>JAWWML010000062.1:10683280-10718526 GCA_035047165.1 Ormyrus rosae
ACGCTATACACTTTTCGCACGCAACGCATTTTAAACGCATTATTATAATCGCAGTCGCTGATTCGCAATCTTCCAATTTCATTTTTGGAAGTCGTATATATACTTAGCGATGAAGATTTGGCCCCTTGCGGGAGCGGGCGAGCGCACAAAATTCAAACATGTAAGTTGAAAAGTTTTCATTAAACAAATAAACATAAATATAAGTTAAAAAATTTATAAAAAAGTAGCGATACAAACTGTGAGTAATAATGTACATCATGTAGATTCATGAATCTTACACAGTCAGAACTAAAAAAAAAAAAAAAAAGTTATGCTGCCTTGTTTGAATCTTTTAACTATAAGTATATACTGAGTATAATCTGTTATGTAAGTAAATTTTTAAACAAAGTTATGTTGCCATTCGTTTTACTAGCTAGAATAGTAAATTATCCTACAAATATTTTAAATTCTTTACAAAAAATATAATAATTTATATAAGTTAAAATTTTTTACTAGCCTGAATAGTAAATATCAAAATTAAAAATTGTAGTTAATTAGAAAACTATAGTAAATACCTTTATTTTTCTTCTGATATCTGGCATTACTAGCGAAAATAGTAATTCTTGCTAGTTTTTTTCTCTCAGTGTATAAAACTTATCACTTTTTACACTGTTTTTAATATCACATAGTATATATCCTTAATGGTGTTTCCTCGGAGCTTGTTTTCCTTCCTTTTATTGTTGAATTCTTGAGATTCTATTAATATGTTTTATTATCTGAGGTAAATTACAGTGTTGACATGTATTTCTGGGTAGTTTGCTTATGATGTGTTGATGAGTTAACTTGGTGTGACCAATATGCAATCCGGTTATAAGCACTTGATCTTTTCTATTGAGTTTTGTTGTTGGTTTGAGAATTTTAATTTAAACTCCACTCTATTCAAAAATATTTCACGTAAGAGTTTGAAGGATAAAAGCAGGGTGAATTGAGCAATGAAAACTCCTTGTGGGAAATTTCACTATTTTTTTGGCCAATTCACCAATTGACCAATTTTTTTTGGCCAAATATTGTGGTCAATTATTGGTCAAAAACTGATGAAAAATAATTATGGTGGATTAATAAGAATAAATAAGTAAACTAAAATTTTATATTTAAAATGTAAGCATTTTTTAATTTATTATTTAAATTCAAAAGTTTGCGGATTAAAAAGTTTAATTAACAATTAAAATTTTTTAATAAAACTAAAAAATATAAATAATGTAATAATTATCCAATACATTTATTTCGTGCAAGTTTAAAAATATTATTTAAACTAAAAATCAGTTTAAGTAGAGAATTCTTTAAAAATAATTGAATACTATGATTAAATGTTATTATATTTAGAGCATTTTACTATTATTTTCACTTTGACCAATTTTTGACCAATTTTTCGATCAAAACGATGTCGTTTTTAACAGGGTTTTTGGTCAAACCGTTGACCAAATAATGGTGAAAAAAATTCCAACAGGACTATTTTTTATTTATATATTATATATTTGCCTAGGAAGTTCAAAGATTTAGTAATGCAAGAAAATGCATGCACTGAAATTTAGTACTGATTAACATTTTTTTATGTCTACTATTGATTAGTAATAATTAACATAAATCTTTCGTTAACTATATCAATTACAAGCATCAACGCATACATTTGAAGAGCATAAGATATATTGCCGATTGACTGGTGTATGAATCTGAACGTTTGGCAAATTACGGCATAGAAATTGACCGTGCTGACTAACATTCTAATATTACATATCTACCTGCCGGATCAGTGTACAATAAACTGAATTTGTTCAATAATATAATAATATGTAGATAGATTAAATACGAAATTAGACTTGAAAATTTAAATATAAATTACTTTGCTCTATCTTATTTAATAAATGTACATAGAGAGAGATTTTAAAGGAAACGTTCAGAGTGACTTTTAAAAATGTAAATGTCTATTAACATATTTAATAATAGATGAGTCGGGTGATATGACTCGCCAGTTTTTCAAACTGTTACTTATAGCTATTTCTATACTGCCGGGGCTTAATAAACAACGGAATAGTTTTCAATAAACGAAAATTAAAAAAGTCACGCTAAAAAGCTTGATTCATAATTGGACTTGGAGGGGGTTGAGGGGGGGGGGAGGAGGAAAAAACGTTATTAGCGTCGAATGCATTTTGCAGAGCGGGCTACGCACTGCGCGCAATATTTGCGACAAGGAAAAATGCGTCGAAAAAGTAAAAAAGAATAAATGAATAAAGCGAAGAAAAAATCGTTAATATTTCACACTGTTATTTTACGAACGAGGAGGGAAAACAGGATTGGTTTGTTGGCATTTCACGGGTATGCGTCGAATCAAAATGTACAATGCAGGCAAATCATTTCGAATATTTCATAATGGGTGCGAAATATCATTAGCTTCGATAGCGAGCCGAGCGCATCGGTGACATTGCACATGCATCCGCATACATACTGGATTTCTCTCTCTCGCTCTCGCTTCCCTCGGTTCCGCAGCGTCGACGCACACGCGCAGCTACAATATATAAGGGGAACGAAGGGGAGCCGGGCGAGCGAGTCGAGTCGAACGAGCGGAGAATAGGACCGAGAGCGGAAGGATTGAATAAGGGAAAGAAAAAATAAACTGGAAAAGGGGAAGCGTCCGATGGAAAAAAAGAGCGAAAAACGGTTAAGGTAGTTGAAGGGGAGCTCTCGAAAGGGCCGAGAGGGAAAATACAGACGAATATGTAGCGACGATAATCGAATTATGAAAAAGAGAGGACAGCGAGCGGCGCGGGAGAAGCGAGGGCGGAGGACACACAGATAGGAAAAGGATTCACAAAGAGCGAGCGAGACAAAGCGAGAGCGAGAGAGAGCGAGCGTACGGATGCGCGTCACGAGGCATATTCCACCCAGGCACGCACACACCCATGCACACGCGCTCGGCGCATCCTGACGCTGGCTAAATTACGTTTCCCGTAACGCGTTTAGCCGCGAATCACATTGCGAGCGATCCGCATAACTCGAATAAAATGTACCAATAATTCCGGAATCCCCGCCGATTCAATATTCCGGCTAAAAATTTATAATAGCCAAACAAACAAAAACGACGCCCGTCCCCCCCCCTCCCCTCTCCCGCCACGCACGTCATTTTTTCATTAATGCCCTCATTTTTTTTTTCTGACCGCCGGACGAGAATAAAAATTCACTTGGATAAAAAAAGTGATACCACCTCCCGCTACGATCCCGTTATCCTGCATTACCAAAAAATAATAAAAGTAAAAATAAAAAGATAATTAAAACTGCGCTCTCGTAAATTTTTAAAAGGATATTGAGTACTTCTCGTCCCCATTTCCGAAAAGGGCGGAAAAGTTGTAAAAAACAAAAAAAAAAAAAGAATTATCCGTTCCCAATGGAAATTCTAGGCACCTACAAGAATTAAGAAGCCGCGGATAAGATTAAGATTAAGCGCGCGTCATACAAAGGAACGTATGCAGGCTGCACCATACACATTCGATCCCGATCAGGAGGTTCTCGGCGCGCCAAGCGGCAGCAGCCCCTCGATCTTTCGATAACCTCGTCACGGTATTGGCGATGTCGGCACTGCTCAACACTCCAGAGCGCTGCAGCCAGCCTAGGCTTGCTTACTCAAACAAGCGCACATTTCATTCGCCTCTCTCTCTCTCTCTCTCTCTCTCCGTGTGTGCGCAGGTTCGTGCACTCGACGCGCTGCAGTTCCTAGACGCAAATACGCAGCCGCGCATATACACACCGACGAAGAGGGGAAGAGGGAGAGAGCGAGAGAGAGAGAGAGAGAGAGAGAGTTGGCCTCTGCCTCCGGCTAGAGATATCGTTAGCATGCCTTGCTAATCACGGACTCGATAATAATACCGTGATTGATAGGACGAACCTCGAGCTCCGCAGCTGCCCTCCTCTCTCGGGCGAGCCCTCGAACGGGTAACGTTCCACCCCTCGAGAGTCACTTCGGACATGGCTCCCGCCCTCTATTTCCATTCTATCTTCCTCTCGCCTCTCCATCCTCCCTCCGAGGGCTCGGCGCCTCTCGATCCTCCTTTTTCTTGCCGCTATTTGCGCTTTTGCCTAGTTTTCACGTCGATCCCGAGAGCCAGCCGGCACACGGCTGTCAATTATTAATTCCGACGGCAGCCTTAGATTAACTGCTTGGGTGCAAATCCTAGGCCGATCCGCAGATAGGAGAGAGAGAGAGCGAGCCTCGCTCGGTCGCTCGGTCGCGCTTACGTAAACACGGAGGATGTCGAATCGATATGGATGCATGTGCGAAGCTTTGCGTATATATGCGTTTTAAACGGGTGAGTGAGCTTGCTTGCCGCGCGTTGTCCCGGCCCTCGGACGCATCTCCGAGAGAGAGAGAGAGCGAGGCGGCCTTACTTTGAAAGCAGCCACGTGCGGGCCGAGTTCGCACTCTGTGTCCGGACTATGATACCATTAGCATCGGTGATTAATGTATGCCGAAGCTCGTTTCACGCTGCGTCTCTCGCGGCCGTGTCGTCCGCTGATTGACTTGGCGGAGAGTAGGATCCGACTTCTGAGGACGCGTG
Organism: Ormyrus rosae; assembly: GCA_035047165.1. Lineage (NCBI taxonomy): Eukaryota > Metazoa > Arthropoda > Insecta > Hymenoptera > Ormyridae > Ormyrus > Ormyrus rosae. Next base: position 10,687,867 of record JAWWML010000062.1, read on the forward strand.
CGTATATACCTGCCGCGCTCCGGGCTGCCTTTTATCGGGACGCGGTAATAAGCCCTCGCCGCGGGCCCGCAGACTGACGGACGGCCGGAAGCGCAAGACGGACGAGGCCAATTCTTTGCCGCCGCAACAATGCCCGACGATGTCAACGCGCGGAACAGATATGATAATGCGCGCCGCGCGCTTCTTTCGGACGCCCGGCTCTCTCGCGCTAATTACGCGCCCTCGAATTGCTAATGCTAACGAAACAGAGCCGCAAACAAATAAGCGCGGATCGATCGGCGCCGATAAGAGAAGCTGGCAGAGTCTGCTGCTGCTGCTGCTGCAGAGCGCAAACCTACACGGCGAGGCGGCTTACAAAGCGGCGCCCTGCATTACGTATTTATTAAGTTTAGAAATTTATGGATGCCTCATGGGCGCCCCCGGCCGCCGCCGTCGCCGTCGCCGTCGTCGTGCGCCTCCCCTCCTCGGGGCGAGAGCACTTCTTCTTGCGCAGCCGGGGCCAATACTCGCGCGCGGCAGCCAGTATTAAAATGAATTATTTAATATTAAACTTGGTCATTTTTAACGGAGCTGCCGGGGAAATAATTTATCATCTACTTCGACTCCCGCCTAGGCTTTTCACCCCTTTCTCGCGCGCGCTCGAACCGACTCCTCGGCCTGCTCTCTCTCTTGCTTTCGGCGCACCGAGAGTACCGCGAGACCTTTTTCCGAAAACGCCCGCCGCGGCAAATGGCTTTTGACCTATTACGCATTGATTATTTTGCCGGCGCGCGATGGCTATCAAAATTAAATGCAAATACGGCTCTAATAATTTAGAGATTTGATTAGTCAGTCGGAGGGGGGAGGGGGGGCAAAGTACGGGAAAAGCAGGAAAGCAACGTGCTACGCGGATTAATTGAAAAGTCAATCTATTTTGCGAAGGGCTTTCGAACGCACGATATTTCTTATTAATATAACTAGCGGCGGGGAGAAATTATAGCTTATTTGCGCGCTCTCGCATTAAACAGATTTATTTTTCCAAGTTAACATTAATTAGTGAATTAATTAATTAACGGGCTCGAGCATAATAATATCGAAATCCTATCTAAACAAACAAGAGGGAAGTGCACGTTGTTGCCGAAGCGCACGAATGATTAGCGCGATTGCGAAGCGCGATATGCGATACGGCGTTACGTCGATACGGCGCGATATCCGCGCCACATATAAACATATATATATGTATTGCCTCGGCGTTCCCCCGGTTGGCGTTCGCGTTCGTTGCTCGGCCCGTATTAATTATTACGACGCGAAAGGCAAATAATTATTATAATTGTCCGGCATAATGACAGAATTTGCGCAATGCAATGATTATTATTGCCTAGCGCCTAAATACATTAAATGAATATATACAGGCGCAGCTGCCGCGCGCGTACGCACAATAACTTGGTCAGTGCGCAGCTTTTGTCTCCTGATTGGCCCGACCGCCCACCAAGAAGTGCCTTCCTAACAACGGCGAATCGCTAATTCGCCGGTGTTTCGCATTCGCGAGCCCCGCAGGAAAAAGGAAAGAGCCCCCCGGATTAAAGCAGCTGAAAGGCAGCTGGCGAATTTTGTTTAGGACGTCGGGAGCGGCGGCGTAAGGCAGCAGATATAATTCGTCCGTATTTGCCGAAAAGATATATCGTCCGGGCTATCGTCGGAGGTAGGAGGACTCGTGAGGTCGCGCGCTGCAATTTTAATCCGCCGGTCTGGGAGCGTGTTTTAGCGCCCGCGCGCGCCTACGCTGTTTAGATATAGGCCTCTGTATTTCACCCTTTGTTCGCCCTTCGCTGCGCGCCGCCGCCGTTGCCGCCGCCGCCGCCGGCCGCCCCCCGTTTATACGCGGGGGGATTTCCGCGGATGAGAAACGACGCGCGAGCCGGATCAGCTTTTGCATACACAAAACTTATACCCGGCCGCCACCTACTGCTCGCCCTGCCCGCCTGCCTGCCTGCCTGCCGGCCGAATAAAACCTAATTCGCCGATGCACGACGAGCGGATACGCGCGGCTGCTCTCTCTCTCTCTCTCTCTCTCCGCGGAGTAATCGAAATTTGCGAGAACGCGAGGCAGCAGCCTTTTTTCACTGGCCAGCAACTTTTTCATAAAGCCGAGTGCTCCCTATTTTTTCGAACGATATTCTTCTGATCCGGTTCCCTCTGCGGATCTCTCCGACAATTTTTTTTTTTTTTTTTCCGAAAACACCGCTGGTCTAATCACTCGACGACCGAGCTGAAAAGTCTTTTTCTTTAAGGAAAAATATTAGCGAGATTTGAAAATGTTTATCCGGATGCTTTTTGTCCTTTCGACGCTATACGCGCGAAAAGTTCCGAGTTGGATTAACTCAAGTTGCTGCTCAAGCAGCTCCAATGTTTCCTAAGGTGCTAAGCTGCGGGAGATGATATTTTGCACCTGATATGTGCTCGTAATCACAACTGCAATTTCAAGTACTCCAAGGAGAATTTATTATTTTTCTACTTTTTGTTAGGCAAAAAATCTTTATAGAATATACATCGAACTCATTAATAACACCTTTCATCTGCAGAATGTACTTTTTTTCTTTTTTTTAATTATACAAGCGAAATTCAGGCGCGCTCCAGACGCTCCAATTTTATTACACATATTAGAAATTTAATATTACACATATTAGATATTTATCTATAATTCATGACTGCCATGTAGAATTCAATCAGGTTATGAATTCAAAATTTATTCGAATATTTTTCATTATTTATTACATTATTTATTACATTAGTTATATACATTTTACATCTAAAAATTAATATTCAGTTTTAAAAATTCAAAGAATTCATAATTCTGACACTCAAACTATAATTAACCCATTAAATCAAGCCTTTAAATACTTCAACATCTCGGTTCATCACTTTTTTAAGAAGGAAAATGCACGAAAAAAAATTTGAATTGCTTGTATCAGACAGAGCACAAGATTCGGTATATATTAGGACTGTTAATCAGTGAACAGTAATATATTCTCTTATTTATCCAATCAAATTTTTTTTTCTTACTTCATCTCAATAGTCTAAATATAAACGTTTTAAATAATGAATACTAACTACTTGCTAACGATAATGTATTTCGAAACTTCGTACATTTTTCAGACTTTCAACCGGCGACGGATTTCCTTAAAAAAGAGCAGTTTTGTTAAATTAATAGAGGTATTGTTGATTTAACAATAATAAACTTTGTCATGTTGAAAGAATAAAAAATAAATATAAATTTACGTTATATAAAAAAAAATTTTTTTTGATTCAATATCTAATACTTAAGATCGTGAAGACTCAAAGTCAAACAGAGATGACAGTATTATATCTGTATTTATATAAATACTGTGGGCACATGAGAAAAGCTTCAAGATTTTGAACTTGGGCCATGGAGGGAGAACTAAAAAAATTGGGAATCGACTTAGACAATCTGCTCTGTCTTTTGCCCTTACCATCAGGTGGCGACCCGTAATTTCGGACTCTCTCAAGTGCCCAAATAGAAGATTAGTTAGTATATAAGACCGTTTAAATCTTACTTATAGTAACAGCGAGCGACCATTGTAATATAATTATAATTGTAATAAAGATCAGCGTGCGTGTGCATAGTTTAATTTAATCAAATAAAGTTAATAATGCTACAACGTAGCTTACGGTAAGTATTCATAAAAAATTAATAATATATATTGAAAAAATAAAATAAACAATTACAACAAATTTCAGGATCCTCCAAATAAAGTTCTTCAAGAAAAAAAATGTTTAATTCTTGAAAATAAAATCCTGTTAAGAAATAAATGCCCTTTTCTATTAATTCTTTCAGAATTGAATTAAGTATAGCCGTGATATATCACTTTTTTAAGTATATTTTGACTTGTTATGGTCTAAATATAAGATTTAAATGGTAAAAAAAATTTTTTTTTCGATATGTATATCTACGTATGTATATACGTGCGTACTTACAAATATAAGTGTATAAATACATCTCTAATGATGAGCACAATTATTTACACAGATTATTTTAAATTGAAGATTGTTTCAATCCTTCAATTTTAATTTTTTTCAGTTTTCCCTGGTATGTACATTCCAATGTACATTGGGTCTGAAAGGGTTAATTTGGTAATATAATTTCGTTAATTAACCGACCGAAATTACTCTGATAATTTATAGATTTACTTTATTTGAACGGAGCCTTTTGTTATATTAACAACGCGAATTCGTTGCATCAACTATATTTTTTCTCAGTGAATATAATGTAACGTTACAAGCATTTTCTTTATCCCTATTCATTGTACTTTATAGTATTGCTATTGTATAAAATATACGAAGGTTTGTATACGTTCATAAATATGTTGTTAACATATGATACTATAGGATTTCTTCCTCCAAATTCATGTTGTTAATGCTTAATTTAAGAAGACCAATAATCCATATAAAGAGATGAAAAATCTGGTAAATTTTCTAGCAGGGTATTTCTCGCTCGGCGTAATAAGTTTAATCTCGTTATCGCGAATAAATAGCATTGGCTTTATTTATAATCACTTGTATTTGCTTTCATTAAATTGCGTCATTACTTTAATAAAGTGATAAGCGTGCTTCTTTTACTAAATTTGCGCAATAGAATAAAAGAAGTTTTTAGCCGGAAAATTGTGAATTTTTTGATTAACGTGAAAAAAATTCCAAGTATCGATATTGACCCGGGGGAAGGGTCATGGCTAAGGCTTACGCAAGTTAACAACAAATATACTAAACATTTATCGTCGATTCGACTAGTAATAAGAAAAGAATAATACGTAGCATCGAAAAGAATAGGTGCTTTCTTAATAATCATTGACCTTTCTCATGGGGTTGAGGCCTTTTCTTTTATACGTGTCAATATATGTCTATGCCTATTCTACAGCGTCACATTTAATAATTTATTTAGCAACGTCAATCACTGTTTCCCGGACAGTTGCGGACCTGCCTCGTATGAATATTCAAAATCTAACCGCTTTAATTGCTTAGCGACGGCTCATTAGCTAATGCCACCGGCTATAATAAAATGTCAGCCAGTTAACCTTTTATTTCTACAATACGAAGTACATTAATATTACCGTGCTTCCATAAATATCTCTCATGTATATATTATTCAATTGTTCTGAGAGAATGAGAAACAAAAAAAAAACTTTCAACTCGCTCGGAATAATCATAATCACAATGTAATATAAAAGAACAATCGGGGCGCATTAATAAGTCATTTACAACAAAAGACGTAAGTTTATGGAATAGCAAAAATTAAATGTTTTTCTTTCACGAAAGCGAAACAACCGGAGAGGCTCGACCAATCGCGATTGGATGACCGAACGCGGGAGGCTGTAATCTTAATTTATTTCGACTGAAACGAGATAAACATATTTATATTTCTTCCAAGGTCGAGCAGCGCACATTAACAAAGTATCAAACAGCCATTAACAAAGTATCTGCTGATACGGTTTCGGCTAAAAAATTGATTACATTCAGAGCTCTTTGGAAATGTTTTTCTAAAGCTCGAGGAAAGAAGCAAAGAAAAAAAAAAGACTATGGAGATTGCACGGAGAAAGAGACGGAAACGGGGAGAGTACAGTAGCCGCGCGTCGTCCCGTTACTTCGCGAGGATTGTCGTCGGGATTATTTACCGTAAAGACGAGCTCACGGGCGCGTGATATCGAAAATGCTTGGGAAACTATAGAGTTTTCATATCATACGGTTGGCGAGCCGCGCGCCGGACGAACTGGACGTCGCCGCTGTGTAATATTAAGGCAAACATCCTTGAACGCCGGGTTATTAACGTGATACTAATGCATTTGTATATGCGATGCAACAATAATACGGTGCCGACTTGTCTCCCGAGGCTTATGTAAATTCCAAGGCACGCTCGGATAAAAATTCATGCCCGCTGACCAGGGTACCGTTTCCGCTTCCGCTTGAGCGGAGCGAAAACGCCGATTTTATAGGCCGCGCTCATTTATTGTAGAAAAATCTAGCGAAATATTAAGCTCGCTGTTCGGAGAGCGATATATCTCGAGCATCGGCCGCCAGTCCGAGTCCATCGGCGCTGTTTTGAGAAAAAAAAAACAGTGAGAAATATAAAGTTAAACAAAGGATTGGAAGGGAAGAAAAAGGAGCCGAGTGCGCCGCGCTCCGCGTCCGCCGCGAGAGGAGGAGGAAAAAAGAGCGAGAGAGGGTGCTCGAGTGGACCACACACACACACAGAGAGAGAGGGAGAGAGATCGAGCAAACGTGACCGAGCGCCAGTCCAAGTTCATATTGTAATGCAGAGGTACCTCCGTGGTATTATCGTACAGTCCGTTCAGCAACTGCTTCCGTCCTTAGAGTCTATTTGTTCTGGAAATAATTTCGAATTGTTCGCTCATTTTTAACGGCTGCGGCTACCTGACGGAATATCATTTTTCGCCCCCCCCTCTCCCCAACCGCGAGTCAATATTTGAAAGTCAAAATTGGGCCGAGTCTTTTTCAAAACTTGAAAATAATCAGAAATCTCATTCCCGCGGTATGTAACATTAAGCACATTGTTCGCCCGCGACCATTATAACTTTTGTCGAAAAAAAAAGGCTCACTCCTTTCTACGGAGGAAAAATCGAGCGGGCGCGCGTATATTTGCGCTGAATATTCATTTATTCTAATGAGTTTGAGTAAATAAAATATTAAAGAGAAGTGAAATCGAGCAAAGTGAGTTATTGAAAGGAGCGGAGGGTCGGGCGGAATTGAGTTGCAAGAAAATTGAGCGGCAGCGACGACTGTACTTCCAAGATAAACGAATCACGTATTATTATAATGGCCAGTTGCTAAATGGTTTTTTCAATCCGTCTGCGCTTGCACATACCTCATTGGACTGGGGCGGAGGGGGGGCTCGCTTCTCTTTCCCTTCTGTCCGTTTCCCGTTCTCCGCCGCCGCCGCCGCCGCCGCCGCCGCCGCGCGGCCGCTCGCTTAATATTTCATTATAACCACGTATATGAGAATAATAAGATGGAATTTGTCCGAGGCAGCGCAGCGAGTCCGAGGCTGCGGCCCGGCGACCACGTCAATGTAAACACAAGTAATTTCAGTCTTATTGCCGAGGTAAAAATTTGCTCCGTCAACGGAACGACGCCGCGATCATTTAATATTGTTTATCTTGGGAAAGAAATGCGCGCTATTTTGCTTCTGCTTAAAATGTTCATTTGTTGCCTCGGTCCAACAACAAACCCCGCTGCTGCCGCTGCCGCTGCTGCCACGTATTTGAATAGCGCCAAGCATATTCGCAAAGAAAGAGACGAAGGATGGAGAGGAGCAGCGAGAACCTCCGCAGCGACAGACCAAAAAGACGAAGTATTTTCATTAGCATAAGTTCCTTCATTCTTCCTTTCTTCCCTCCTTTTGCCTCCCGTCCGCTTCTTTTTGCTCCCGTCTTTTTCGTCTTGGTGGCTTTTGAGCGAAAAAGAAGCAAAACAGGCACCGAGAGACTGGCTGCTGCATGAACCACTCGATCCCCCTCCCCCCGGGCACGCGTGTGCACGTCCGTGTGCGGGTCCGCGAAGTAGCAGCCGGAGCAGAGCCTATCATTATAGAGAAGGAATCATTGGATGATCTTAATCATGCGAACCTCTCTCCGTGCCTTCTCGTTGACCAATCGCGTACGCCGATTTCAATAATGGTTTCCATCGCGAGAGGCCTCGGCTCAAACTCGGAAATATCATGCGCCTCTCTCTCTCTACGTGCATCTATATATATATATATATATATACGTGTAGTCTGTGTGCGAGCGTGCGCGAGAGTCTCTCCGTCGAGGATCGAGCGTATCATCGATCGACCACCGTCGAGCACACTTTCCTTATACTTGTTCACCCGGCCCTAGAATCTCTTGGCCTCCGTCGGCTTTCGAAAAATGTCGAAACGACTATTGAAAATTAATGTAGCGGCCGTGTTATTTTACACTGCCTCGGGAGGCAATCCTGCACTTAGGAGCCAACAAGACTTGTAAAATCCTTTCGAATGCGGCTCCTACTCATCATCCTCGGCGCGCTTTATACGATATCAATCGAAAAACGTTTCTCTCCGCCGCCGAAAACCGCGCGCGCGCGCGGCCTCCGCCGCCGCCGCCGCTACTTACCTCCGCGCAAAAAGCGCACCGTTCAATTTACGAGGAATTGCATTCTAAAATCCGGCTGGGAATAATTAGCGTCCAGGCTCGAGTTATTATTAACATGGCTTTTACGGCCCAATATTCATAAAGAAAATGCAACGCCGATCGTTTCGCTTCTTTTCTTTGGCTAATTTTCTGCGAGAATCGCTCGCACTACCGGCCACCCAATAAACAATTTCCATAATTTGCATTACCGATCAAAGAAGCATTTGCATCATTCGCTTTCGTCATCTCTCCTACGAATTTTTATCGAGTGAAAAATATTTTCGGATCTTACGTCAAAGTTATTCGTTAAAATAGACCAACTATTCAAGTTTTAAAGGCGACTTGCAGCCGTAGATCAACGCATTGCGATAATAGGTATTTATTTGCGGCTATTTATTGTAAAGGTACATAATTCTTGCGCCACCTCCATCGGTAGATTTAAAAATCCAGCGAGACTTGCAAAGGCGCCAAGCAAGGAGCGAGTAAAAGGAACAAAGCCGTCTAGATAAAAATCGGGCGGAAATCCAGGGGCGATAACGAGGACTTTCACCTTGACCGAGAGAGAGAGAGAGTGCTTGGCTCTGCATTCAGTGACCTATCTCAATTGAAGCTGGCTTACGGAGGGCGGGAGCGAAAGGAGAGATAAAGGACGCCGGCGGTGGGATGTAAGGGATTCCAGCCTGGAATTCCGGGGCAGGAGCTAGGGAGCTTTGTGGCCGTGCCAAAGGATGGCAAAGTCGCGCTCGCGGCAGACGCAGAAAGAAGAAAGCCAGCGGAGACAGAGAGAGCGAGAGAGCGAGGAGAGAGAGAGAGAGAGAGAGAAGAGTGGGAGCTTGGCTTTTGCGCCGGCATGAAACGGCCCGGTGATACCTTTCATCCCCGGGAAAACCCGTGAAAACCGCCACTTGTTGCGTTACCCTGCAGCTCGATTGAGCAGATATATGTATATACATATATATACATATATATATATGTATATATATATATATTTAGGCAGCGAGTGCGATGCTACTTGTCCGCCGTTACGTGAGAAATACTTGCGGAAAGCTTGCGCCGCAGAGGGAGGAAGAAAGAGGAGCCGAGAGGGAGAGAGAGAGAAAGAGGGAGGGAGAGAGAGAGAGAGAGAGAGAGAGAGAGAGGGGAGGCGACAAGAAGCGACGCACTGATCCACGCGACCGCACTTCAATCGAGCAGTCGACTGCCGTTCCACTACCGAATGCTCCTCTCTTACGCTCCTTACTTACACTTCCCTCTGTTCTACTTTTATGGGGCGAGCGCGGCTACTTAGTTTAACTGACACTCACTCTATGTTTTATCAGTATTTTCAAAACTTTTTCCCCGCCCGATTTTGGCAGATTTTCCGCTTTGCCTTTCGTAGTAAATATAAGCGTTTTTTAATACACTGAGAGAAAAAAGGACTAAGAAGTACTATTTTGTATCGTTATTTCAGATATGAAAAGAAAAATAAGAATATTTACTATTCAGACCAGTAGAAAAAAGCAATTTTTGCTATTCATATAGTAAATATTCTTATTTTTCTTCTCATATCTGAAATAACGATACAAAAATGTAATTTTTACTCCTTTTTTTCTCTCTCAGTGTAGTTTCATTATAGCTTTATTTACGAACAGATAACATTTTTAAGTGCCCCGAATAAAATTCCTGAGATAAAACATTTTCGAAAATGATTGATATTTAAAGGGGTTCGAGCGTACATCTAGCACGATCGAATTTTCTCAATAATGGTATTTACAAATTAAATTATAGAGATCGAAATGCAAGCGCTCACGTTTGCTTTTGTTTTATCATCGTTGCAATGCGGTAGGCAAATCAATATATATCTACCGTAATATTACATAGCCCCGTACAAGCTTATATAAATTTTACAGCGACTTTAAAACAGCTCCTGGCCACTTTGCAGCTCGGAGATTCGGGGGAAAGTAGTAGTCGCGAGTGACGTCACGTAAGGTAGCTCTTATCATGCAGATTATTATGAAAAGAAATGCATGCGTCAAAAAGTGCAGGCCCCGAACATAGTGTTTATTCCGGACGGTGAGCGAGTATATGCGAAAGTAAAGAACGCTAAGCAAGTAAATAATTAGCGGTGTTGACGTGCAAATTATCTTAAAAAAAAAAAAAAGAAAAAGCGGTTATAAAAAAAAAATCGGGCTCCGTCGGCCGATGAGGGATTATTGAAGGAAGGTGCGCGATATTTTTTTTTCGCCGGCCCGAATGAAAGTCCGCGGCGGACGGGCGGGCCAGCAGCACAGTAGTGCGGAGAAAGTCGGGAGAAACGAGTGGGTCCGCGAATAATAAAGAAGAGGAGAGCTAAAGTTAAAAAATAGAGCTCTCTCTCCCGGCCGGTCGTTGGGCGCGAGATTTGAGGCTCCGGTCCTCTCGCATTTGCATGGACAACGTGCAATTTCCGAGGATCTCTCCTCTCCCGCTCGTTGCGGCTCGGCCGCGCGCGCTTTCTTCGCAACCCCCGTTTTTGCGCTTTGTTCTCTCTCACTCTCTCTCTCTCTCTCTCCCCACCGCGCGAGGGGTACAATTTGCACTTACCACCGGCTAGACACAAAAAATGTCGAATCCTTTCGGAATGAAACCGCTCGCGGTGTTCGATGCCAGTCATCGAGAGGGCCCCGGTAATAGCAGTGCCCGCGAGCCGCAGACGCCTCGCTAAAGCCCTTCTTTGCCTGAGCTTCGACGCAATATCCCCCCCGTCCGCCCGCCTGCCGACCTCTCTATACATTTATGGCCGCTGCATAATGCGCGAGAGCGTCTATGCAGACGGCTACCGAGTACCGAATCGTTAGAATATTCGAAATTAGTGTTCTTTCGGCTGTATCCCCCCCCCCCCCCCATCCGCCCAACCGCCGCCGCTGCGCCGAGCCGATCGATCTAATCGTCGGTCTCTCACCTGAGGCCGTGCGACGTATATCGATGTATACTCCAACCCTCGGCGAAATTTTTTCGTAATCCGTAAGCGCGCTCAATTACGACACAGTTTGTGAACCAATTTGAGCGCGAGCTTTCTTCGCTGGGCAAACACTGTTTAGGGGCTTTGATTTTCGGAACAAATGATAAATAAAGGGCTGCTTAAATATTACGAAATTATAATTTCATTTATATTGCATTTCTCGCACCGCGACTCCAAAGTAAATTAATCAAAATATACTTCGTAGAATTTATTTAAAAGCACAGCGTCAAATTAAAACATTGCATTTTGTAAATTGTCACAAAAGTAAATTTAATCCGGACTAAGTAATAAAAATTTTTTTCGACAATATTGCGCGTCCTTAACATGCAATAATTAAAGTACTTTAATTTAACTAAAAGTGTTATTAATTTTGCAAATATATTTGGTTAATAAAAAATTTATTTCCGAGCCGAAATCTCGAGTGAATTCTAATTGCCTGGGAATTTTATTCGGCAGTTTGAAATATCAAACTTGCAATCATCGTGCACTTTTATTGTTATAAACCCCGAGTATTAAAATTATGGGAGCTTCAGGAGTATTCATAATCATATTTTACATAGTATTTTCTGACAGGCAGTTTTCAGAGAATTATAAAAAAGGAGATTTATTTGAAAAGTCGTAGATTGTTTTAGGTGCAATTTGAAGGAATAACCGGCAATTAGTTCGAGTTACAAAATAATTATTACGCGCTCGCAGGCGAAGGAAGGCCTGCGAAAAATACAGTAATTTCGCGGGGGATATGTCTTAAAAATGTTTTCCGAGCAAAGTAGACGGAAAGATGAGTAATGTACATTATCAAAAAAAGGAATCTCGGCGTTAAACGCGATTAATCTCCGCTCGGGCGTTTAGCCGAACTCGACAAGAGAGCATCGCAAACGTGTTTTTACGCAGACAGGACGAAGGAAGGGGGGGGGGGGGCCCGATAATGGAAGGAGCGAGAGAAAGAAAGCGATAGAGAGATAAGCGCTTTAGCAGTGATTTATCGCGAGAAATTATTCGAATGCTAGAAAACAAGGTATGATTATCCTGTCGGCTCTGGAGGAGCGCCCCGATACACATAGACGCGTATAAAAGCGCGAGGAAGATCCGGCCAATTAGCGGCGATAAGCTGCCGCCGCCTCTCAAGTTTCAGGCCAAAGTGGCGGTACCTCTCGGCGTGCGCTTATTTTTTCGCGGACTTTCAAGCACGAGTGCCCCCGTAACGAGCGGTTAAATCATGGTCCCTAACCTATAACGTTTCCGGCAGGTTTTTCAATCGACTTTGTGCCTTTGTGGGAGAGAGCAGAAAGAGCTTTCGGTTATTGGGTTACCGGCCTGAAAAAGGTACGGTCCTCCAGACTAACCTCTTTACCGGGGAAGCTGCCCAGACCTCCGCTCTCGCAAAGACATTATCGAGGGCCATCGTCAAACGTCTTGCGTTAAATTGCGTTACATTTCCATGGCCAGGCCAGACGACGGCGGGCGGCCCTCCCCCCACCTCCTTTTGTCCGAAACGGCCGTCGCTCTTTCTCTCTCTCTCTCTCTCTACCAATCTTCGCCCCGAAACACTCTCTCGATCGAATGGCCTTCCAATCAATTTCGTTTGATCGCCCTGCCAATTAGTTTTCGTCATGATTTTTTGCTCAAGATATTCTCCAACTTGGTTTCCCGGCCGAATTCGAAAAATTTAATTTCGCCCGCGGCACCAAACAGCGGTCTCTCTCTGTTCTTCCTCCGCGTCCGCCTGCACTTTTCCGCGGTTGGTCCTTTTCCGAAGGCCGATTTCAGCCGGAAGAGAGAAAGCAAGAGAGATTAGCTCTCGACGGCGCATCTGCTTTCCGCGTTTCCGCTCTCTCTCTCTTTCTCTCTCCTCTCTTTTGGATTTCTGAAGCGAAGCGCGGACGTGCCGGGCCTCTAATAGCCAAGAGACCACCTGCGCTCGTCGTCTGGGTCCGCGTCGCCTTTCCCACACAGAGAGCAGAGGGAGAGAGATATATGCACGGCCGAGCTCATCTCCGAGCGCAGCGGACTTTCTTTGCCCGGCGCGGAGTTGCATTACGTACGGCGATGCAAGGCTTTCCACGGGCATTCGGCTAATTCTAGGCTCAAAACGTTCCATTAAAGATTCAGCATGTAATTGCGAGCGATCGCGGCCCCTCGCGAGGCTCCCTTCGGCCCTGTCCTCTTCCTTTTTCGCCTTGGCAGTCCGTCTCGCGGCTGACAAACAATAATACTCGCGTACGTGACGACTGCGGCGCCCGCATTAGAACGGAGACCCTTCGGATTTCGTCCGCGGATGCGTGTCGCTATTGGATTCCATTCGACATTGATGACGAAGCGCTCGAGAGGCGCGCTGTCTCTTCTTTTTTTGCGCCCCAAGCTGATTTCGCCTGAAATTCTCATTCGGGCCCTGAATAATCGATGGCCGCGCGCGTAAGCTCCTCGATAGCGAGCGTTTATAAAGCCGGCGACGAGGCGCTAGAAAATGTTCTTTTATGAAAGGCCTGGATTATTCAGGGGAACGGAATCCAATGTACAGTTTACGCCGGGCGGCGGGGACACAATGAAGAGCGCCGGAGCGACGAGACTCGGCAACTCTTTGCTTCCTCCGATTTTCCTCTCCCCCCTGCCCCTTGAAAGTTTCATTGGCCAAAACGAGTGCCGGGCTTTACAAGTTTCACGCATGAAAAGCCGTGAATCGATAAAAGGCTCACGATCGCGGCGACATTCACCTGTCACCTTATGATAATCAGCTCTTAATATTCAGGGGGCCCTCTGTCATTGTCGTATTGTGAAGTCGGCGATTTTCGGGGATTAATGTATCTCGTCGGCGCAGGTTTTAAATTCCCGACTTGAGCGGGGAATCTCCCCGGTAATAAAGTTTTCGCGAATAGAGCAAAAGTTGCTTAAAAAGCTCTAATTGAGCAGCTCGCGCGGCTCTCTCGAGCTCATTGAAGGTATATACTCTCGGAATCAGCGATGCTCGCTCATTATGCGGCGGCGGCGGCGGCGGCGGCCGCGATCGAAAGGTTATCCGAGTCTTGACGCCCGATATCATTAATAATAATTATACAATTATATGTAGGTATACGTATCGGACGTATATAGTTTAGTGGCGTGTTATTATCTCGCTCTCTCCGTCCAGCGAGGGAAGAGCCGGGCTTCTATAGATATATGTTATTACTTATAATATTTCATCTTCGGAATTAGCGGTTGCGCGTTTTGTTTATGCCATGGGAACGGCGCTCTGTGTTGCGTACGTGTGCGCGTGCGCATGCGCGTGCATACGTATATACATATATGTATATATATAGAGTGGGCTGAAATAAAATCGGGCCGACGTCTACGATTACCATAAGGTACTCAGTCTCAGTCTCTCTCGCTCCGCGCACGCGGCCAATGCGATATTAAAGTCCCGTCAAGTATAGGGCATCGCGCACTTTTTATTTCTCCCGGGCCGCTATATATAGGCGAGAGAGAGAGAGAGCGAGAAAGCGACCCTTTGTTTTCCTTGGCCGCGCCGTCTTTTCTTCTCCGACTCTTTTTCATGAAGCCGAATGCATAAGTAATAAATTTTCTCGGAAACGTATTTACAAGTCGTAAACGAAATTAGATGCCAATAATAAATTCCTTATCGCAACCCGATATCGACGGAAAGCGGAGGCGGCAGCCAAGTAAGTAAACTAATTACCTGCCGCCTCACTCTCTGCTCCCCGCGAGCTTTTTCCAGATAACGTTATTTCTAGCCGCCTCTCTCGCTCTCGGTGTTTTGCCACTGCAATTATAATCGTCGGTTCTTGTTATACTAACGATACGGGAAACAACGATTTATGAAATATCGTTAAGGCGAACAAATGCGCACGTGCTTTTCCGCGTATTTGATAGCGGCCGAGCGCTTATATACGCAAAGCTCCGAGGCACGAGCCAACAATAAAACTACCAAACGAGCCTTCAAAGTTAAACATGCCCCGCGCCGAGCAAATATATTAATATGGGCCCGGAGTGAAAAAGAAAGGCAAGCGGGAAAATTAGCGAACGGAGACCTTCCCCGAAAAGCTGTTAAGCAAGCTTAAGCAGCAGCGCCGAGAGCGACTAATGAACGGTTCCGTGTCCTCCCCGCGTACGCACACGCGCACACTCCACACAATGGGAAAAAAGCACGACAGGTGAAAAATAATAAATATTAACGGTCTTGCATTCCAGGATTTAATTGAAGAAGCTGCGGCCGAGCAGCCGAGTTGAGCTAAATTATCTCGCGGGGCTGTACCGAGAAGCCATGAAATTTCGAGGCATTCCCCGCTTTACGGGCATAGGAAACCGATGCGGGCCTTCTTCTTTTCTTCTCCTTTTTTTTTCCTTTAGAGCCCCCGGAAACGCTCCGCAATTTCTAGGCAGTATTCTTCGATAATGCTATGTGCCGAGGCCATTAACGGCGCATCGACGACTCCCCGACGGATTCCCAAGGCGCTTTTTCGCGCGTAACCGCTAGCTCGCGTGGAAAATCGCCGACTATTTGCTCCGACTCCCCGGCTCTCGGGCAACCTCCCGATCGGCGCTGCTTATTTCCATATCGCTCGATTCCTCCTAACGAGTCTATCGAATAAAAACTTTACCGCCTGCCTGCACTCTCCGATGTGCATCGATTATCTCTCGCTCGGTGGCTCCTCTGCGTCTCCGCGAGACATGTCTTACTTCTCTCCGATTCGCATCGCACTTCTAAAGATGCAACGGTTGACACTCGCCTTTTCTCGACTAATGAAGCATTTAAACATTCATTTTGCTACATCCGCTGCGTTTGCTTTTTTCAAATCGGCTTCTTAAATACTTAAGGTTGTAAAAATAAATAATTTCATTAAAGTAACAACATTTCCTTTTCTTTTCGCTTATAAAATTATCCAACTGTCATATCATTTAAAATAATTAGAGCTAAATTATTCCTTTTTTCTTTACTTAACGACACTCTATTTATACTGCACTGAGAGAACAGTTTAGTAAAAATTACCATTCTCCCTAGTAAGGCAAAAAAATTACCATATATAAGGAATGGTGGCTTTACTAGACAGTATGGTAATTTTTATTATATTTCTTCTATCAGTGTGCCTCTATGGTATGCTAATCAGCGACGGCAAAACTAAATTATATAAAGAAGATCCTGTTTGAGTGATTAGCGAAAAAAATTCACTTTTTGCATGTTTATATTCGAGTCATTTAACGCGCAACGGAAAGACCGCTGCCGAGCAGAAATTTCGATCACCTGGCAGCTGATTTTCGTCGCCGTTCGCTAAGCAAGCCGATTAATCAGACAAGCGGTGACCGATCTATCGGCAGCGAATTAGCGAGAAGACCGGCGTAATGGCGATCGATTCCGCTGAATTCGCCGAGAGCTCTCAGCTCCGGGGCTAAAAAAAGCTTGGGTGCCGAGATCGTTACGGCGTCGGGCCAGCCGCCGCGTAATGGGGCCCACCGTCTCAATGATAGTGCGCACGCGCATACGGCTGCTTCCGCGCGCGCGGATCTATAGTTATAACGCGCTGCTTTTCAGGCCTTAATATTTTTTTAAGCGCGAATCCCATGTATTTACGCGCGGACCGAGCGGGACACGCCTATAAAACGATATATCGGGGTAAGAATAAGAAAATCGCCGATAGGGAGAGAGAGAGAGAGCCAAGACTGGTAGCTGGAACCTTCGGAGTCGAAAGCCCAGAATTAGCGGAATTACCGGAGCGGCCGCTTCATCGCTGCCAAACAGCGCATTATCAGAGCCAATCCCAAGCCCGTCTTTTGCGCGCCGGATGCCTCTCTCTCTCTCTCTCTCTCTCTCTCTCTCGCCGAGGCGCCGACGAACGAAAAATATATTCTTCCCCCCGCACGCGTTCCCCGTGAGATACTCGCCGAGCACTCTATGGCACGGCTTTATTTTACTCCCCGAACAAAGGATCCGCGACGACTCCTCGTCGGACGGTAGCTAGCGCTCTTTTTTCAGCCCGCGAAACGTCGCGAGGGACAGGAGTATATACGAAGGACAATGAGCCTCCAGCTCGGGCCGTCGATTATTGATGAATCGATGCGAGGCTGCGCTGCCGCTGCCGACGCTTTTCGCGCGTCGGCCCATTCGTCCTTCGGCGAATGTGATTTCGTTCGGACACGCTGCAGCTCGGCGAGTTCTTCCAGAAAGTTTAAAGGGCAGGAAAATCTGTGGATAAAGTCGCGAAAGGATGTGTAATTATTTTTACGGCGAGCGAATCTCCGCGAGCTGCGTGTGGTCTCGAGGGGCCGCGGCTTCGGTATGTGCGAAAACAGTCAATTCCCACAAGATTTAAAAGTAGGACTGCAATGCCTTTTAATGACCAACTGGTATACAAGCGCATAAATGACAAAATTATTTCCGTGCGCCTTTTCAGGCTTCGAAGGAAAATTTCCGCGCGGTTCCCGAGGGGGTTAATAGTGTAGTTATCGAGGTAGATTTTTACGAGAGATTTTTATCACGCATCCTTTGTTAGTCGATGAAAGTAACTATTAAAATTAAGCGTCCGATAAATCATAGATTTATTATTGGCTTTATCATTTGTAATATCGATAAACGTCCGTGCAGAATTTGTTACTAAAATCTTACTGGATTCCAGTATGGTTTCCCAAATTCAGTCTGGGATCCACCCAGGGTTCCCTATTGGATTCCAGTTTGAAAATGTTCCACTTCTTCCGTGGATTCCAGATAGGATATCTAACTGAGATCCTGTTGGGAAATCTATCTAGAATCTAGTTAGGAAACCACGCACTCTCTAAAAATGAATAAGTGAAATTAGTCCATATGCACTTATTCTATGTTAAACAACATAGAATTAAAGTAAACAACTTATAACGTAGAATAAGTGCATATGGACTAATTTCACTTATTCATTTTTGGAGAGGCCAGATTCAATTAACTTTTTCCCTGGTATAAACAAGGAATAAATAAAATATTGATTTTATATATTTTATGAGTATATATAAATATATTTATATTTTATTATATTTTATAAATATAAAATTTTACATTTACTTTATGCTTATTCTCTATTCCTGTTTTTCTTGCTCGCAGTTATTTTCTGTTACTATAGTTGTCTTCTTTATTCTTCCACCCCAGTCTCTAGAAATGTTAAAAGCAGAACTTAAAGATGAGTGGAATTGTGCGTCTGTAATCAAAATTCCATTTCCATTTCCATCACGATGATAGCCAGTAATAATTTCTGAAAAAAATATAAATTCAATTGAATAAGTTATTATTTATATACTAAGAATCTATTTAGAACGGCAATAAATACTCACTTTTAGAAATGTAACAGTTTGTCTTAAAAATATAACAGTTGTCTTTAATAGTATATTACGCACCTAGGGAGGTAAAGTATTGGTAAGCTCGTAGCGCGTGTAAATTGACTCCCGAGCCGAAGGCGAGGGTGTCAAATACGTGCTATGGGCTTGCCATTTTACCTCCCGTGGAGCGTATACTATTTTTTTGCCTAGCGAGGACGAAAATACAACCTTCCCGATTCGGCGCCGGAAGGGAAAGTAGTACTTTCGGCCCGCTAGGCAAAAAAAATTATTGATTTACTTTGCATTTTTTTTTCAAAGCAGTGAAGTTTAAAATAAGTTCTTTTGTAACAATTTTTCTTAAAATGTTACTTATACTTTTTATTAGATTATTGCTACTTTTGTCGTTTGTATCAGTTGTAAATGCATAAGTCTCATTTTTTTAGTTTTAGCAAACGATCCTCGGCTTTTTTATAAGTATCTGAAAGTATAATTAAAAAAATATAATTTAAATATAATTTAAAAAATATTAATTAGAATACAGTCAATAAATGTGAATTACCTACTGGCCCCTCCTCTTAAAGTCACTGGCCACATAGGCTAGGTGTCTAAAGGACCAATATTTGCTTTCTACACGCGATTGTAAAAGTTTGCAAGACTCTGTAGTGTATGGAGGTTCTGGATAAGAAATTACGCACGGTTTTTGAAAGTGATCGTACTTTATCCAGGATGAGGGTACAATATCCATCTCAAAATTGCTTTCATCGTCGTAACAGCTTACAAATTGACAATTTGAAATTTATATTTCATTTCCTTATTCATAGGTGTAAAAAGTTTTATTATTGAATGTATTATAAATAAAATAAATAATAACAAATAAATCATAAATTAAAAATAATTAATTAAACGCAATTGCTCTATGTGTGTAAAAGATTCACATAACCTTAAAAATTTTAATTTGGAATATCATTTTTCTTATTAACTTAAGAGATAATTAAAGGTATAGGTCAAACAATTTTATTTATATTTTACTTACTGCATTTACGATAATTACTTGTAATCTTTCAAAACTGCAAATCTATGACGAGTTTTCAATACGCTGTACAAGTTAAGAATACATTTTCGGCAGGAGCGCGAGCACATTAGAAAAAACAAAAGCGATATTTTGATTGTAGAAGCTACGACTCGCAGTGTTGCTCTTCTTGGCTTTAGCGGTCGCGGCGTTGTGACGTTTTATGACATCGCATATTCAATTTGAAATTTTTTTATTAAATTAAATAATCCTAAATCATTTTTCTTTCATTCTAAATATTCACAAAGAAGGAAAAAGATATCTTTGTATTATCAAAGGTATATTTTATTTGTTTCCATAATATAAATCGAGCAAGCAATCCATCTCGAACTGTATCGAACGGATTACATCGTATCGATGATTTCCATTCATTCGCAAAAAAAAAAGTTGAACAACGAACGAGAACCATCGGCCGGGCGTGTGTAGCGCACCTCAATTCACCTAGTATTAAGAAATAAGTTACTAAATTTGTTACAAATTGTAATTTTATATTGGTCATTACTGTTTTTAACTTCCCACATATTTATTTTTTTTTTATCGATGAATATTTAAATATAGGTCTAAATTTTTTCAAAATAAATCCTATTTTATTTTAAAAATCATTTTCTAAACAAAGTTGATCTCAAGTATTCGCAGTCAGAAGCAAGGTCGATTTCCTAAACTTTATTCGCATGTAGAACAATTCTCTAAGATACGTCAAAGTTACGAAAACCCGTCTAGATTTAGAGTCGGAGATCCAGTGTGATCGCAGCGCCAAAGTTTGATCTTTTCTCTGCGGATAAAAATTGGAAAACCTTGGCGGTCTCGAGGTGGGACACCACGTTTTTGCCGCATTTCAATTTGATTTTGGTTGATAACTGGGAAAACATGCCGGATGGAATCCTCAAAACGGGAACATTTGAGGAAATCTTATTGCAATCCAGAGTACAACCAGACGCTTTAAAACATTGAAGCTTTCTCGATCGAAAATCTATTTTTTTTTTGGGCGGAAAAGCGGTTTTACGCGTGTCGTCGTGAAACAACGCACCGAGTCCTTTATTTTCGCGTCGCGAGCGCGAGCCACCATCGAGAGATTTTTCGGGCAGCGAAATACAATTGTAACTGCAGCATTCTGTTCCCCGATCTTTATAGCCCCTCTAGCGCGATGTGCAGTTAATAATTGCAACTATTTAAGCTGAATTCTTTCTCTGCGCTGTAGATTTCGAAAACCTCGAACAATTA
Organism: Ormyrus rosae; assembly: GCA_035047165.1. Taxonomy (NCBI): domain Eukaryota; kingdom Metazoa; phylum Arthropoda; class Insecta; order Hymenoptera; family Ormyridae; genus Ormyrus; species Ormyrus rosae. Next base: position 10,708,565 of record JAWWML010000062.1, read on the forward strand.
AAAGTTCCTGCAAAATAAAAAATTGTTTGATTGATTGCAAAATGGAACTTTTCCGAAAAATTCGTTAGAATTTGATTGACTAATTAAAAGTTAGCAGAACGCGGAATGCGCTCAGACAAACGTGTTATTTTCGACTGAAAACAATTAGAATCGAGACGATGGAGTGTTGTACATTGTTGTTAAAGCTTGAACGGGATGTAATTAGAAACGTTCCTATTAACTATCTAAAGAAATAAATTATCTAATTACAGATGAAATGATTCGCGAATAGCTTCTCCCGTTAAAATATGTAAATTTGTTATCGGAATTGCGATTATCGGTCGGCTATTTTTATCTATTAGACGAAAGCGGTGACATTCGAGAAAATGAATAATTAACGAGCTCGGAGAAGCGGCAGAAGCAGCATCATGCTTTTGACAGGGGCTGAAAATGATATAAATTCCCGAACGAAAAACGTGCAGCAAAGTAAAAGTACGTAACTCTGTAGAATAATTTTTTCGAGCGCAATTCTTAGCTGCCTGCCGTACTCGACTGCTCGTCTCTTTATTCGCCGGTTTTTTCGTCGGATTCTCTCTCCTTCTCTCCTTCCCTATTCGCCGTTGCTGCCTCCCCCGAGCCTCGGCCGTATTTGCATATTTATAAGGGAATGTAATCGCAGAGTCGGTGCTTTTTCGCCGCTCGATCGCCGTTCGCCGCTCGGCGGAGGAAAAAATCGGCCAAGATGGCGGAAGAATTCGAGACCGACATGCGATCCCGATTTCTCCTCTCTCCTCTATGCGCGGCTCTCGGCTCTCGCGCCGTCCCACGTCTCGGGACGCAACCTATAGCCGGCCGAGATATAATTAACGGGTAGAAAAGCGTTTCCGACAAACGTATCCTGCCTCCTGCGCGATCTCCCACCTCTTTCTCTCTCTCCGGGCCGCCTCGCTCACCGAAACTCTCGCTTTGAAAATTCGCAATCTAGATTTACAACAGACGGCTCGGCGCGCTCTCTCTCTCTCTCTCTCTCTATCTCTCCCCCGTTTTCTTCTAAAATCCAGCGATTGCGTGCGAGCATCTTGTGCGTAAGTGGCAGCTTCTGGCGGATATGCACCTGGGAAGGGAGTCCCGTCTAGCCGCGCGAGCGCGCGCTGCCTTTCTCAGCCTGTTCTCAGCCTGTTCCAGGCCTGCTACCAGGAGCGCGCCGGTCACGATCGGCTTGTTACCGGCTTAGGCCGATCACGCGGATCGTGAAATCGTTCCTACTCCCCCTCCGTCGATATTCCCGCCGCTCCCGAAGATCATACTGCTTAGCGAGGCCGCATCATGCATAATTCCAGCAGCCAGATATCCCGAATACACATATACAGCCCTCGCCGCGGCTCCTCTCTCACGACGCGCGGAGAGCCTCCTCGTGACTGCCGGCAAGTCGCGCAAGACTTTGCAGATATTCCGTCATAAGAGCCCGAGATGCGCTCCATTATGCTCGCCACAGTGAATTACTTGAAAATATCCCCGCGGCCTTATTTATCGTCCGCTCCGGCTCCCGCGGCCCTTTGCGAAACTGCCTCTCTGCTTCGAAATGAAAAGCAATACTATAATCCGGTGGACAAAAAAAAATAAAAAAAAATAAAAAAAAATAAAAAAAAATAAAAAAAAATAAAATCGAAGCACTAATCTTTTTAGCCAAAGGTCCGGCGGGCAACCTTAGACTCGGTAGATTATCGAGGGCCGGGCGCCGACGAGAGTAATTGGTACGAGCGGCGCAGCGGGAGGGGGCCGTCGTTCGCCCGAGCAATTCACCAGATCGGAAATGAAATTTTGATTGACAAGAGGGCCTCGTCACGCCCCGAGGAAAGCTACCCTGCGATTCACCAGCCGACGACAATGCCCGAAAGTTTCGCAGTCATCGTGACTGTCCCGCAGACGATGCGCGCGTTTTCCCAGCGAGCCTCGGCCAGGAAAGCAAATTTTAAATCAATTTCCCGTCGAGCCCAAAGGTCGTCGCAACGGCCGGCGACAACAGCTGCGACTCGCAAAAAAAAAACTCTCGAGGACCTCGTCCCGACAAAAATTATCCGGAGATACAGACAAGTGCCGTTTGATAATCTTGCAGCTCGGGATTCTCGAGCGGCGACAAAAACTCAGCGTGTCGTCACGCAGCTCCGACAATGCAGAAGGCAGGCGGGGGGTACTGAAACAAGGCCGCTTATGCACGTGATTACAATATCCATCCCGAATCTAATAACCGCTCGAAAATAGGATTCGTTCGAGGGCTCTCTCTCTCGATCCATCTGCATCTGTCGAGGTTTTAGCGAATCTCCATTTTCCCGCCTCCCCGTCGAGTACGAGAGTCTCCTCTAAATTGAGCCGCCGGCGCCGATAAATTAAATCTATCGACGTTTGACACTGGTTTCTCGGTTTCACGGGCCGACGAGCTTTCGCGACCTTGGCGGTCCGCCGGTAAATTTCTCGTTAATCGCTGGAGACGCGGGCGCGCGAAAAACGCCGGGTGTCCGAAGAATTGCGAGGGCAGGTGACAATCAGCGTCCATATTTAATGGCCGTTCTCTCCGCTCTCTTCCCGAGCCGTGTCATCGAGCTTGTACAAGCTATAGACGTATAAGAACCGATCCTGTTTGCACCGGCGCCGCCGCCGCCGCCGCCGCCGCCGCCGTTGCCGTCGCGCTCCTCGCCAAAACGTATATCACCGGCGGCCTGCATTATCCACGGCCTCCCTAGCCGTGCAGTAATCGCCGGCCCCTCTGAATTATGCACTGCAATTACGAAATTTTTCAAAGGCGCCCAAGAGCCCAGGCCACCCGCCGATATATATGCGCTGGGCTCGCGCGAGCGCGCATTGTGCCTCCCTCTGTACGCCGTTCCCCGGGATCATATTTGCCGAGAAAAGCAGTCAGAAAATGAGAATTACGAGCCCCTCGTAAATTAGCTCATCCCGCGGAATCGTTACGCGACTCATGTAAATACGGAAACTTTTTCCGACTCTCTCTCTCTCTCTCTCTCTGTTCCTCGGCGGGAGCTCGCGGCCGCGATTCGCGGACACCGAATTACGATAACGAGCGCGCGCGGAGCTCGTGTGGACTTTGATGGGACACGGTGAAGAAAAAAATGCGCGTTTTAAGATATACGTAATTAGCGCTATCGCGATTATTTTTGCTTTTATCTCCGGTTGCAAGGCGCTCTGTCAATGTTATCGTTCGAGGCTGGATTTCTCCTTAGTATTTTGTCAACACGAGCCGCGAGCCTCGCTTCTTCTTCTTCTTTTTTTTTTCCTTTTCTTTTTTCATTCTCCTCATTTTAACAATAAACGCGCTCCTATAGATTTGTTGAAACGCTCAAGAATTCCGCTCATTGTCGTTGCCGGGCAAACAATGCCGGAACGCTCTCTTGTCTTTAGTAAAATGCCAGCTCGTATACAAGAGGAGAATATTATAGGCGTAACGGGAACCGATGAGTCCTCGAACGAAATAAAACACAAAAAAAAAATTAGCCAACCGCGCACTCCCCGCTTTATCGCGGATGCGAAGCTATTTAGTTTTAAGCATAAATTGAAACGGCCCAAACTTTCCGGGAGCTTGTTGACTTTGGCGCCGCGTCGGTAATTAGATGTACGATTTCGAGCTGCGCTTCGGCGGCGGAGTTCGCTGCGAATCCCGAATTTCCTAGTGTGGAATATTTTCGACATTAAAAATATAAGAAATCAAATTCCAATGCCGAGATGCCGTTTGTTTACCCTCGTATTAGTTTAGTGATAAGCTGGCTTTGTGCTCCTCTTCCATTTACATGCGAGCCGTAGTGCAATAGCTAATGTGCGTACAATGAGTCTTCAATTTTCTTATATAAATTTACCAAAGCGATTTAAACTTTTTAATGCTCTTATTTAGTTGTGTTTGCGCGTGTGAGTGTATTAAACACTAAGTGCCGCGAGCAATTAATAAGTAGGTGATTTACGCCAAGTGCTTGCACAATATTTCGCGAGCATTTCTGCTTCATTTACTATTCAGAAAAATATAATTGTACAGAAATAAGTGTTATGTAAGCAATTTGACAGTGCCGCTCGATAAAAATGTAATTCTTGTTTAAACAAGTGTCGACGTAAAAAAAAAAAACTTTCGCGAATGTGGAATATAACCCGTCCGCGGCGAAATCGAATTATTAAATTAACGGCAATTAGATGAATTTATAAGGTGCTTCGTGCGTCAAACGTATACGTAAATAAAGAAACGTGAAAATCGAGCGCTTTTGAGAACGAAGCAACATTTTTCAGATTGAAAAGAATATTTATGTAACAATCGAACCGAAGCCAGAAACATCATTACTTACAAAGGGTTATTGAACTACGTGTAAAACGCGGGGAGAGTCGGCAAGACGTGGAAAAATATATATTCTGAAAAATTTCCGCCTACCGCATTCTCCTGTATTTATTTTCGTGCTCATTAGAAATATCAGTTACGATCGGCAATCCAAATAATATCGATTATTTCATCAGCAAGTAAGATTAGCGGGAGTAACTATGGTTATTACGTAAAAAAAAAACCATTTTCATGCATTAAATATTCAAAAAGTTAATTAAACTAATTCGACAGTAACGCGTCACTGCAAAAAATATGAGCGGAAAAAGCATTGCTTGTTCCAACAAGTCATTAACTTATTATTGTATAGTTACGATATAAATTATGCAAGCATATTCTTCATTACTCTTTGAAAAATTGACGTCGTTAGTTTACATTATTATTTAATAATTCATCTCTTACGTCATTTGTTGAAAAAAAAAAAAAAAAAATAGTTAAATCTGCTTAAGAATCGAAAACTTGCCGCGCCGTGCTTTTTTTTTTTATAAATAGACCGCTGTATATTAGTGAAATGAAACGAAACTAGGCGCGTATTTTAACAGGGTCAGTGAACCCCGCTTGGGGGTCAACGAAATGACGCTACACTAAACAGAACGAAGAAAGTTCCATTCTGCTTGATTGTGCTTATTTATATATGTCGTAGTATATATAAAAAGCTAAAAAAGAAGAGGGGAAAGCGGAGTCGGTTCGGCCAGGGGTGTAGGAGGAGGCGAGGGCGGCAGTTAAATATTTGATGAGCGACGTAGAAAAATTCGAAGAAAGCGAGCGAGAGAGAGAGAGAGAGAGAGAGAGAGAGAGAGATGGCGGGGAGTCTTCGTGAGAAAGAAGGGGAAAAGCACGGAAGCGCGAATCGATTGAACCAACATCAACGCGGAGGAACAAAAAAAAACAGTAATTTACTTAGTAAAACATAAAAGCCACGGGGCGGCTAGCGAAGGAAGGCAAACACATTAAACATTTAGAGGGCATAATAACTCGCGGCAATATACGTAACGTCGGCCTGCGCCGTAATATACTATGCCTTATTCTTGAATAATAGACGAGCAGTCGGGCAAATTAGCGAGTTTTCTAAAAAAAAAATAAAAGAAAAAAGAAAAAAATCCCGATCCGTCGCGATCGAGGGAGGAGAGCGCGACGGAACGTTGCACCGACGCACTGCTCCGCGCAACAACACGTGAGGCCAATATATACAGGCGGCGGATGGAATTTTTCCTGTCTCGGCTCGAGAGCAGTCCGATCGGTCGGAAGGAGCTTGCACCTGCCGGCTGAAGAAAAGGCTCAATTATTTATCTTGCAGACGAAGATTAAACAAGCGCACTATCTACCGGCCTCGGCTCGACTATTCGTCTGGACCATAAATATAATTTTCCCTTATCAACGGTACGTTTACCTCGGGACTAACCTAAACAAATAACCTTTGCCGCAAAGCAACAGAAAATAACTCGAGGGCGCGACGGCAAGGAACTCCGAGGCACGTAAATACAGAGCCGCGATATATATATATATAAGCGGAGGCGTGTATGATTTCGGGCATGTATTAGATTGGGATGTGCAGGAAAACTTAAAAGCAGCAGTCTAACTGGATTAGCCCGCGAAACAAGCTCGCTCGCGTCGTAAAAATACAAAAGCGGGAGAGCTGCCGCTGCTGCTGCTGCTGCGAGGAGGGTGGGAAAATATAAAAAGTTAAGAAGAAAGAAAAATAGAGGAGAGGGCGCCGGGGAAAAAGTTGGCCGTTCGCGAAGGCGAAGGAGAGAGAGAGAGAGAGGGCGAAGCAGGGCGCAGCTCGTTGCTTGTACGAGGGAAATTAATATCCGGGGGATTTCTCGTACTTGGCCCTCGGCCGCGCGGCGCGCCTTTCCACGTAACGTCGCGCGCGGAGCGCAAAAACGCGGGCCCGCTCGACTCGCCTCGCCCGCCCGCCTCTGAAAACCGAACCGAGCGAAACTTTGGAATTTACTGCCCGACATATTGGCTGCGAAAGCACCCGAAATTAAGGCTAGTAAAACATTCTTCTGACACGTAGCCCTCCCGACCTCCTCCCCCCGCTGCCCCCAACGCCAGCAACGTCCTGCCGACGGTCCGACGAAATATTCGATACTGCGACTGCGAACGAATATTTAGGACTCTCGTTAAAACGCTGATGCTGCGCGACAAAGGATACACATTTTTCAAATAATGCGCGCGCTCTTTCCCCCCTCCAGCCGTCCGCGCCCAGCTCTCTCTCTCTCTCTCTCTCTCTCTCTCTCTCTCTCGCGCTCTCCAGACTTTTTTACTACCGACCGGCTACGAGAATGCATAATCCACTAGCGACTTACAATGCTTGCTAAGCAGAGCTGAACGTCATATTGAAATACGTATATGCATGCAGATTTCGACAATAAAAAAGGAAACGAATTGTAATACTTGTTTTTCTCCGCTTAAATAAAAACAATCCTACAAGTCTTTCTATTCCTTTCATTAAAATTCTCAATCTCCTCTGTTCGAGTATGTTAATCACTGCTCGCATGTTGTACTGCATATCTGGACTAATGTACGTTGCGCCGCTATTAAGGCTCACTTCCTTTCCTTTTCTTACACGGCTCTCATAAGACTCGACGTAAAACACCGAGCCGACTTCAATTTATCTTAGGCTACCAATGCTTCTTCTGTCACGTTTTTTTATTTATTTTTTTTTTTTATTTTATTTATTTAAGCCGACGTCTCAATCCCACTGGGGATCCTCTTCGGGGAAAAGTTCAAAATTTCTTTAAAGCTATATACCGCAGCGATGCCAGTCAAGCACAGTCAATTTATCTTCCCTCAATTACTTATTTTAAATCAATACCACACTGCCGCGCAGCCTTGAGCACTTGTTTACTACGAGCTTTCAAATTAATTTCTTTAAATTTTAATAAAAAATTTCTTTCAAAAAGCCGAGCAAAAACGCGACTCGTTAAAGTGTAAAATATCGCGAAAATTGCTTATGCATTCATGAAATTAAGTGCCTACATCTCATTTTTTAAAACGCATTTTTGAGACTGATGAAAATATCATACCTCTTACGACGTAGAAGGTATAGCGTTCATTCAAATTTTAACTCGTAAGCTTCTAAATAATTTATAGAAACTCGCTATTTAATAGAATTTTCACTTGTATAAATCATTATCATAAATATAATAGAAGCTTGTAATGTCGATCTTTCCGAGTGAGGGAGACGTGGAATAAATAATCACTCAATTATTTCATTTGTTTAAAGTTTTCATGATAACACAAAAAAAAAAATAATAATAATAATAGAAATTAATAATTTGTCAAAAATTATTTGTCGATTTTCTACGATTCATTACTTGAAAAGAGTTTCAAACTCTTTACCAGAAAATTCAAGGAATTTTCTTTAAGCCTTTACTTTGTATTTAAATATTTGTAAATGATTTCCTCTGGTAACGTTTTCAAACATATGAAATTGTAAACTATACTCTAAAAATAAACGTGTTTTTATTTTAATAGATCAATTTAAATTTTCGACAAAAAATCCTAAAAGAGGAAATTTTCAAACAGGAAAAATAAATATTGCACGATAAGTGGTTTATAAAACTTAAAAACTAACTTTATAACTGAAAAAGTTTCGATAAATATCCTGCTGTGAAATGTATGTCAAGATTTCATAAAATTTTAAAATACTTTAGAAATTTTAATTTCCTATGTAAACGTCGTAAATTTTTCGGCCTTTTATGAGAGTGCCGTTTGGATAAGTTCCCTGAATATTTTACCGATTAATTTAATGTCTTATGTTTCCTCAGACTTAATTAAAGTATTAAATATTCAAGAACTCGACATGAACCTCATGAATATAGAAAAAATATGGAAAAATTCAATTGTCAAGGTAAAAACACACTTTATTAATTTACTAGTTTATCCAGTTTTTGTTTGCAAGAAAAAAGCATACGAATAATCTAGAATAATAAAATTATTCATTATTTACGTATATTTCTTTTGCTGCTGAAGTCACAAATACTGAGTCCGCCATCTACTGCTCTAAAGTCAAACTAAAAAATTATCGATCGAGTTGTCGGCTCGACTCGAACAGAAATTTTACCAAATGGATAATAGATAACGATTAAAAATTAAAATTAATACAAAATTTGTAAAATTCAAATCAAAATAAAAACAAATTAAAACTCACCAAAAGAAGAAAATAAAAAATTGATTATTGAATTATTGGGTTAATAAACAGGCGTCTGTAACAAAATGAAAAAATAAAGATTTAAAAAATTTAAGAAACTTAAAAAAAAGTAGATTAATTATTGGAAAAAGTATTCTATATTAAAACTGCAGCGTTCGCAAAACGATTCAAGATAATGAGTTTTTCATTTGTTTTTAAACGGTATATTACTTAATTTTTTAATTATTTGACAGAAAACACGGAAACAATTTGATAAAAGAAAAAAAAATCCATTAGCAGTATAAAAAAACTGAGAAAATTGCAGAAACTCGTGTGTACGTCAATTGCATATCAGAGCAAACGGCGGCGCCGCCGCCGGGACGACCACTTGTGGATCCGCGCACGCAACGGGTTAACTTTCAACCGTCCGATCCGAGCAAACAGAAGATCGCCGTCGTCGCGACGCCACTTGTTCCGCGAAAAGAATAGCCAGTGTGGAGGTAACGAAAGAGGAAAGAAAACGGCAGTTTGCCCGACTCAAGAATCCCAAGAAACCGCGCCGAAAAGAACAGACTAATGAAAAAGAAAGATAAGCGAGCGACGCCGACGCATTTTTTCCAAAGAAGGCGCTTCAAGGAAAAAAGCCCGGGATTCCGGCTTCACGCTCCTTAACCCGGACGTATTTTATCAAACCGTATAAAAAGGAAGAAGAAACAGCGAGAGAGGGAAGGGAGGAAAAAGCGAGGAGAAAATCGGCCGCTTACCGAGCGCGCTGCCAAAAACTCGGAAGAAAAAATCCTTTTTCGTACAGAGCCGTCAGGTCGGTAGATTGATTTTTTCACGGTTAAAACGGAACGAAACTGATCTCGTCGGTCCAATTCGTAATTTGGTTTTCACTTGCGCTCGACACCGTGCTGACACTTTTTCTCTTCTCCGGAGATTCGGCAGAAGAGCTGAGAGACGATATTTGGCTACCTCCTCTATTGCTGCAAACAACTGCATGTACACATTGGCTCAAGTGGCGCCATCTTGTTGTTGCCGGGCACACCGCCATGACGATTTAATGATTACTGTTTGCTGCTCTGCGTCACAGTCAATTCGAACATTTCGCGGGTGGGATAATTGTCTGTATTTAAGTTGTACTTGTCTATTTGCACTCTTTAAATGAATCTCTGAAAATTTTTAATTAAGTTTGAAATACTTATATTGATAATAAATAAGCCAATTTTCAAAGTTTTTTCACAAACATGTAACCACAAATAAACTCATAAAAGTAATTAATTTATATTGTTATATTTTTTACAAAAGTACCTTTCACCTACAATTTCAAGAACTTTTTTCGCTACAAATGTATTATAGTTCAAAAATTCGCGCGACAAATCGAGATAAACTTCCCGATTAGAAATGTATTTAAGGGAGAAGTTAGGCCCTGTCCAGGTTCCTGAAGAGGTTATCTAGGGCCAGAAAAGG
>JAWWML010000062.1:10718626-10740545 GCA_035047165.1 Ormyrus rosae
CCTGAAGTATACTTCAGGCACACCTATTCAGGGCCTGTATGACTACTCAGGTAGCCTGATTACTTTTCTGATCGGGTTGCGAACAAGAATTCTCATATCGAGCTGAAATGAAATACAAACCTCACGACAAAGTGAATTTATTTTAGCTTCAACAATCTAGATTTCCAATACGACGTGTGAAATGCACCTGAATTCTGTAAAACAAAAGCCAAGCTGCAAAGTTGCAAACTTGCAATACCTACATCCCTTCAATACAATACTCTTTTCAGAATTCGAGGACTGCGCAAACGCGAGTGAGATTGGAGATGGCGTTTACAGCGCCTAGTTGCAGACGTCTTTCGTGTGCATAAAACTTGGGAAAGATGTTGTGAATTAAAAGGTGACTTGGAGCGGTGCTTTCTAGGCTTGGGGCTCAATTACAGATCGTGAAACGGATCAGTGAAGTTGGAAGAGCTGGTTCCACAGAAAAAAACGAAAATAATAATCGATGCAGACAAGTGTGTGCTCGCGCACGATTGATTTCGGGGGAGATAGTCTTCGGTCGCGCGAGTAGAGAGGACGACTTGGGGGCAGTACGAGTGTCGAGTGACATTTGCTTACGTAATGAAATATTTTCGCGATTCAAAGTAGCCTTGTCAGGCATTGAGCCACGTTTAGTCCGCTATGGCCGGCCGGTTGGCTACAGTACAGACATATACGCGCCGAAATCGCTCGATCGTCCAGTGACCCGATTTTCCGCTCCCCCTCCACCTCTTTCTTGCAGTTTGATTGTTACCCCGCGGCCCGCACACACACGATATTTTAGTAGCATCTCCCTTTTTTCTTTCCGTCAACTGTCATTTAGCGAAAGAGTTGTTTTTAAAACGGCCAACAGGAACATTTAGCGCCGGGCGCGCAAATTATGACAAGAGGCAGCAGTCATGGACAACTGCAATTGGGATCCAGGTAAGTTTTTCGCAACTTTTTTTTTTAATAATAAAGTCCGATTTCCTATATCATATTATGATTAAAATGTAACTGTGATCATTAAATAATAGCAAAGCCATTCAAGCTATTTAGGAAAGCTTTTAATAGTTTTAAATTGACCTTGACATTGTTTACTCATACACTGTTAAATTTAACTTTGTATTTCAGCTTTATCAAAATTATTAAGTGCCTTGGAAGCCAACAGAGCTTCCATACCAAGCTGCACCGACGAGGAGTTCAACTTTTTGAGCGAACTTTTGCAATCGAAGGAATTAAATGCTCTGGTGCATGTATACAACAAGATTTTGAGGAATCTCAAAGATGACAAATTTTTTCCCATTTTATCTAATGCTATGGAAATTAATGTTGAGGTCTTGGGCCTGTTGTCATCTAAAACACATGAATCAGAAGATGTTAAAGAGTTATTTCAATTACTGCAAAAGCCTCATGTTCAAGTAAGTAGATAAAAACTGACATTTTAAAATTCATAATTTTCTTTAATAATATGAATTGTTGTCATTTTAGGCCCTTCTTATATCGCATGATACTGTAGCCCAAAAGGATTATTATCCAAGACTTCCAGATGTCCCTGTTGAAATTGATGAAGATGAAGAAACTGTAAAAATTGTGCAATTGGTCAAATCTGATGAACCTCTGGTATGTTTTTGACATGCATACTTTACTTTTGTTTTGTCGTAAAAATTGAATTATTTGAATATTAAAAAATCTAACAACTTAATTAGGGATTTTTGTTGCCTCTTTCACTCAAACATGCATGCATATTCAAAAATTAAAACGTTTTTTTATAATCAATATGAAATTATACATAGCGTAGTCTTTTGAGCTTATAAATGCCTTTATACTGAAATCTATGTCTTTGTAGAAGTTCTAAGTGGTAAATAATTTACTTGTAATATTTTGTAAGTAATAACGTTTTTTATTCTATTGTCATACTTGCCCGAAGTCTGGTACAGGCATTGAACCAATCATGGTAAGTGTTACTAAAGCCCCAGACTTACACAAAGCAAATCACCTTTTTATTCTTTGTAATATCTATCCCATTCTTTTATTTTAAATTCTCAATAGTAAATTTGCTATCAACAAAGACTTACTAATAATGCAAGCTTCTATGAATATTATTTTGCGCTACTAATATTTTATTTACACTTCTATACTTATAATTAATGTGTAATTCAAAATTTGGTTATACATTTGTTTGTGTTAGACAAGTCTTATTTTGAGTGATTTATTAATTATGTACATAGTGTATTATATTTATTATAACAAATAATGTATTTTATTTTTGCATGTATCTCGTTCTTGTTTTGTATAGTTCTTTGTAAATAAACGATTTTAAAATATATTTTATTATTGTTATTTTCCCGCATGTTTTATTTATAACCCAATACATATTGATTTATTTTCAAGGACTTCAATTAAATTATTTGAAAGTTTAATTTCCATTTATGTGAGTAATTTACATATACGGAGAGATATGCTCTAGAAAAAATGATTATATTTTACAGTTAATAAACTATGTAATGTACAGGACATTTTCCAAAATTTTATTAAATTTTACAAAAAAATATAGTTAAAAGTTTCTATAGAATGAAAATTTTAGTTTTGGGAATTTCTCATTGCTTTATTACCAGAAAATATTTCGGTGATACATACAAGATAATTATTCTCTGTTTATTTTTTATTATCACGTAAATGTTTGTAATTATTGTTTTATGTAAGTAAATTTATTTTGCTGGTAAACTTGAATTTTGCATAATTAGAGGATATTATACGCTTATACAAATTTCATAAAAATGCATATCTATACTGACAATAGGGAGCAACTATTAAGACTGACGAGCAAACTGGTAAAATTGTCATTGCTCGAGTTATGCATGGCGGTGCTGCTGATAGATCTGGTCTTATACACGTTGGAGATGAAATTCACGAAGTCAACGGGATTAGCGTTGAAGGAAAAACACCAAACGATGTTTTAAAAATTTTGGTAATTAAAAATAAATTTCTTTATAAAAAGTGTTTTGCATTAACAATAACAACTCAAACGGTGTTCGATGTTTTAACAGCAAAGTTCTGAGGGTACTATTACTTTCAAAATCGTGCCTGCAGAAAGTAGAAACATCTTTAGAGAAAGCAAGGTAATTATAAGCTTTATAAACAATTGATAAAAGCGTATTAAAACATGATTTAAAATGCAGGTAAGAGTACGTGCGCACTTTTCTTACAAAGCATCGGAAGATCCAGAAACGCCATGTACAGAAGCAGGCCTGGATTTCGAAAAAGGCGACGTTCTTCATATTGTCTGCCAAGACGATCCGCATTGGTAAATCAAATCAGAAGCACATTTAAAATACATTTTTTTGCAATTGGAAGGGTAACAATAAATGTTTGCAGGTGGCAAGCAAGGAAAGAAGGAGATCGAAATATGCGAGCTGGATTAATACCCAGCAGAGCTCTCCAAGAGCATCGGATCATCATGCAGAGGCAACAGCATGAAAAAGTTGACGACGATAGTATAAGTAAGAGCTTAATCGGCTTATATAGTTAGCTAGTTAGCAATTGTTGAGTTTTAAAAAAGTTGCTAATAAGATAACAACAAATTCAGTGCTTTGAATAATATATATTTTGCATAGTTTTAGTCTCTTGTATGCACACATGTGGGTAACGCATAAACTAAAATAAAATTAAGTTCAGCCCCAAAAAGTTTTGGAGACCCATTAACAAAGTACAGCAAGGCTAAGCACTAAAATTGGCTTACTAACGGCTAGCTAACAGCAAACTTTTACCTAACTGTCGGTTAGGCTTGTGTTCTGTTCCAGTGCCTTTGCCCACGTTGTGCCCCCGTTCCCGTACCTCTTCTTTGCACGAATCGCCTACAAAATGCAGCTTGCAAGGAATAAAAACTAAAAAAATCATGTATGACGCTGCAGAGAACGATGACTTTGATCGAGAAGAGATTCCCACGTACGAAGAGGTAGCGAAGCTCTATCCGAGACCGGGTCTCCACCGTCCGGTTGTCCTTATCGGACCCCCAGGAGTCGGTAGAAACGAACTCAAAAGGAGACTCATGGCGATCGATCCGGACAAATATAAAACACCTGTGCCCTGTAAGCCCTCTTGTCACTTTTATGTATTCTCTTTCAGAATCGTAAGTTTTCTTTCTCCTGCCTTGCGTTATTTTACTTTTCCTGCTTTACTATGTACAATATTTATGTCTTTAATAATTTATTATATTTATTCAAATATTTTTAATGTGCATTAAATAATGCATGAAATGGTAAGTTCATTAAATGTTGAAAATATGCATGAATGTATCGAATTAGTTAGAATCGTGGCTGACAGTTAAATTCTATTGATTTCAGTAAACTAGCGTAAAACTTTTGATTTAACCTACTTAAGTTGGTAAGCAAGTTCGATTCATCGCTGCAGTTACTCAACTCGTTTGTATATAAATCCAATTTCTATGAAAGTTTAATTTGTTAACGAGAGACTATAATACATAAATAATTGTACACGCATGATTAATTACTTTTTTCCAAATTTAAAAAAAGTTGTTTTCTCTTTTTAACGAAAAAAAAATTTTTTATCAATTTTAAGATACTTCAAGGCCTCCGCGACCTGGAGAAGTTGACGGTAAAGAGTATATCTTCGTCTCTCGCGAACAGATGGACGCAGACATTAACGATGGGAAATTCATCGAATACGGAGAGTACAAAGGCAACCTGTATGGAACCAGCGCTGAAAGCGTTAGTTCATTGGTGAATGCCGGTTACATTTGCATTCTAAGTCCACATTATCAAGCATTGAAAATGCTGCGAACGCCAAACTTGAAGCCTTACATCATTTACATTAAACCACCACGATTTGAAATTTTAAAGGAAACGAGAAATGAATGTAGAGCACGATCAACGTTTGACGAAAGTAATTCTCGAGGATTTACCGTAAGTTAATTGCAGATATGAAATTTTTGCTTTATTAAATTTAAAGCAGTCTTATTGATTGTACTCATTGTCTGCATCTGATAGGATGAGGAATTCGATGAGATCCTTCAAAGCGCAGCGAGAATAGAGTTCCTTTATTCACATATGTTTGACGAAACCATTATCAATGCCGACTTGTCAATGGCTTTCGAACAACTGCTTGCAACAATACACAAACTCGAGTCGGAGCCACTTTGGGTTCCAGCTTCTTGGGTCTAAATGGACAGCATCTACGACTCCCATCTCTTGGAAAATATCATTTTAACAATCCGATTAATATCAAGCGAAACAATTTACACTTCGCGTAGAAATATAGAGTGCAAGGCTCATCACTAAAACAAAATCCCTTAGCGCAAAGTACTACTGGACATTGCAAAAATATGCGTACTATAAGTATAGATAACATAGTAATGGTAACTATTGAGAAATATGGTGGTAATAACTAGTCAAAGCTTAGTCAGTGTTTTCAAGAAATTTTTTGCGCGATTAATTATTACATTTTTCTCTTTACGCGTTTTTAATACGTGCAAGGTGAATTGCTTTTTTCTTCTTGACACTAAGGAATGTGATGTGAAATTGCTTTCTTTAGTATATTCAAGTATACATCCAAAGCTTTATTGACAACACAGACAAGCTGGAATCAATATTATTATGTGATAACCGCCCTTTTACATTACAGTGCGCACACAATTGAAGTGTAACTATTTTATCCTATTTTATTCTATTTTTTGAAAAGCTTATATTTACTGTTTAATAATAATCAATGTTCTAAAGTATTATTCAATGTTTAAAGTGATTAAAACACTAGAAATTAATTAAATTAATATAAGAAGTTAATTTTTAAATCTAAAAATTTTTACTGAACCAATTTTATTAATATTTACGCATATTTAATGGTTTATGTTACACTCTTAAAAGCTCATTTCCAATGCTTCTTTATCACTGGCAGTACAATAATAAGTACTTCCGTCCACAATTCAATGTGACATTTGTTAAATATATCCTTAAGAAACTGATAACTTTCTCATTGCTTAAATATTTTTGTGGCTTTTAACTTTTATGATGTTATTGTTTTGTGGCTATGACAATATTGATTAAATTGTGCTAATTGTATTTCGCTAATTGTATTTTTTAATACTGACATGGCCAATAATTACTATTATTAATTAATAGTTATTACTTTGCCATATTAATTTTATAAATATAAAATAGTTTTAAATATCTGGAAATAAAAAACAGTAGTAAACGCGTTTTTTGCGGACAAATAGGCATTACTTGTTAAATTTGACTATAGCAAAAAAGAGACTTTAACAGTACGAAAAAACTCTAATAAAAAGTATAATAATAATAATAATAATTAACTGTAAAAACCAGTAGTAGCTTTGGGTAAGGGATAAACAAAAAACGGGAAAATCTGTGTTTCATGTTTTCCTATTCTCTAATTTCTATGACTCGTCGTTGTTGTAAGTTGATAAATTTTTTTATATCGTCGTTATAGCAAGATGAGAAAAGAGTTGATACCTATTGAAAAGGTCCGATTTTTCTTTTGAAAATTCAGGTAAACATATTTTGAATGATCCGGATATCGATGCGCCAGTACGCGTTAAATACTTGCCTTTCTCGTGTTTTAACAGTCGAATTTTTCTAGATTAAGTAGTCGATCAAAAGGGAACGGAGGCGATAAGAGTCGTTTTGCAAATCCATTATCAAAGAAACAGTACAATAAATATTAAGGCATTCAACTAGAACTTGCGTAAGTAGGTTTTACGTGCAATAATCTTAAATACACTATCAAATATTCTTAAGAATGCAAAATCCACTGCTGTTTTTAATATAAAAGATTTTTTTATCCTAAGAGAATATTAGTATACTATACATAGTGTTCAAAACGAATGAATCTAATATACATATATACATATATATTTCGTGCCATAAAAAATTTAGTAGCTTGAATAGAGTAAAGTATTAAAATAATTGAACGACTCTCGCCATAAAACATCAGCACTATTGAGAATAGTGGCTAAATTTCAATTGTTGTTAATTGTTGCCAAATACGTTATAGTAATTTAAGAAATATACGTAAAGAAATGTGTACGCTGTACATGATTATTGAAGAAAAAAGTGGATATATTAAAAAAAAAATGAATATTTTCCATACACAATTATCGTTAGATTGCGTCGCATTGCATTTAAACAGGCAGCTACATTCTAAAAGAGTGCATTAAAACTATAGAAACAGATTCCACTAATTCGATCCCGCCTGATTTTTCACCATTGTACCGATGAGAATCGAGTTGAGAGCTAGTAGTAGAAAGCTATTTAAGCACCTCGTAGCAAAGTTGTACGCGTCGACCTTCCGCTCGCCGGCAGAAGGAGGGAGCGAGAGCGAACGACAGAGGCGGAAAAAAGCTTCGGCAAGGCAAAAAAAGGCACAGACGAGGAGAGCGGGTGACGAGAGCGCGTGAGTGCACGCGCTTTAAAAACGAATGATCGAAATAGACGACCTAGGCACAGTTGGCCGTCGACTCGGCGCTCGTACCGCTTCGCCCTGTATCATCCGAACGAGCGGCGTAAATCGAATTCGGCAGTTTTCCTCGCGCTCGCGCCTCGCCACCGCCTGCGCCGCTCTCTCAGTCTTCTGCTCTGCGAGCGGAGCTTTTCACTTGCGTCGGAAAAAGTGCTGCGCTAAACGAGACGCGCGCAAATGACATACACAGCGCCGGTGCCAACGGCCGACCAAAATTAAACGTCGATTGCACAAGTATTAGACCGGAATAGATCGTCTTGACGAGTCGCGATATGACGCCAGCTATTAAAAGTCCAGAGGGCAACTTCAGACGCTCTCGCATCGACGCTGTACTCGCGCTTCTTCGTTTGCAGTTGCGTTACGTATAAGGCACGTGCGTCTTCTTAAATCATGTTTTGTAATACGAAAGTGCGAGGTGGATTCGACGCTCACCGAGTACACTCAACTTGATTACCATTAAGTTTGCAAGATTATGGCAAGCCAGTGCTCTGGATGCACTATTTTCAGGTGTTTAATAAACCAAAAATATTAACTGATCTTTATACTAGTCTCACTCCTTTATTAACCTACCTCTCGTTTACATAACGTCCTTGTCTTGTTTTTCTTTTCATTTTTACCCTCAATATTTTAAGTGCTATTAAAAGGCCACTCTAATTATAATTTAGATGAAAATTTTGAAATCGAATAATGCCGTTAGCTATGTAGGGCCCAGCGTATCTGATTACGCGAGCGAAGGGTACTCGAAGCCGACGAAGCAGCCGATGATTTAAAGTCCAAGTTCGAGGGAAGCCGAGGCTCACATTATCGCAGCCAGGCAGGCAGCCTGGCACAAAGCTGCGCCTGCGTCGCTCCGTAGCGGCAAGTGGTTCTCCCAGCAGGCCGAGAACCGGCTGCAATTTGAACTTTGGCCCAGTAGGCGAGAGTAGCCCTTGGCGCTCCGGTCTCCGCGTCGAGCACAAGTTTTAACCGTGAGCGCTTAACACTTACCCCAGTGATCACGCGGCTCGCGAGGAGGAAGCAGCGGAAAATGCCACCGAGCTAATTCATCTAACAAAGCGGTAAGTGCGCCGCGATTATTCGCCAGTTTAGCCGGCGGCGCCGCTACATACTTCGCCGATTGAATCGACGCAATTGTCAGAGAGAGAGAGAGAGAGAGAGAGGCCCTGACCCCCCGCCGCCGAAATTGCTCGGAACTTTGATTAAAGTTTCGATCGATTTAATAAACGCTCCTCGCGCGGCCGCGTTCAGCTTTTTCGCCGAGATCGCGCGGCACCTGCAAGAGGCGCAGCTCTAATCCCCGGCTCTCTTTTCAGCTTGCGGCCAAGATGATGGTGACGGGCTCCGAGGCGCCGCTGTCACCACAGCCGCCGCTGCTGGTCCGCAAGATCAAAGTACGACAGGTTGGTCCCCCGCGAACTGACGCTCGATAATATCCCTCGAATGACTTGTCCGGTGTACGAAACGAAGCGGCGCGCACTCGCTAATTTGTAAACCGAGTCGAAAATAGAAGCGCTCGATCCCCGTGGGACGATAGGCGCGGTCGTCGCGAGCATCGTACGAAGGCGAATAAAAACAACGGGCAATTCCCCAAAGAGGAATATAGCGCTCGCGCGCGTACAAACAGCGCTTTGTGTACCCTCCTCTTGTGGGCACACACGCGCGTATAAGAGTCCGAGCCAATGCCGACAGGCGGCTGAGTTTTTCCGGGCGCGCTTCGCGCGAAAACAAGCGCACCTTGCGGAGCTGCCAGTCGGGCGTGCCAAAGATTTTTTTTCAATTTCACCGATTATTCGTCGATAATATCTTTGTCTATCGATTGGCTCCTCTCTCGTGCCCTTTATTGCATGGCTTTATCTTGATTTCGTAACTTCGCCGTTATGTAAGTTGATTGCAGATGGCGTTGGCCTGAATTCATGGGGGATCGCTTCGTTTCATCCCCTCGATCGTGACTGCTTCTCTAATTCTTCTCCTTTTCACGAAAATGACGTGGGAATAATAATAACAATACAAGACGAACTCGTCATCTCCGAGACAAAGTATTATGTATTACAAAATCCTAACGAGCGAATGCCTCCTCTCTACTCAATTCGCAATTCGCAAATACTTATTATGTTTCGAACAAAAACCATGAGGGAGCTCCTCGCCCACAGCCGGACACAAGATTCCGGAAGCGGACCTCCGATTTGCGGTACCTCACACGCAATAGATCTTTCCGAGATCGTCCGACTTCCTCGGTGGCCGATGAGAAAGAGAGAGAGAGAGAGAGAGAGAGAGAGAGAGATCTCCGCGACGAACCTCGCACTAATTCTCCTGATCGCCTTTTAAATTCGAAGTATGTATTGGGGATGCTGCTTAAACAATTGTTCAATGCACTCGCACATAGGTACACGTTAAATTTAAGTCATCTATGCAGTCCACAGTCAGTCCCTCGTCTCTCTTTGAAATAAGGTCCTCCCGAGTCACTGATGCATAATTACTTGCAAATCTTGCTGCAAATGTTGGAATATATCTAGTCGACGTCTGAGAACTTTAAGGGATATCCATTTTGTTAGATTTAATTGTCGAGATGACGAGGCTCGTGGCTCCGTGTATTATCAGTACGCCGTTCGTTATGTTAATAGCGCGTTATCGTTTGTTCTTACATAGCGATTGTTAAACACCGTCTGTGCAATCCTTAGAAAACTGAGAGAATATAAATTTTCTGAACGTATAATTATTACTTATTACGTGCATTTATTTGATTGTAATGCTTTCAACCCTCTTCAGACGTTGATGCTCAATTCCTATACAACCTTTGTTTTACTGCCTGAACGCGTATCACCGACAATGACGACAGGTAATTTGACTAGAATAAAGGATCCTTCTCTCCTTGTACACTGGGAGAAAAAAAATTAATTATAATCGAATATTATTTTAATGAAAATTTCTGTTGGTTCAACAAGAAATTCGTTGGTTTAATAAGTCTATTTTTGGACTAACAAAAATGCATTATTTATTTCTAAAATTTTGAGAGCCTTCTGTATAAAAATTATTGAAAAAAAAACCTTGATGCAATGAGATCATTTTAAAAATTGAATAATAGGTGAACAATAAGCAGAACGTTATATTGTAACAGTTTTATTTTACCATTATAAGCTCTACTATGAAGAATCTCATGCATATATAAATACGTCTATGAGAAATTAAAAGAATAAATAGAAAGTGATTTATGTTTAACGGAATATTTACTAGAGAAGTTGGATTTTCAATTAGGAAAACGTGATGATAAAATACGTGCGAGTATTTAGCACAGGCAACCGGGTTAGGCAGAGCTTTATAAGGATAGTGTTGTTGTACCGCACGTGTAAAATCGACCACTTGGCGATAAAGTTATTTGACCCTTCTCGAGCGGCTGTTTCGATTTTCATCGACTTGAAAATTAGCAAAAAACTTCCCTTCTGTGCCTTGCATTTTTAGTATTTTTCAAAATTTAGCACAATCAATTTCCGACACTGGCTTATAGAACTTTGTTTTTTAAACTGAAAAATTCATTTGGCTCTTCTGAAATTGATTGAGGCCAGAGTGGTATATAGTTTCATATAGGCTAAGATGACAGTCTGGAACGACGATGTATATAGTAGTGGATGTCGATTTCCGATGATTTATTATTGTTTATTTATTATTATTTGTGAAAAAAAAAAGTCTTTACTCAAACATGCATACAATTCATTTATTTACCGCCTATTATTCGGCTCGCGAATCCCAATCACAGCTTCGAGCAAATATTTATCAGCGATCAGTATTTGACTCGAGTACCGGGTGAATGAATTACAAGACGCCTAAGGGCGCGTCTAAAGCTCAGTCGCGCATGCAAGCCGTTGAGTTCGTGCCGGGGAGAATGACGGATCGAAAGTTTGCGCGGCCGCGCAATTATGGATCGGCTTTTTCTCGCGCGAGAGAGCCCTTTTAAAGGGTCCGAGATTTTTCCAGATCAGCGTCACGCACGGCTCGATATCGATTCGGCCAGCCAGGTGTGATGCGCTGAAAAAGTAAAGCCTCCCTACTCCGCCCCTCTCGACACAATATGCCCTCGCTTCGATGGCCAAGGCTTATAATTTTAGGCGCTCCGCTCGGCTTTTACAGAGATTCGCCTTAGAAAGGAGAGTTTTCGAGCTGCGGAGGCGACACCGAATTAATATACCCCCCAGTGCACTTAATTTCGTTGGCCTTCGAATTTGGCGGGATCTATTATGAGACTTTCTGTAAAAGGCCGCGTTTTAGAGGCCTTATTATATTTACACATAAGGAACATGTTGCCCCGGAAAATAGCCAGCACCAATTAAAATTCGCTTTGAATTTTTAGCGGGCAAATATTTGTCGAGAAAAGAATGTTCCGCTTCAAAAACAGAGGCTTGTTTTCAAACTAAATATGTCTGATTACGTTGGCTTCTCGCGAGCGAAACGAGCCGTCGGACAATAAAATTTAACATATATTCGAGTATGTAGGATGGAAAAAGGATGAGTGAGAAAGTAAACTATCGCGGCGGAGCTTAAAAGAGAGTTTTGCTAGCCGGATCGAAACGTCCTCGAGCTTTTCTATTCTCCCCCTCCAGTCCGCTTAGAGCCGAGAGAGTCCGAGTCAGAGGCTCATTCTTCTCGGCGAGGCCTTTGAGCGATTCGTCGATCGATTCCCGGAGCGCGAGCGTTTCGAGCCACCGGCTCTATAATCTTGATGAGATTCTTATTTCCCCTCGATTTGGGCGGGAGAAGCAGCGCGCGGCTGTAGGTTTAAGCTCTCGCGCGATAAGAGGAGAGTTATATTGGAGGGCCGCCAGGAAACGCGCGGTTGACATGCGTGCGTTACGCGCGAGCTTGCCGCTTTGTAATCAACGGAAATAGCGCGCCAAAGGCCCGCAAGTACGTAAACACTGCTCTCGACTGGCGGTTTTCATTGCTCGTCGGGATATAAGTCGGTAATGATGCTCGCCTATACTCAGCCGGAATGGACTGCTGCTGCGCCGTCGCCGCCGCCGTCTTTTGCTGGCTGATTATTGTTGCGCGGAGACTTTAAGAGCGCGGGCTAAATTTTATTTCGCGCCGAAGCACAATAATCGACGCGGCTATCCTAATTCCGTAGTCGCGCGCAAGATAAATATTTATGCTTCCCGGACACGTGAGCTTTCGGAGCTTGATTTTCAATCTCTGCCGGCGCGTGCGCTTTCTTCGACGGCTGTCGCGCACTGACGAGTTTGCAGGCAAAGAGACGCGGAACTCTTGAACGATCTTTTTCGACGTCGCTTTTACGTTACTTATTTATTCCGATGTTATATTATAATAATGAAAATTTTTATCGTGTCCGTAGCTGATCTGTGACCTAAAATTCGGCCCCATTCAAAGCTATGCGGTGTTGGCTTAAAGTTTCAACGAGCGAGAGTGCATTTTTTTATATTTTTTACTTAATCGTTCTTTTTTTTTTTTTTTTTTTTGACGAGTTGCAAAAATTCAGCCTTGCACACACGCTTGTAATCTATATTTCTTGATCTTTCTAAACATCAAACAAATATAATTTAGTCAAAAAATACGAAACAGAATGCAGTTGCTTCAATTCTTCGTCACCACCCTGGTAGAAACGTTAAACAGTTTTTAGACAATTTTTGGCTTGTTTTGTAGTTGAAAACGACAAATTGCTATTATTTTTTTTTAGTCTAATGGTGATTTACCTTTTAAAATGATTTTACAATTGTTTTTATTTAATTTAGACACCAATGCTAAAGAATTTATTGCTACTTTCAATAATATAGAAATGATGATCTTGCAATTTATTACAAACATGTTTATGAACTTAATCTTTGTTCTTCTATAATAAACTCATTTTCTGACCGACTTTCTTTGTTTGTTTTAAAATACGCATTGTTTGAACTGAGACGCTCGTATTTTCATTGCGATATTTGTACTTGTATCGAAGACTAGTCATTACTTGAAAACATTGTTATCGTCTGCTTGGCTAAAAAGACTCTGTAAAAGCCTTAGCGAGCGGTGCTTGTAAAATTGCCGCATTTACCGAAAATGACGCAATATTATTAAACGTCAGAAATAAAAATAAGTCGCGCATTTAGCCTGCGCGCTCAGCTCGTCATAGGCCAGCCGGCGTTTTGATTTAGCACGCCGCTACATGGCAGCAAATTTGATTTCCTTCCAAACTCGTGCGACGCGACGGGCAAACTGCTCGGTGCATCGAAGCCCAGCGTACGACAGGCCCGCGCCTTTAGGGACGGTCCGCGAGTCTCCTCGACCTTGAGAGCGCGGCTCAGTGACGCGCCGGGATCGACTCGAAAAAACAGATGATCCCCGCGGCGGTAGCTCCGAATTCCGAAAATAGCGCGAACACGCGGAGCCTTTTGTTTGCCCGGTAAATCTTGATCGGCGATGACTCGTGTTCACGCGCGTCTGTTCGCAGCAGCTCGCGGAAGCCAGCCGCAAGAGATCCAGCAGCCTTTCCGGGAGCCGAGCCGCCGCCGCCACGAGCAGGAGACTGAACGCGATGGCCAATCCGAGGACGTCGGCCCCAGGCGCCAAGAGCAGTCAACTCGACCAGCCAGTAAGTTCAGCAAATAGGTCGCGCTCCAAGACCAAGTGTAAGCTCTATACAGTTCTAAGCTTTAAATACCGCCGTCGCCTCGCGGGGTCTTTTCACCCGATTAAAGGAGAAAATTGCACCACGCGTATTATAACGGCAGCCACGAAGGGTTAGTACCCCAGGCGAGCGACCGAGCGCGGCGCGCTTTGAAAATTCCCAATAAATCGTAGAATAAAGCCTTGAAGCATTCCCCGATCGGAGTCTATATTTATCGCGCTCGCCGGTTAAGAAGCAGGGGAGGGCAGGAAAAAATAAATAAAAAAAACCGAAGCGGGAAGAGGGTTTCCGCGTGGGTCCGCGCGTCCGCGGCATTGCGCCTCCCCGAGCACGTGACTATCCGAGGAGCAGCGAGAGGCGGCAAGAAAAATAGATAGAGAGAGAGTATAATGGAGAAAGAAAACTAGCAGAGAGCCACAGAGAGGCGGTTACGGAGGCAGGCCGCTCCGCGCGCACACGCTGACGTTCGCTCGGCGCCGAGGACTTGACCGACATATAAATAGCGCGGCCGCGCGGAAGGCGCGCTAGAGAGACGCGCGAGAGCGAGCGGGGAAGCAGCGCCGATCGCAGCTCCCGCCCCCCAGAGGGGCCCCACGGTAAGCGCCTCCTTCTCCACGAGTGCCGCTGTCCCCGCAGAAGCCGCGCAGGATCCTGGTGGACAGCAGCAGCAACAGCAGCGACAGCACCAGCAACGGCCGCAGCAGCCCGGTCCTCTCTCCGCGCGCCCGGGACCGTTCGCGCGCCAGGGACGGCGGACGCGCGCGCCTGCAGCCGCTGTCCGGCCAAGAGCCGGCCATCCCGAAATCGGCCTCCGTTCCGGCGGACCTCCGCGCCTCGGCCGGCATCCTCAGGCGGTCCGGCTCGTTCCTGTCCTCGCTCGAGCCCCGCGGCCTCTGCTCGCTGCTGAGGCGCCGCGGCAGGAACCTCGCCCAGGAGCGGGAGCCAAGCGCCGGCTCGGTCCGCAAGTGCGTCTCCTTCAGCGCCGACACGAGCTTCGGCGACAGGAGACAGCAGCAGCAGCAGCAGCGGCAGCCCAGCTGCAGGAAGACGGCCGTGCACGAGGCCAAGGTCTACCGCAAGGGTGTTCTCCAGGGTGAGTCGAGATCCACGCGCCGCTCGGAGCGAGCACAGAGGGAGCCGATAATATATATATATATATATAGTGCGCTGATCGCAGCTCGGGCTTTCACGCCGCTTCTCGACACACAATGCCTCTCTAACTTTGCCCATCGATTTTTCCAAGCTTTAAATAACGATACGCTTCTGCCGAGTCTCTCGGCAGAGATATATTCCCTCTTGCTGCATTATATCGGCCCTCCCTGTGTGCGCGCGCGAGATATTCCCGCCGCCGCCGCCCGCTCGCGGGACAGACGCGAGGAGCAGTCCGACTGACGCTCAAGCGAAGCTATCAATTGTTGCGCAGATCGGGACGGTCGCGAGGAGCAGCAGGCAAATCTGCCGTTGTCCTGGGAAGAATCCTTGGGAGGGCCCAAGGCCCTCCTGGGGGCCGCGCAAGATGGGGACGACGAGCTCATCAAGAGTATCGTCACCCTGGCGAACAAGGCCGGACTCGGGAACGTCGACGTCAACGCCGTCGACGCCAGCGGAAGGGTGAGTGGATTATATTGCACGCTGCAGCTCTTTTGTACCGGACCGAGACGGCTTTTTCCAAAAAGAGCTCGACCTTCTCGCTCGAGTAGTAAATGCATGCTTTTACAAATAGAATTATAAACATTGTTTTCTTTAGCCTTGGCGTCTCAAAGGCAGCTCGTGAGCAGTTAACAGAGTGAGAGTTAACTCGGGCAATTTTCGGCTAATTTAGGCCCCGAGCTTGTACACAGGCTTCTTTTAAATCATTTACACAACCATCGTTCGAGCCGGTAGCGTGTCCGCAGACGTTGCACTCGCATGATTCGAAATGAATTTCGCTCTGTATAATCGTAAACGGCCGATGAGAGTATAATATTTAAGCCGCGGCAAAGCGAGCAGTCCCTTTTCACTTCGAACGAAAATTTCGTCAAATTTGAATAAATTATCGGTAAACAGTTAAAGCGGCCCTCTGTAATGTGCGCTTTAACAACTAATACGGCGTGACTCCGGTCGAAATGTTTAGAAAATATACAATTGGCACATCTGGAGCGTATTAAAATCTGCTGACTCGTCTTCGAGCAGTCCGCCTAACGCGCACTTCTTTCCCATTATTCCGCGGCCGTGTATCATCCTTTTGAAAGAAGACAAAAGCAAAAGACGAGGCATGCGTCATTACGTTTAATACACAATTTCTTTTAATCCCGCGCGTACGCGACCGCTCGAGCGGCTCGGGTATAATTGAAAAATAAACGATAGTATAGTAATTGCCCACGGAGCGGTAATAAACGGCCTGCGCCGAAATAATCGAGAGCAGACGATCTACAGCCGCTGTGCGTTGCGATGATACGCGCTCAGGGCCCCGGATATAACTCGCGAGCACTCGAGCGCGTACTTTAGGTTTAATAAATTGAATCCCGATGGTCGATACGTCGCCGAGCCTACTCCTTTCCATTGTGCTCGGATTGACCGCTCGCGTCGGCGCGCTCATTGTTGCTGACGCTCGGGATCTTCGGCGGCGATCGGCCTCCGCGCCGTTTCTATGAAGCGCGACTTTTTCCGCGCGGAGACGCGTCTCGTTCAATCGCGAGGGCACTTTACTTTACGCTGTTATTTATGTGTATACATACGTCCTTTCTGCGGGCTCCGTGCCCGTCTACATTGTTTTTTTTTTTCATCTTTTACTAGGCTCTTTTTTTTGTCGCTGCTTTTGAGTTTCGTACGGACGCTTGCGTCCTTTCACATATTGGGAATTGGGTTTAATAGAAAAAAATATATATAATGCAAATATTGCATAATGCAAATAGGTAAAAGCTTTTAATTACGTGCAGCTACCGGAAGACGATGAAATTATATATTAATTTTCAAAATTAATTACAGCGACGTGTAATAATAATATCGATCGAAACGGCAACTTAATTAAATGCCCGTCATCGTCCGAAAAGCGAAAATCTCGCATAACCAGGTCGTTAAACCCGGCGCAAAATCAAACCTACATACAGAATGTGATCATTATTATTGCACCGCTAAATTTACCGTTAATTTACAATGCTATCATTTAAAAGAGGTAAAACCGCATTTCTCGCCCCTGTCCACAGACAGCCATAAGCTACATGGCCGGGAACGGAAGTGCCCTGATGCTGGAGGCCTGTCTCTCTTTCGTCGGCATCGATGCCAATCTACCGGACAATGAGGGAAACACGCCGCTGCACTTTGCCGCCCAGGCCGGTGAGTCAATCGCATATTGATCACGTATACAGCGCCGATAGCCTCCTCGTGTCCTCTCGCAGAAATCGATCAGCGGCTCCATTATTCCGTGATGCGTGCTGAAATTTCCAGACCGCAGCAGCAGCAGCAGCAGCAGCAGCAGCAGCAACATCAGCAGCTCGAAATCGATCGGCGGATTTTCAGCCTATGGGGAGCCGAATCTGTCTGTCTCAGCCTTGCAATTTTCACTTTCCTTCGAGGTGCACTCTGCTCGGCCTGGTTTTTTGATTTTTTTTTATTATCAATGTGGAAACTTTGCACTCCTGGCAGTCGATTTGCGTCAACAATGAGCAGCTTTGACCCAGATTTCCTTCGGAGGCGCGATCGTTTGAAAAAAAATTTGCCCCCGGTGTCTCATCGTCGTTTTGAACTACAATTATTATCTCGTTACGAACAAAGATTATTTCGGCCGTTGCACATTTTTTAAATTCACGGTCCGAATCATTATACTGTTCTATAACGGATCGCGGAGAGTGGCAGGGTTCTTTCTTTGGAATGAAATAAAAAAATAAATAAATAAATAAATACACACTGATCGCAATTGGAATTAGAAATTAATCATATTATTTATTGCCTTACTACTTGCAAACTATAGTACATCTGTCAAAATGACCGCAAGCTAACTCGGTTCGTAAGACCGAGTCTCCCCGTAATTAATCAGAAAGACCTCCCTTCTCACTCGAGAGCTACTTTAGTGGCTCACTCCATGGGGGAGAACGTGCCGCACAAATTGCTTTTGAATGCGAATTTTAGGATAACGGAGGTGAGAAACTGTAATCTGCAATTTTCTGCAGGGGAAAAACGTTCACAGAGCAATTGTCGACATTGGAAAGGATAGTTATTTAGCTTATACTTGTTATATAAATCTTTGTCTGATCACAAGTGACATTTTTTTAATGGATAGAATTCGATATCTCCACCCTTCGATTGGCGACAATTAAAATACTCTACAGTCAACTGTTGAAAAGTTATAAGCGATTAAAGAAAATTGATTTACCTTAAACTGTAGTTTATAAGAGCTCATTAGCTTTTGGACAATCAAGCGTTAGGCTGAATGAAGGTGGCTTCTTTCACATTTTTATGTGAAGAAACATATATATTGTAAGGTTAGAATAAAATTCGTGACACGAAGTTGAGACAATTTTATTGTCAGTGGCATCGTTACAATATATAATGAATACGAAGAGGGCGACGGACTCTGTAAATCTATTTATCCGCTTAGCCCGAAAGCTTTGCGCATGAAGCAAGGCGAAAAAAATATTTAAGATTATTACCTTTTATTTGAAGGGTAGCGGATTTTGAATAACGAGTTCGTGAACTTTGGTAATGTATTAAATTTTTAAATTTGGTAAATTTACCTGGAAAACTTTATTATTGCATTCACAAATTAATCAAAGCCTTCACTGACAATGTTTGATTGTTTCAACTGAATGTCCAAGTCGGATAACTGAATTAATTCAATTATTGCTTGTTCCCTTTGACGCCTGTGATTTAAAAAGCAATTAAGTGCCGGCTCAACGCCAGTTTCTAAAACTAATAATTTGTGCTATTAGAAATTTTAAGTATCTCGTTGAGCGTCAAATGCAATTGGTCGAAGATTTTTTCACGTTTCGAGTACGCCACATTTAACCCTTTGAATCGTACATTATCCATCTTTCCGCGGCAACTAGAGCGATAAATTTCATTCTGCACCAGCTTAGGCGCTGACGAGAAAACCTTTTGTACCGCTAAAAATGACTATTTATATAAGCACGTTTTCATCGAAAAAAGATCTTTTTTAAATTTCCAAGTTTAGTGCGTGAATGAAGCGTTCCGGAAACATTCGCGCCATAACCCGTAACCCAGTTTTTCTGAGTTTGTTTATCTACGTGTAACTGGGAAATTGTCTAATGTTTAGGCCAAACGGAATGTCTAAACATTCTACTGCAGAGGTGCCCGAGCATCGAGGTCGACGCAAGAAACTCACTCGGATTCACGCCTCTGATGAAGGCCGCTCTTCAGGGCAGGACCAAGTGCGCCAAGATTCTTCTCTTTGCCGGTAATTCCTATTTAAATAACGTTTTAAACATTTTCACCTGGTTTCACAACTTACTGTATAAATATAAAGCAAAGAGCCTATTTTTGGCGGCGTTGATTACGCCAGCATGTACAATAACGTGGTAGCACTCATCCGGCGACTTTCCTCAGGTGCGAATCCGACGCTGAGAGATCACGGCCGCGGTTTGCGGGCCGAGCAGTGGGCGAGATTCTGCGGCAGATACGTCTGCGCCGAGGTGATCGAGCGCTTCGCCAGGCACCGACTCCTCGAGAAGAGCACCTCCTGCCGCTGGGGCAGCGAACCCGAGCTCGCGACCCAGCTTCTTCAAGGCAAGGTACGCCAGAGCGATTATCATTTCGAAGACAGCTGTGAGAATAGTAATAATAAGACGAGGGCCTCTTTCAGCTGATGCCCGTCCCTCCGATGCCAGTGCAGCCGCCGCCGTCAAGTGGCCTAAAGTCCAAGATTAGACGCGTCTTTCGCACATCCTCGAGCTCCGACACGAAATTCTCCCTGGTCTCGCAGCTGACGAGCGCCGCGCTCTGCGCGAGCAGCCCCGTCCTGCCCAAGCCCACCGACGTCTCGCCGGTCGTCAAGAGCCTCCTACGACCGCTCAGCGTACCGCAGTTAAGGTACTACTCCGACTTTATTACCTAAGTCTGTCCAGACTCCTCGCTCTCTACTCTACATAATGCTCTCTGCATTTTTCAGTTCATTCTGAACAGATATTTCACTTTGCTTTCGCAAATGCTGTGTATAATGCTTCTCGAATAACGATACTTTAACGGCTTCGCTACTCAAGCTCCGTGCTGACACACACTCACTCACTACATCTTGTATTACATCAAGACTCTCTCACGTAATTAACGTTCGAATTACTTCCTGTCAATTAAGTCATTTTTCAAAGCTTTTTTCTATTTGTAACTATTTGTAACTACTTGTGTGTATATAACTTTAGATAATAAGTCGCTGTCAAATAAATTGTTGTCGCTTGGTGTCTACTCATTCATTGACTTACTATTTCTTTTTATTTCTTGCTTTTCCTTTACTTTTTAAGGATTTCATTCGTATCATCCCCGGATAACAACGAAAAAGTGAGTGAAAAATGCACCGCGTCTTACGCTGAAAAGATTGAAAGTTCGATAGTGAAGCCACCACGAGTGAAAAAGAAGAATAAGGCAGCTTAAAAATGGCTAATGCAGCGGCTGTAGTAGTCTTAACTATCAATCGATGTTGTCGATGTTATTGACAATTATAACTATCAATCAATGTTATTGATGCATTTCGGTGTGATATATTGTATCTAATAATGTTAAAATATCGCGCGCTATGTCTATACGCATATACCTATATAAAGTCGTTCTTTTCGTTTTTTTGTTATTGCCTTTTTTTACTGGAAAAATCGCACGAGCCGATTTTTATCGAAAACATGCTTTATTTCCATAAATTAAGTGTAAACTTAGTTATTAATATCGAAACATTCGAAAGAGCCTATTTATAAGATTTAACTTTAATATACATTTACAAAAAGTGTATGATACACAAGTTTGGTCTTAGCATTTTTGTACGAAGTCATACAATTATTATCTTATATTTAAAATATAAATAAAATGTTGATGTTTATTTAAATACATTTTTTAAGTTAAATTATGAAAAAAAAACGAGTAATTTACACTTTCTGAAACAACAAACTTCTCGACAGGGATGTCAAGTAAACAGTCATCATTCGCAA
This sequence comes from Ormyrus rosae, assembly GCA_035047165.1. Lineage (NCBI taxonomy): Eukaryota > Metazoa > Arthropoda > Insecta > Hymenoptera > Ormyridae > Ormyrus > Ormyrus rosae. The sequence goes on from JAWWML010000062.1 coordinate 10,739,855, forward strand.
AGCTCAGATTGACTTTAAAATATCTGAAAAGAACTTAAATACTAATAATGCAACATCTTATCTGAATAAACAAGTACATGTCAGTCTATAACTTGGTTATTATTTCAAGTTTGTCCTCTCTAAGCTCTTCTTAGATGAAACGACCAACTGCTTTTCGCGCTACTCGACGTCGGATTTTTTATTTTTCCTCTGGCGTCGATTTTTCGCGCTCGAGAGAATTTCGTACGCCTGCTGAATCTCGAGGAACCTTTCTTGAGCGGCGCGGCGCTCCTCTTCGGAGCCTTTCACCTTGTCTGGGTGATGTTCTCTGGACAACGCTCGCCACTTGGACGTGACTTCGCTTTGCGAAGCTGTTTGCGACAAGCCTAGTACCTGCGTTGAAAAAAAAGCCACTAAGTATCTCTTTCTACAACATCTGATAGTGCGGGATTACACTTACTCTGTAGGCATTTATCTCCCCTCGCGGATCCGTAAGGTCTATTATCTGTCGCCACGTAGCCCAGAATCCTTGGTGTTTCGCCTGGGTCCAAGTGTCCTCCAAGCTCGACTGCAACATTTATTCACCAGTGTTAAAAATTAATTTATCAGTGATAATTTGAATAAACATTCTGCTCTTAAGGTAGCTCTATAGGTACTCTCTAGTCAGTTGAGATATTAAAAAAAATTTCTTTTTAAACACTTTATTGTTGCA
>JAWWML010000062.1:10740645-10761079 GCA_035047165.1 Ormyrus rosae
TGTAAGTTCTAATGAGTATTTTTAACTAGTCTTTAACATGGTCTTAGATAAATCGAAAAACTATAGAGCTACCTTAATTATTGATAAATAAATCTTTTAAAATTTCAAGAAAAAAGTCATTCGAATAAAATATTGGCGGGAGAATTTGTTCTTAAATCAAATTAATTTCAATTGACAAAATTTTAAAGGATATAAAAAAAAAAGTCTGGAAAAAGTTTTTTAACAAAAACAATTAAAGATCTTGCCTATAATTATTAGCAATAAAAAGTAATACGAAATACCTTGAGATCAAGCCATATTGGCGAAGTTAAAAAGTGCTTTAGGGCTTCGGATAGCTTGATTTCTTCTCCCTCGCTGTCGGTAAGCGTAGCGTTGAAATAAAAGTAGCTGAACCATAATCCACCGTAAATTAAAGCGAAAATGCAGATGATGCTTATTCTGCGCAAAGTGCTGCGCTTTTCCTTCTTCTTGAGCCTCCACTGCTTTGAAAAAGAATCAAAACTAAGGGTTGACGCGAGGACCATAAGACCGAGCCAAGTGCTGTCGTCTCCAATATAGTACAGTGTCGGATAGCACATGTATGAAACGATGAGGGGTATCCATATTGAACCTTGTTGCCGACCGACATTGCCTACAAGCCAGGTACCTAAGTGCATAAAAAGTTTGTAAATATCAAGCCTTTCTTATTTATTTATGTATTTATTTATTTACTTATTTATACATTTTAAACTGACTAAAGTGTCTTTCATAAGATTATTGAAGTCGAGCAAAGTACAGTCCAGTGAAACGTCTTAACAAAAGAAAAAATAAACACCTATATCATGATGAAATCTAATATACTAATGGAAAAGTTTCTTTTCAAAAAATTAAAAATTATTGTTTTCATTGTATTTTGAAACATAATTATTATTTAACGTTTTTCTTTTATTGAAATTAACTTCTATAGACTTTTACAAGAAAACTATATTAACAGATTTAGCGATTAACTAATCGGTGTAAGTACTGATCAAGTATAACAATTAAGGATATTTTTGCAATATAAATTAGTATTATCAAAATTAATTTTGTATTATTCTCGAAACTCTAAACTTTTAAAAACACTAATATATAAATAATTTAAATGAAATTTTATAAATATGTTTTTACAGTTTGTTGCAAACGCAAAATTTTTAACGATGACATGCTAATAATTTTTAATAGGCTTTGCTTTTATTTTTTATTTTTTTGCTGCACTTACGGCCTTCGCGTGAGGGACTTATCGTTTATTTATCGCAGCATTAAACAGCTTAGTTCGTGTCCCATCGGCAATTTTAAATTTAATATTTCTATACACACACGCGGCTTAAAGCAATTCACGAAAGAAAAAACACTCATCCAAAACAAAGGCCAAGTCTTACCGTATGCAACCGCAAGCGGTATGAAAATTATCAGCGGCTTGAAATTAATTCCTCTAATTTCATCCTCGGGAATGGCAATAAGGACCAGTTCTCCGAAAAGATACGAAACGACTACGGCTCCCAAAAAACGCACCGTCTCAAATTGAGGCTGAAAAGAGAATATCAATGGAATATTGAATTTGATTTTTATTACTTAAATTTTTGCTTATCAATTACATTTTTCATGTTTTGTTTAATTTAAAAAATTACATATTTATTTCATGCACCTATATAGATTTTTCAATAAATTAATTAGAATTTACGAATGGAAAATAATGAAAAAAAAAAATATATATATATATATTTATGTTTGACCTACTTACTTAAATTCGAGCGATATTGAAATATCCGTTTAACAGCGCAAAACGTGTATGAAAATTTCCGATAGATCTTGATTAAATAATTATACAGCCGCGCCAAAGTAAAAAATGTACCTTTTTATTAGCTCTGACAGTGTGCTTGAACCAGTTGACGTAATCCGGTTGGTCGTTGACGTCGGCCACGTAGGTAGGTATCCTGTACAGGTCCCTGAGCCAGCCGAGGCCAAAATAGCCACCCAGCGTGCACAGCCAGATGAGTGCATGATCGTCTCGGTCGAGGTAAACGTGGTGGGCCCCGAATATGCCACCGAACAACCACCAGAAATACGCCCAGAACTTGGTCTTCGGTCCAGGCTTCGTTCCCGTCGTATTTACTGCCGATCCGTTCGCCTTCATCTTCGCGAGTTTAGTGTTCCTTTATTCCGTCCGTGCACTTGCCAAGCTTCAGGTTGCGCGCATGTTTACCCGCAACAGGTGCCCGCCGTGAACTTGACACTGAGCTTCGGAATTCGGTTTTAGAAACAGGTACCCAGATGCTTTCCAGGTACGATCCCGTGTGCGCGCACTCTGGTTCAACGCTCGCAGGAAGAGGAAGAATAACAGTACACTTGGCGGCGAAGCACGCGGAGATACACGCAGGAACTCCCGCAGGCGGGAGGAGGGGATAACGCGCCTGCTGCTGACGGCATCTTCGGCTTCGCTTTTCACCGATTCTGGATACACTTGTAAAAATTCAAGTGTTCACCTCGCTGAGGAGGAATCGATGTCAGCGGTTCATTTAATATTATGCTAATTAGGCAGATTAGATAATAAACTGTAAATTATGCTTATTTATTCGACATTTTCTGACGTGTCCTTTAGATAACGGTTGAAATCATTTTATTAATACAAAACTTTTTCTTTTCATTTCTTTGATCAAATTCAAGATTTAATATAACCTTTTATTGATAAAAGTACTTTTTGATCGCAATATATATAATTATTTTAATATTATCATTTTGCTTTGCATTATTATATATATATATTTATAAACACTGCAATCTCTATTTTATCAGCGACTGGTATGGTATGATCGTCTTATAAGAATCATTTATATATATTTATGATAGATGGCGCAACAAGTACTTTCCTAAAATAAATCTTAAAATTTTTATCTGAGTAATTTTACTGGCTCTCTTTAATAACAAAGCTAGAATTTTTTTAATAAAAAAAATCAATATTTTTAATGGTAAAGAGAGAAATAGGTTTACTTCAAATTAATAGTAAAAATTGCAAAGCATCAGGGACTAAGGAAGTAAATTTTTCAAGATGGCGGTACTTGTCTGCTGTGGCGCATCGACTCGAGTCCCCCTACGACTTCGGCTCGATACTCAGAGTACAATACATTAGACAGCGTCTGGTTTTGGGAGGATCAGTGTGGGTCCAGTCGTCGTGTTCACGTATAATTACGTTTTTCTTCAAATCGGCAAAGGTAAATCACAAAACAGTCAAAATGCTTGGTAATGGAAAACGTGTCCTCCAAGCGGTCGAGTCATAAGGAATGGAGGCGCCAAGCCAAGAAAGAAAGACGTAAACGACTTCGACAAAAAGCCGCCAGGAATCGCGACGCAGAAGCTGAGCACCTGCAAAAAATACTCGAACAAAGCGACGACTATCGCTCATGGTGCGAGGAACAGACTAGATTGAAGCAAGAAGAAGAAAAACGCGCGGAAGAAGAGCACGCCGTTTTGGAAAAAGCGTGGATCGAAGCCGAAGTAAGTATATGCCTAACACGAGGACGCGTGACGCTACTTTGTTTATTCGTGAACTTAATTATGATTTTGCCGTAGATTAAAGCACAAAAAGAGTGGGAAGTGTTACAAGCACGAAAAGCTAAGGCCAGGGAGATACAATTGGCTCAAGAAGAAAAGCTGAGAAAAGAGTACGAAGAGATGCAAGACACTCATCGTAAAAGGAAGGAAGCCGAAAGGCGAAGGAGGGATGAGCAAAAGAAAATGTTTGATCGAATGAAAAAAGAGATAGATGCTTATATCGATGATGGATCAAGGACACCCAAAGCTCTCAGAAGCATTAATGAGACTCAACCTGGCAAGGAAATATGTCCATTTTTTAATAAAACTGGTGCTTGCAGATATGGAGATATTTGCTCTAGAAATCACCAAAGACCTAGCCTCAGTACTGTAATTCTAATACCTAATTTTTACACCCATTTCTCTTTGGAAAGACACTCGCATGAGTATGATACCGATGTGAGGCTTGAGTATGATCACAGAGAAACCCGTAATCATTTTCGAGACTTTTATTTTGATGTTGTACCAGAATTGGAAAAATTTGGTAAAATCAAGACACTGCAATATTGCAAAAATACTGAATCCCACCTTAGAGGAAATCTCTATGTGGAATATTATACTGAACGAGATGCTGCAAGAGCTTTAAGAGGATTAAAAGGGCGCTGGTATGCTGGTAGACAATTACATTGCGAATTTGTAAATTTGAAGTCCTGGAGAGGAGCCATTTGTGGAATGATGCGTTGTCCTAAAGGGAGCGCTTGCAACTTCTTACATACTTTCCGTAATCCAACTGAAGAGTATGGAGTTAAAAGTCCTCCATTATGGCAAAAGAGGCAAGAGCAATTTGATCAAAGAAGTGGATCTTCCCGAAGAGGCAATTTTAACAACAGGTATTTATATAATAACTTTTCTAATATTACTATACTTTTTAAATTTACCTTCTTCATCTCTTTTCAATTTATTTTGAAAAAATAGCATTTATAAGTCATTAAAACAGTGGTTCAGAATCCACTGTAAACTCTAGGTACAATGCAGAGCCATATAAAACTCCAAAAGAGAAATATTAAAAAAAAAAAAAAAAAAAAAAAAACCAACAATATTACATCATTCAATAATAGATTGCTAATATACTTGCCTTATCCCATGGAAACACAAAAGCTCAATTATTCCACAACATGTATAAAAACTTGATCGTAGGCTTTGATAGCTTGAACATGAAAATATGGCTACAAAATTCTGATGCTTGGTTACATGGAAATTCATTAACACAGATTTTGTACATTGAGATTCAAAAATATTCAGCTTTCTAATTTAATGCTGCTCTGACTTTAATTCCCAAATAATGTGTCACTTTAGCTATATTTTATATACAATTCAAATGTTAATATTTCCTAGGAATGACTTAGGTTTTCATCTTTTAGTACATGAGAAATTGCCATTTTAACAAATTGGTAAAAAAGTTTTCTTCAAATTTTCTTGGAAAAATTAAACACTATATAAAATTTTTTTTTTTAATCTTATTTAACATTGCTCTATTTGTGCTTCCATACGCTGCATATAAAATTCTATTCAAATAATATACAAACTGATTTGCAAAGCAATTGAACAAAGTTTTTAAAATCTAATAATTTCAAATTTTATCTGTATGTGATCAGAATTTTTATATTTGTATACAACAATATTTGAATAATTTATAATTATTAGAATGCTTTCTTCCATTAATTGAAAATATCATTACTTGAAAATTAGCTTTTTAATAAAACTTATGCTATAAATATTTATTTGATAATTTTAGTTTTTAAGTTCAGTTTTTTAATTTAAATTTTTAATTTAGTAGGCTGGTACCGTTCGCCAGGAAATACTATTTTCCTCTGCAGAATATTACAAAAATGTACATTTTTTACTGATAATACATAATTAAATAAATCAATTGGACTTTAAAAATTTTATTTTAGGATTATGTTTTAATTAAAGTAAAATGTATACTTTTGTTTAAAATTTGTTTTGAAACACTTGTATGATATATATAATATAATAACTTTTGGTTATATTAATTTTGATAATGATTGATATATGTAAAAATTTTATTTGCTAAGAACAATACTATTTCAATTTTCATTTGAAAGTGTATGAATAAAAGAGTTGTGTTGAACGTAAATTGAGATCGGGAAAATAATTAGCATTAACTAAAATCTGTATACAATTATGCATTTTCAAGATAGTTCTTTTTGCAATTATTTTTTCAATGAAATATTAGACACAAATACTTTTTTTGAAGAACATATTTTATTATATTAAATTAATAAATAAATATTATATTATTAAAAGCATAATTAAATTTAAGGTATTTAAAGTATAGTTAGTAAAAATTATAATTAGAAAAAAAGTTGTTTATACATTGAGGTAAAATCCTATAAATTGAATTTAACTTTTTATCCCTTTATTGTTTATTCTTTATTTCACGTCGCCTATCTAATATCAAAGAAAATCTTGATAGTTGATTTTAATTTGGTAATGATTTATAAGCTGAAATATATTGTAATGTCAGATGAAGTGAAAAGTTTACAGTTAGAATTTTGATGTAGTTATAATACTTGTAAAACCAACTGAAAAGAAAACAAATTTTTAAAATTGCTAAAGGTTTTTTGTAATTAAATTAATATAATTTTAAATGAATGCAATTACTTTTAGAAGAACAAACTGGGAAGATTATGACAATGGACAAGAACGCAATAAAAATTGGAGATGGTCAGAATCTCCAGAACGCGATGATAGACGAGGAGGAGGAGGAGGAGGAGCTGGAGCAGGAGGGGGAGGAGGAAGGGGACACAATCAATTTAATAGACCTATGCAAAGAAACTTTAACCAACGCAATCAATTCAATAATCGCAATGACCGCAATTTTGACAATCGTCGAAATGATAGAAACAACTTCTATAACAACAGAAGACCAAGAAATTTCAATGACAATAGAAATAAATTTTCGGACGAGGAGCGCGATGATTATAACAGACCGCAAAGAAGGTAAATTTTATTATTTATTTTAATTTTTAATTGAGATCATTTATTTTCAATTATATTTATTAATCGCTACTTTTTATTCAGGCAATTCAATGACAGATTTAATAAGAGAAGATATTCGGACTCTGATGGAAATGAGGATTATGGTTATAACAAGATGAGACGAAGAGAACGACGTTCTACGGATAAAAAAAGCAGATCTCGATCCCGGTCTAGATCTCGATCTCCTCGATCTCGCTCTGGAAGTCGATCTGCATCACGTTCCCGATCACGCTCACGATCTCGTTCGCGATCCCGTTCCCAGTCTCGATCAATTTCTCGATCCAGGTCACGATCTGGATCGCGCTCAAGATCCGCATCCTTGCGCCAGACTCGTTCTCGAAGTCCTGTTAATGTCCCATTGGATGACGAGTATGATTCCAGAAAAATAAAGCAAAGGATTATGCACTCTGTTGAAAAAGATAGATCTGCATCTCGCGAGAAAAAGCGTAGACCTCCTTCCCCAAGTCATCTATTAAAAGATAAAAATAGTGCTAAGGTTAGTTATTAAATAGTAATCAATAATGTTATAGTTGGATATGTTTCTAATAATATTGTTTTTACTAAAAAGACTTCAAGAAAACCACCAGCTAGCACTCTATCAAAATGGGACAACGAAAAACGTGAAGATTCAAGTACAGAAAGCCGTGATTCTCGCTCTCGTTCAAGATCAGTTTCACCATACCGGCAACGGCAACAGAATAACGATAGTATTCAGCAATCTCATCAACAGATGCATCACGCAGATGTTCCAAAATATTCAAAACCCCCATCAGCAAATCCTAAGACTTCCGGCGATAAAGAATACGAATGGGATACGACTGATGAAGAAAATGATTGATTCTAAAATTGTAATTATTGCTGGAAGTCTTGAGCATACCATACCATGTACAGTAATAAATATTTTTCGTATTGTATTGTACGGCTGTAAGGCTTCAAGTCTGGAAGATACCAGATTTAAGATTTAGATAATTCGAGGCACAATTTATTTTCTTATCAGAATTGAAAGACAATGATTTAAGCAGTTATCTTAAGCAGTTAGTCTATCTTCACCTATTTTATTTTAATGAATTTTTACAGTTATACTTTATCAAGCATTTGTAAGCTATGCGCGTTTCGCATCTATCATGATAAGTTATCAAACGCCTCTAGACATATCTTTTCGTTTAAAAGTGGATACAGATTTGATTTCCTGTTAGTATTCTGTAAAATTTTTACACTGAAACTTTCGACAGTCGAGTCTCAAAGATAATTTTGTATTTCAATTCTAAAACTGAAGATGAAAGCGAATTGGTTCTTAATACAAATAGTCTTGGCGTTTTTCGCTTCAGTAAATGCTATAGGTTTTCATGGATTACACTTCAAAGGGCTCGATGAGCCAGTATGGATAGGACCTCGAATTATAGATGAAAAGTGGATTGAACAGCCTGTAGATCATTTTAATCATCGCGATAATCGAACCTGGCTAATGGTATGTTTGTATAATAATATTGTCTTAACAAAATAAAAATGAAGGTGAAGTTATTTGAAATTAAAAAGCACTTCCAAATTATTTTTACGAATAAATTTAGCGATATTTCGAAGAGGACAAGTATTTCAGTGGTTCTGGACCAATATTCGTTATGTTGGGAGGAGAATGGACGATAAGTCCGGGCTTTTTACAAACTGGGTTAATGCATGATCTCGCGAAACAACACGGAGCTTTAATGTTTTATACCGAGCATCGTTATTACGGAATCAGTAAACCTACTCAGTAAATTTCATCAATTCTCAGTATAATTCAGATTTTCAGTATTCATTTATTAATCTAAATTATTTTCAAATTATAATGATAACAGGAATATGAGTTCAGACAATATGCAGTATTTGAATGTTGATCAAGCTTTAGCAGATATAGCGTACTTTATAGATAATAGAAAACTAGAAATGAATATTAGTGATTCAAAGGTTATTGTTTTCGGTGGCTCTTATGCTGGGAACATGGCAGCTTGGATTAGAATAAAATATCCGCATCTTATTCAGGTAAATTATTAGTTTGCATTAATAAATTTTATATTCACAGCCTCTAATCCTCAAGGGAGTTTAAGCTGCAAAAGAATTTTAAATGTTTCATAGTTATTCCTAAGTTTTTCTAGATTTTAATGTCTAATTTTAAATATTCCTAGTCAAATTGTTTATAAAATTAATAATATAATTTCAGACCTTTTAAATTAAATTTTATTATTTTTTCATGAGATTATAACTTCGCTAATGGAAATTTGTTAACTTAGGATCGTTGCAATTTTGAAACGAGACTAAATTTAATTTGATCTTCACAGTATGGTATCTCTAAAGTTATTTAAAAATTGATATCTTTTTATATTGAATCTAAAACTGGATAATAAGATATAATTTTATAAAATTATTGGTTTAAATCTATGGCACTTTTGGTTTGCAAAATTTTTATTGTCATAAATACTAAAGGCGTTTTATTTTTGCTTTACAGTAACTATTTATTTTACATCTCCAAAATGCAAATTTTGTAACAATAACAATAATGATAATAATAATAATAATTTTTGTAGACACCTAATCATGGTCTACATTGCCTCTATTTTATTCAAATAATAGTATAATTTAGGTAAACGATTATTTTTATCTTATCTTGGAATGTTTGTGGTATAGAAAGTCTGTTATCAACGTAAATAAACATTTAGAAAGTTAGGAGAGAAATTTTCGTAATTAGTCCAAAGATAATAGTTTTGTAAGATTGAGTAGGTTTAGAGAAAATCTATTGACTCAAGATTACATCTATCTTAAAATTATTATATTTACATTTCTTTACATCAATATCTGCATAAATATATGAAATGATGTTGGTGTTGATGTAAAAAATTTAGGTATTTCCACAGTAAGTTTTCAACATTTAGAGTGTTGGTAAGTTCTGAATCTATAGTTTTAATAACTATATACACTGTTAATGCTTACATTGCATTTAGGGAAAAACAACTATAAAAAAATGTGACTAATAAAGAAATTGTTCGTAACCATTTTTATATTAATTAAATATATTAAGAAAAAATATTACATTTCTTAATGATGTATCATTAAAATCTTTTTAAATACGGATGTCAATATTAATTTAAAAATTAATTTGATCATATCATGCTAAGTAATTACAACAATATGTTTTTGTTAAAGAATGTGATCGACATTTTTGATGTTATCGAGTGTTTTTATCGATACGTCTTTAATTGACATTTTCTATCTGCGATATTACTTTCGCATTTCCTGCTTCTTTATCAAGAAACTCCAATTTAATTAATTGCATTTGAGAGTAGGTATATATACAATTAAAACAACAATAAAAACATAATTTCGATGCAATTTTATCTTTTAGATGTGGATGAAAGTTATGAATATAGAATAAAATTAATTTATAGTTTGATAGAAATTGATGTTTTTATATTATTACTTAAATTTGAAATATTTAATTGTAAATAAAAAAGTTTTTATTTACTAAATTATTCATAACTATGAATATTATTGCAGTAAACGTTTAAGAGAATTAAGAATATAAAACTATTAAGGATTTGTTTTTAATTTAAAAGTTTAATATCTTTCAACAAGTATTAAATAAGCATTCATTATTCTCCTTTAAATAATAGGGTGCTGTAGCAAGTAGCGCTCCAGTTTATGCCAAAGCAGATTTTTACGGTAAGATTATGTAATTTACTACTGTAATGTTTATTGTCAAATTATACACAACATCAGAAGTAATTTGAACTAAGTTTTATTGTTTTAACTTTCTCTGTAGAGTATTACGAAGTAGTTACCGAATCACTGAGACGACATGATGTGCCTTGTCCAAAAAGCGTCAACAGCGCATTTGAACAGACTGAATTATTATTGGCTTCTAAAGGAGGCCCGGAACAATTAAAGAAAATCTTCAAGTAATTTTTTAACATCAGTAAATTTTATTTTAAGATTATTAAATTATAATCTTTGCAATATTTATTATATTTATTTTAGTCTTTGCGACGCTCCAGATACCAAATCGAATGCAGACATTGGTTACTTTATGAACTTTTTAGCAGAAGTACGTAAAGCTTAACTTGAAATTTCCTTCGAATTATTTTTTTACGAAATATATTAAAATTAACTTGCTTGGTATACAGCTTATTGCAGGAACAGTTCAGTATAACAAGGCATTTGCTAATGGCAAAAGTTCGATTGGCGAGATTTGCGAGAAATTAACAAATGCGTCTTTTGGCAAGTCTATCGAAAGATTAGCAAGTTTGCTGCCTAAGACAGGAAAATGCCACGACGCTTCTTACAAGACCTTTTTGAAAGAAATGAAAGTCGATTCCTGGGGAAAATCTATTAGTAATATAAAGTTTTAGAGTTGTTTATTATGATTGTTTATTTACATACCGAAATAAAGGTTTTAATTTTATACTTTTTCCTGTATAGGTAGACAATGGTATTTTCAGACCTGCACTGAATTTGGTTATTATCAAACAGTCAATTCTGATAAATCTGTCTTCGGACGATTATTTCTTCTTGACTTTTTCATCAACGTATGCACAGACGTCTTTGGCAAGTAGTAAGTAGTTGAAAAGGCTTGCTTAAGAAAAAGCATGTGGCAATTTTGAATGGACGAGTAAAGATACCTAACTGTATTATTTAAACAATGCAATTTTAGTTACGACACAAGCTTAGTCGATTACGGCGTGAGCAGAACAAACATCATGTATGGCGGAGGCCTTCCAGATGTTAAAAATGTTATTTTTTCCAATGGAGATGTTGATCCTTGGCATGCACTTTCCGTACTTGAAGATCTTAATGAATTTTCCCCAGCTATTTTAATTCCAGGTAAATTTATGCGCAATTTTTACCTTTGCACATGGAATACAAATAATTATATTCATTTTTTTAATATTAGGTTCTTCTCATTGTCAAGATTTACAAAAAGATGATCCAAACGATATTTCCGCATTAAAAGAAGCTAGGAAAAGGATAAAAGGAATTGTTTCAAGTTGGATCATCGGAGCACCTAATGTTCAAATTCATTAAAGATTTATTAAAAATAAAAGACCGTATTAAACTATTTCTATGTGCATTTAATAAGAAAATACAACTGTTTGATATAATTATAATTATCCTTCAACTAACAAAGTTATACATAAGATAAAAAGTCTTGTTCTAAAATTAACAATTAAAATACTACCCTTAACTCTAAATATTTTGTACAAAGAATTATGAACACACATATTTTGTAATGCATCGATTTCATACTTTTGAAAGGATCTTACAATCATCTAACTTGTTCGGAATGTTTTACATTTTGTTTCGTTTTCTGTGTTCATATGTGTGTATTCGAAAGCCTAAAAAACTTCCACAGTGTAAGAAAGTTGTAAAGATATCGATGTAATAAGTAATAATGTACAAATAACCCACAACACGTGCATCGTCTTAAAATATACAATAATCTAAGTAACCTTACTAGTACTTGAAACCGTTCCAGGTTACTTATATATTAGACAGTGTCTCGATGTTTGGAGGTAAATAATCAAGTAAGGCTGCAGCAGCACACGAGTAATGAGATCAATCGACTTCGAGTTTCCTGAAGGAACCGCAAATGCCGTGCATCGTCGAGTCAGCATTTGACGGGCTCGAGCAGCTTAAGCCTTGCTTCAGCGCGGACACGGCACCTTCCCTAGCCTTCTCCGAGTACAATTCCGTGCGGACTCTCATCTTGTCATGACTGAGCAACGTCGGTCTCAGCTCGATAAGCTCCTTTCGCCACAACTCTGCAAAAAAAAAAAAAAAAAAATTATAATAACAATAAAATAATTTTTTCAGTTTATCGAATCTGTTTTTAAAATAAGAAACAATTTGACTGAATGTAAGTTACCAATCATCTCATTCATGGGCATCGTGCCGCCGTATTCCTTGGGCAACATGCTCGTATCCATTTTGTTGTTTACTGCGTCCTCGAGACTCGTGTAAAGCTTGACTCGTTTCCTTATTTTCTCCGATATCAAGGACATGCCGAAGTCGAGCGCGAACTTGAGAGAGGGGTGAGCGTTTATAGCGTGAACTTCTTTGTGCCGCATCGGCAACGTTCTCTGCAAATGGGAGTAAAATAAGTAACGTCAAAAATCGCTCGTCCTTGACTGCTTCCTACAGGGGGAGAACGAGTTTTTACGACAAAAAAAGCTGTGTTAAAAGTTTTTGTAAGTCTTATTCTGGCGCGTTCTCAGTATCTTTGTACACTTTGTGCAGTAACGATTAACAACAGCCAATGGTTAATAATTATTTAGCGATTCGCTCGGGCTTTGTAACGAGAAAGAAATAACAAATAGGTAGAGGCAGCATGATCCTTTCACTCCACTGTAGCGTATTATCCTCGCGTCAGCTGCGACCGCAAGGAAAGTAAAACTCATCGCCGGCGATCCGTGCTCGAAATTGTTGTGTGAGACCGAATTTTTTTTCGATCATTATCTGTAAAGCAGCAAACCGGTTCGAGCTCGTGTCTCAATGGCATTACGCGAGTGTCCTTGAGGGTGAAATCGGGACTCATCCCGAGCAAGTTAAAAAAAAAAACACTCGATTACGCGACGCATCGTCTCTTTCGCAATGCAGCCCTTTCACGGCGGTCAGCTGCTATACCGATATCTCTGCGAGCTTACCTCGCCGTTCTTAACGATGCGGACGGCCTCCTTGGGGGTGAAGAGCGTCAGATGGGGAAAACTGACCCCCGCGCCGTCGGCGAAGTGGACGAAGCCTCGAACTTGACTCTCCTCGTCCTCCATCAGGGCTTCGTAAGTGATCGCGTGGATCTTGCACATGTCCGCGTTAGTGAATTTGTAAGGATCGAAGACACCTAGAATCAATGCTCTTTGAATCCCGCGTGTCGACGCTCGAAAAGTCGCGGAAAGAAGAGAGAGATTATAGGGGGACAATTATTAGATAATGCGAGGCAAGGCAATTGCGAAATGGGATATTGCTTTGCGCTTACGCCTTACGTCACCTAAATCTGAAATCTATTCGAGTGCTCGGAGGCTGCAGTGCTAAGGATCAAGAATGATTGTTTAAGCTAGAGAGAATTGCGCGAGCTGACTGATTGTGAACGCATTTTACCCGGTCTGGCGACTATAACTCGGCGGCCCTGGACGTCCCGGCCGGGAACGGCGAAGATGTACCTGAAAGAGGACAAATCGTATTTAATCTGCTTTCTTCGGTAGACTCGGTAAGCTCTGATCTTCGGCGCTAGTTTCCCCTCCCCGATATACAGCCGCTGCCTCGAAGAAAAGCTTACCCCAAGCGCAGCAGCTCGTCCATCGTGGGCTCGTTGATGTCCAGGTTGTGAAAGGCCGGGTGGTAAACCTGACGCAGGAGGAGGTAACGCTCGATGGCTTCCTGCGTCATCGGCACGTTGAACTTCTTGCAGCGCAAGAATCTCAGCAGAAAACGGCCGTCTGGAAGAGAGAGCGCGACTCGTCAATATCACTGTTTACTCGTTTACTCTTTTGAAAAAAGAAAGGATGTAATGCGTTGCAAATAAAAAATATATACGAATGCCGTGTCTTTTATTTGTCGAACTGAACGTTAAAGAGAACCGCGGTTCAAGATGCAAATGAAAAATACAAAGTTCGCGCATATATATCAATGAAGCTGCTATTCGCGTCAGCATTATGCACTTCTTATCGTATTGCGTCATAATTAAGAAATTTATAGTAAATCGACTGTCGCATAGCGTTTCTTTGGAATGCAACGCAAACGCTCGATGATCGAGAAGCAGACTCGTACCCATGCGGCTGTTCTCGATGCGCGGATTAAGCCTGATCCAGTTGCGGACCTGCTCGAGCGCCTGGTCCCTAGTATTCTTGTCCTCCCTGAGCTCCTCCTTGGCCAGCTTCTGAGTGTCCTCCGGCAAGGTGCACTCGTACTTGTCCTCCTCCGTCACGTACTCAACGGCGCCCATTTTCCCGGCGAAGCCTGCAATTCTACAAAGTCAATAAGAGATTATAAGCAATTAGTTGAGGCAAAATCCCTTTCCGGCGGCGTGTATGAGACAACACCCGTCATTTGCCGCCGCCGCTGACCCCCGCACGCATCCTGGCGCGATCAGCCGTGCAGCCCGACCGACTTCCTCTCCCCGATCGGCTCGCGTGCACGATTATCATTATATTATTCGCGGTTACGTCAGATGGCATAATACGGCTTTTCGGATCAGTCGGGTAACGGCGCGGCAATGATATAACAGCTCGCGCTGTATATACAGATATACGCGTCGCCGGCTCTTTCGAAAGCACTTTCTCCAGCAGACGTCGGGCCTTAGGGGCATTGCGCAACGGACTCTCGCGGTTGTTCACCCATCTTTTTCTCGCGCGCGCGAACCTACTGACTCAGAGCTGCGATATCGGCTCCCTTTTTACATAATGGGGCCTCTGCTGTTTGGCTGGCTCTCCTTTTTATTTCTAGGCTGACCAGTTTTACATTTTCGGCATTATGTAAGGCTTTATGACATAACTGACGAAATATTGCTCTCATATTTGGCTTAGATAATAATTCTCTCCTCCTCGATCAACCGGACCGAGGACCGCGGCGCGAGCTTTAGTTTGTTTGTCATTCCCTCCCATTCAGTCAGAGTCCACGTGGATTCCACGCGTGGATTTAGTCTGACTTTTTTCACTCGAGCTTAAACGAACCAAAGCACCGACTCTCCTTCGTCGCCGAAAAGGACGAAGCGATTAGCTCGCCTTCTTCCGCGTAGAAAGTGGGTAATAACCCGGCGTCAGCTCCTTTGTGCCTGTACACAGACGCGTATTCATGCACGTGCGTTAATATTACGCGAGCGAGCCGCGCAGGACTTTTACCGGCGGAGATGGATGTTATGGAGCCGCGATTATGCCACACGACCATTTCGCCGCTTCGTCCGCGCGTAACCGATAATTGCCCTTACGGGCGTTTGCCCCAATTTTCAGCCGTTATCCTGCCTTATTATTATATAATTCATATACGATTCCAATATTCAGCCGGTTTCGATATAATAGTTGCACAATTCTTTAAACTGCTGCTGCTGCGCTCAAATATCTACCGAGAGAAACAAAAGGATAAGCGTCGCGAGGAAAGTCATTCGCAGCTGGGAGACGCTCCTCCCAACGATTGCGGTATACCGAGTCCCCTTTCAAGCGTTACATCGTTGCAAAGGTATTAGTGTTAGTAATTGTCATGCCCTTTAAGATAAGACGCCACTCCGGACGTGCAGGTATAGCAGAATTGAAAGTATAAGTTTACCTGTCGGAACCGGCTCACGGGAAGATTCACTATCGGCGGCTAATTAAAGCTAAGAAAACAAAGTCCATACCCTGATAAAACGAATCGAAGACGAATCTGCTGCTAACTGCGGCGAACAAAGGGACGTCGGCCAGGTAAGTTAAGTGCGAGAGAGCTTCGCGTACCCCAGAGGTTCTCTCCTTGCGGCGCACTTGGAAGCGACTGCTCCCTTACCGGTTCTGCAAGCAGTCTTTTATAATTTCAGAGCCGGACACCTTGCTCTTTCTCCCTCTCACTCTATCTTTCTCCGACGTGCGCCAGTCGCGCTCCGCCAGTCGCGCGCAGCTCCGAACTTACAGCCGATCGCGGCGGCGGCGGCTCCTCCTTTTTTTCGGCCTTCCCGCCGAGCTTCTCCCGACGAGAGGCTCCGGATTATTAGAAATTTAGACCGGTGCCTACGGACAATGGACCGCTTTTTTTTTTTTTCTTTTTCAAATTTTCGTTCCGACACATTTCTTTGCTTACGTAACGCGCGTCGACGAAGGTCTCGAGTCGCTTTTCGTTACACGTGGGTTGTTTTCCCCGCTTTTCTTGGATTTGCAAAGTTACAAGTGCGCAAACAAGTGTGGATAAAAACGCTTCATATTTTTGTTTTTTTAGACGACTGGTTGCTTCTTGCGATGGTCGACTTTGTAACTTTTTATTTAAAAACTGATCTCGAATGTAAATATTGTTTTACGTGTGCAACTTTTTTTTGAAAAAAAAAAAAAACGTTGAATATTTATACAGTAAAACCCAAAATATTTTAAATTCAGCTAGTATTTAAATGAATTTGCATAAAAGTCCACTGCACTGATCGGCAAACTTGTTACGCACCAACAATTAATCCACGCGGAAATACACGTGCTCAAGTGAAAGATAATGCATCTAATAATAATAATCGCATATAATAATCCCGGGGCAATGCGATTTTCTGGATAAAATTTAGATTAAGAATTACTCAATTAGAGTAAAGATTGTTCTAAAAGGGGCTAAATATTATCCAGAAAATTGCATTGCCCTGCGTCTTAGCCTACTTTAGGGGGTAATTTTTATTCGAAAATTCTCTCAGTGTACATATTATTAGCAACAGCAGCAGTCGCTCACTTCGTAATAAGCTCGAATGGAATAACGGGACGATCGTTACTCCGTGAAAAGTGCAGGGGGCTACAAAGAAGCCGTTCGGCTCTTCCCAGAAATTAGCGCGCGATTTTCCCGATGAAAGGTGCGCTTTCCACCTTTCCGGTATAGATAGAATCGCGCTTTCCCTCGCAGCTCATATTTCGAATTTCCAAAAAGCGCGCGTTGCTCAACTCTCCTTCCACGTGCCGTCGCTCGCTTATCAATCGAAGCACGCACCTCGGCGCTTCAAAGATCTGCGAAATTTTTTTGCCACTTCCGCGCCGTCGACATCAAGATCAAGCCGAAAATTCGACAGTGAAAGCACAATGTAACCTCGCGCAAACCAAACTCCGCAGGACAGGTGCGCTGGATCGGAAAGCCGCAGCGTTTGTTTTCGGACAAAAGAGAGGAGATAAATCGACGAAGGTTTGGAAAAAGTGCGGGCGGGGAAAGCCCGAGTTTTTCCTGCTGTCGAATTGATTCGTCCACTTTGAATCGATGGATGCGAAAGAAATAGGTTTTACTTTTTGATTCTTGGGGTTTTTTTTTACGAGTATTGCAAAAGGCAGAAAAAATATGTAGAAAGCAACATTTATTACCGGAAAATTTACACATGAACACCTTTTTGTTTTATGTAATTTTTCTTGCTGCTAATTAATTTATTGGGAATGATAGAAAACATTTTTAAAACTTGAAATTTTTCTCATTAGATCCTGGATTCTAAATAAGAAAAAACGCTACAACATTATCACGTCAAGATTGTTTATTATATTTTTAAATCAATTTACAAAAATATACATAAGTTGAAAATCATATAACATAAACTATAATTATATACTTAATAATTAAGAAGTTAACAATATTTGTCACATTTGCTCCATTTCATTATTTGGCCTGTGAATCTAAAACAAGTGTTTTGAGAAAAGTGTCACAAAATTAGCATACCAATCGATGACCTACATGTACAGAAAATCTTAAATCTAGAAATTCTCGGACAACCAAGCCGGTTCCCATTGAGTGTCATCAGAAAGCCATTCTGGCCAGCTAAAACCCGCAGATATTACATCAACAGCGTACATTAACATTGACTCCCGAAAAATCGACTCCGTCACTATAGTCGCTCGTTATCTAATAACGTGACGGCTTTACGTGTAGGCCGTACCGTTTCTTCACGAGATCTGCCCGCTGGCAGTATCTATTGACCCTGTAAATTGAGTAAATATTAGGAAAGACGGGGCGAAATGCATCCTTCGTTACTTCATTAACGATTACTTTGCATAATCCGCTTATTAATCTAACAATTAACTTCAAATACTACACTGTTTTTGAAGACGAGCAATTCCAGTAATTGATATTTCAAGTCTCTAAAGAGAAACATTAATTCTTCTGCGTAATGCAGTGCTTCGAAGTTTGTCAAAAGGTCAAGTTGTAAAATTATATAGCCGCGGTTGGGCGAAATTTTAGTGGCTTTTTAAAACTCATTTGCCAATCGGTTTATAATATGGAAATCATTTATAATTAAAGTTCAGAGAAAAAAAAACATTTTTGTAATCTTTTACCGCTGCCTATTTTCTTTACAAGTTTGAAAATTAAAGAATTTTTTAATATTTTTCTCAGTATTTTAGAGACATATTTTTATTACATTAACCTTAAGCTAAGTTGCGTCCGACTAAGAAGTGAGTACATCACATTATATAATATAGTTCAGAAAAAGCCATAGATATAGAAGAAACTGCTTAGCAATTTTACTGCAGTGGACTGAAGAAATGAAATACGTAATATTTTCATCTGAAAAATTCAGATTATTTTAGTAATAAAAGCTGGAAGCGTCTACACCTGCAGTAAATTGGCAGTGTAAAATTATATATGAAAATGATAGGTAAGAACACGGGCGAACACAAAACTACTGTGATATTTATGGCAATTTCCTTTAATTACACTCTTTTACTACCTGTCGTTTCTAAACGCTGCATCGACTTTTTCGATACCTGCAATTAATCAATTACATTTCTTTGTGCACAAAGTGTTATTTAGCTTCTTCAAATTATAAGCACTGACCGGTTTATTGTGTGCAGGGAAACTTAGGATAATATATGTCTATACGTGAATTAATTGAGGATGGATATAACATTTGAATATTAAGTTATTAAAACGTCATTCACGCGATTCTCAGAACAAAAATTTAATGACATACATATGACATAATGCTAGCAAAGTAATTTTTATTTAATTATATTACACAAGAGAAATTCGGTGAGTCTAGTCAACACAAAGTAAGAATTCAATATACTTTTACTTTTTATAAAAGCTGGCTAGCCGAGGCTCGAAATTTGTCGATGCATTCAGAGGGAGAGTAATAAAGAGGTATTTTCTACCAGTGCTTTTTTATCTTTGCATAACAGACGTAATAGTGTAACGCAACATTTCCCCAGTTACAAGACTTTTTTTATACAAGACTTTGACACACGCAATAACGCTCGCATCGCCGCGTGGCACTAAGCTAAGCAAAATAAACCAAAGCAACGGATTGCCTTCTCTCTCCCTGCTCGCTCTCTCTCTCTCTCTCTCTTCTCATAATCAGAAAAAGTGAAATGCGATTATACCGCAAGGAAGCTTACTCCGAAGTGTGCATAACAGTTGTGCGTCTAAATGTTTCGTTAAAGTATACGT
The DNA here is from genome assembly GCA_035047165.1 of Ormyrus rosae. Classification (NCBI taxonomy): domain Eukaryota; kingdom Metazoa; phylum Arthropoda; class Insecta; order Hymenoptera; family Ormyridae; genus Ormyrus; species Ormyrus rosae. Next base: position 10,760,347 of record JAWWML010000062.1, read on the forward strand.
AATCCACACGCCGCGAAGGCAAATTGTCTCGCGCGAGAGGCCTCTGTATTTATTTGAACTGGCTCGTAACGTCATAACTTTAACGCTATTATCGCACTCACTGACTTAATAAAGAAAACGAAATTTTTCATTGCGATTTGCTTGGCTACTTTTTTTATAATAGGTGCCTCGTTCGTTACATATTTACTCTTCTATTCAAATAATTGTCAAAAAATTTGTTCCCTAAAAATGTGAACTGTAGGAACTACGAGTTTCCATGAAAATGATGAAACTGTTAGACAATCACAATGGCTTTATAATTTAACTCTTAATTATTTTAAAAAATAATTCTTTTGAATATAATTTGTTAGAATTAGCATAAATTTACGTATATCGTGATAATAACAAGTAATTAAGTCTTATAATAATTTTAAGTAAAAAAAAAGTTTTTTTCAAAACATGCACTATAACTTACTTGAATAAAATCTTATTTTATACTATTTTATTCAAATAAAGTTTAATATCACAAGTTTTTGTTATTTAAATTTGTGAGCACCTAAAAAGTAATAAAAAACAGGTTTTCTAATTTTAAATAATTAATCTTTCACTGTTTTCTGAGCCACCTGAACTTTAGCATTAGCTCCCTTGCATCCACTATCAGCTATTATTAAATCACGTGTTACAGATTCTATCTGCTCTTCTGATAAATCAACATTGTTGTATTCTGCTGCATCATAAATACACTTCTTTAAGC
>JAWWML010000062.1:10761179-10791493 GCA_035047165.1 Ormyrus rosae
TTAAAAAATTTGAATGCTGGGCGCTGGCGCCGCTGGCGATTGCGGAACGATTCTCCGTCAGTTATACCAACTTAACAACACTTTAACTGTCGGAGCTCCAATTCGGAACAGGCCCGTAGGGCCACAGGTTTCATGGATTTAAAATAGTAAATGTTATAATTATTTTACTAGAAAATATGATTTTTTAAATGTAACTCACTAGCCTTTTCGACAAAATATTGTTGGATAGACGTGTGAAAAATGATCCTCGACTTGGGCGAGAATCATCTTTTTCGCACTAGTATCGAAATGAAAAACATGCAAATTTCTAACTATGTCGCCAAAATATTGGAAAAAAATTTTGTCCATTTATCTAACGGAAAAAAACTACTTAGCTTAAAAATATTAGACTTGCGCATGCGCAGTAAGGTATTTCGGATTTTTTCCCGTTTCATTGATTAGAAGGATCATTGAAACTTTAGAAGGATAATATAGACGAATTATTTATTATCCTGATGTGAATAATAATAATTAATAAGATTAATTAATTGTTATATCAATAAACCAACGTATCCTTTTATGAAAGTAAACGAAAAAACTGCAGCACTTTTTAAATGAAACGTGTCGCCATTGACCAATATGTCAGTGTAAAAGCCATACAGATATTGGGCACGCACATCGCATTCGCATATGCGTTAGCCAGGTTAGCCTTAGCCCCTAGCTCAATCAGTGTACATATGTATTATGTATACACGTAATTTATAATTCACGCAGCCGCACAACTCACCAGCTCACCACGTTGAAAGCAATGTTTGAGTAGTATAGTTGCACATAAAACAGCTCAACACGAACAAACTGATTTATGATACATCAGAAGGTGCAGTGGCTCGAGTAAAACAAAATAACGCAAGCACACGTTGTGAAGACGCGGCACCCTGACATTTATTGAATTTTTTCGTAATGTGAATCTGAAACGATCTTCAGTACGTGGCAGGATCAAATGTATGCTAAAATGAAGCTCAAATTTACAGTTCTCGTTATTCTTGTAACTCTTACTCTTATCAGCTGTGCTTATGCGCGAATTCATAAATTCGATATAAGGGTACTTTTTTTCTTTATTTATGTCACGTAATTAATTTTTTAGAGTAACAACTCATTATTTTTGATTTGTAGAACGACAACAGAAGATTTATATCTTTAAATACGTTTGGCTTTTATAAAAATGGAATTTTGGATGTGAACTTAATCAATTTCAAGGCTACTCCTTTTGATGAGAATGATGTGGTGAGTCACATTGTTGATATCTACTATTATCTTTAATCAAACGTTTTTATCTTTAGAAAAATTTTACGTACTATATGTATATATACATGTATATTTAACTGCATTATTGATTATAGTTTGGCTTCAGCCTGGACCGAACTTTAAGTGATGTTATGAATCCTTACCTTGAGAGTCATGACAAGTGTCTTCTTCAAGGTACAACTAACGTAAGATCTGACAATGAACAAAGGGATAAAACAGCAATAATCTACTTTATATTTGATTTAAAACATTTACAGTAAGTTTTTAATCTTTATGGACCTATGTACAAACCTATACAATAAATAAATAAAATTATTATTTACGATTATTTACTTGATATAATAATTTATTGTTTGTAGGTTAAAAGTAAATTGCAGCAGCAATGTGCATTCGGTACACATTTATAAAAACTCGTCTGTTATACGAATGTCTCGAGACAAAAGGCAGTCTTTACCATCCGCATTGAGCGATACAGCTTTGTTCCCTCGAAGAAAAAGAGATCTGATTCCTCATGGTAATTAAATTTGTTAACTGATAAGTCTTAAAAAATATTTGAAAAATTAAACACTGGGTTTATACAAAAAGATTGATAGTATGAAAACATATGAGTGTCAAAGTACCTAGTATAACATTTAGCAGAATGTATTGCAATTAAATCAACATGCTTATTCTTGGCTTGAATCCAAATAGTAAAACACGATAACTAAGTTTCTTTAACGCTAAAGTTAGCGATTCTTTAAGAGCATTGCAACTTCGCGAATTTCCAAATGATCAATTCCATGATCAATTTTCCGACATATTCCGTCGACGAAATTTATCAAATTTTAGAAATCATTCTAAGAAACCCTAAATGTACCACCATAACATTCCACCTTAAGGTTTTTCTTTAAAGTTGTTTTCAATTAAAATTTTACAGAAGCTGAAAAAAAAACACCAGAAACTCGTAAGGAAACAGCAGCTTGCTTACAAACACTACCGATGACTTTTAAAGAAGTTAACGGTGAAAAATACTACAATACAAGTTTTGCTATGTATGTTGCCAATGAAGAGGAAGAGGGATTATATAATTTATATTTTCTAAGTTGTCCTAATTATAAACATAGTGTGACAGTAGATTTTTCGGTAAGAAATTTTAGTATTTTTATTCTTATTAAATATTAATTAAGCATTAATTTTGCAGATGGAAATTAGAGAAATCAATGAGGACAATTTTCTTAGTGCTGGTGAAATGCCATTACCTGAATTATATTTTATGATGGCTCTATTATTCTGTCTTTCAGGATGTTTTTGGGTTTTTATTCTTAAAAAGAGCAAGTATGTTAAAAACTATTTTTTTTTTTTACTTTTATGAAGACATATTTTATTAAGGCATATTAATAAAATATTTTTTTACAGACATCCGGTGTTCAAAATTCATTATCTTATGGCTGTTCTTGTTTTCTTGAAATCAATGTCCTTACTATTTCATGGAATCAATTTTCATTTCATCCAAACAAAAGGTGAACACGTTGCTGCATGGGCTATTCTTTATTACACCACTCATTTATTAAAAGGAGCAGTGCTATTCATAACAATTGTTCTTATTGGCACTGGATGGACATTTATTAAACATATTTTAGCAGATAAAGATAAAAAATTGTTTATGATCGTTATTCCACTGCAGGTGCTAATTCAAAAAATATTATCTTTAAAATTGAAAACATTTAAATTAATGTTAATTAACTCAATTTTCAGGTACTAGCAAATGTTGCAGAAATTATAATTGAAGAAAGTGAAGAAGGTGATGTTGAGCATAAGAGATGGCGAGATGTCTTTATCCTAGTTGATCTAGTATGCTGTGGAGCTATTATGTTCCCAGTAGTTTGGAGCATAAGGCATTTGGAAGAAGCAGCACATATGGATGGCAAAGCTGCTGCTAATTTACGCAAACTAAAATTATTTAGACATTTTTATATTATGATATTTTGTTATATTTACTTTACTAGAGTTATAGTTTACTTATTGAAGGTGAGTGCTTTACAAAAAATTGGTTACCTAAAATTTAATTCTCTGTTCTATGTAGTTATTGATTCTTTCAGATCACTGTACCTTTCCAGTACGAATGGTTAGATGAGATGTTCCGTGAAATGGCCACTTATGTGTTTTTCGTTTTAACTGGCTATAAGTTTAGACCAGCTTCGGCAAATCCGTATTTTGCATTATCTGCTGAAGAACTTTGCCAAAATGAAGACGATGATGAAACAGACGTTGTGTAAGTATATGGCAACTTTTTTAGTAATAAAAAATGTTTGCTGCACGTGTATAAACAATCTTTAAAATTTTAATTAAACTATCATAGTTTATTTTCCAGTGTATCTGGACACAGTGGAGTCACTGAGGGTCTAAGTAAAGTAAGTAAAGTTACAAAAGTCAACAGACCATTGACTTCTGATGTGCCATCTACTCAAGAAGAAAGAGACAAACTTATTAGCAAAAGAGAGTCTTCACATGAATATGACTGAACATATTTTTCCTATTGAAGAGATACAAAAATTACATTTATGTGATCATTTTTTGATAAAAATGTTTAACAAAGCTCAATGTAGATAAAAGAGCTTTTTCTAAAACAGTTTAATAAATCTTTAATACATGAGCTCTGAGCTTGACTTAAGGGAACAAAGCTGTCAAATGTATACATGGTTTAGAGTAATTCTTGAATACTTAAAGTCAGAAAAAATTATAGTTTTTATTTAGTTCATTCAACACTAGAAAGCAAAATCTTATTTTCTACAAATAAAGCAGCGGAATTTCTTAGACTGACAATACATAAGTTTGTTTTTGACTAGAAATAAGAAAGATTGAGAATAGAAAAACATTCTAAAGACATTCCATTCATAAGCTTCTAAATCTAAATTATTTAACAGAATTTCTAATCGGGAAAAATTTTAAAAGTATTTAATAGGGTGTTTCTAATAACATGATTCATGTATCTATAATACTCTTCTCATTCCATGTAAATGTATCACGACGTGCTTCGTAAAATTGTATACAATAGTATATATAAAGGCTTTCAAATACATTTTGCTGCTTCGTTGTAAAAATTTAACATTGTCTTTTGATTATATTTAAACTGCAAATAATTACATTCCATAATAGGTTGAAGCAGTTTTTTTAGATATAAAGAACCTTTAGGTGTTTGTGCAAGTTGTGATAATTCTCTTCTGTTTTAGATTGTAGATTAATGCTTTAACAAATATGAAAAAAATATTTATTTTAAAATTAATTGATAAAGATTTATGTAAATCGACTATTAATATCGAATCATCATTCGGTCAAGCAATATTTCATTAAAAAGTGCTTTTGTATTAAAAATATTTATGTTTTAAAAACTTTTATTTGAATTAAAAATTAAAAGGATATTTTTTAAGATAAAAAAATTGTAACAAAAATGCAATGAGTGAATTTGTTTTTCATAGCAGGAAGATTTACAGAAGTTTTTTAAGTGATAGACTTTTTGTATATACGCGAACATACTTTGCATAATAGTTGCTTGTGTATTATATTAAGGTTTTGTAACAAAAATTTGTTTATTTATTGGATTATATATTAAATTAAGTTAATCAATTTTTTATAAATTATGTTTCAAAATTAAGTTATTATCATTATTTAAGCTTATATCTTTTATAATATCTTTAAATTAATTTACTTTCAAAAGCTCTTAAAATCTCAATTTTGATATTATATTCAATTTTATGTAATAGATTATTCAGAATAAGGACTTTATATAGGATTACACTAGTGTAAGTATTTATGTAACTTTGATTAATATAAAATAATTGAAATAAATAAAACTTGTATCGTTTTACAAAATTGATTTTTCATTTCAAATTTCATCAATTCATTTGAAGTTACCTTTTTACAAAAGAAAGAATATTTTTTTCAGAATAAGTTTCTCTTATCTTTTGAAAACTTATAAAAACATAGAAAATATATAACTATTATTATATATTATTATTAAATTATTATTTTGTTTAATTATATTTTAATATATTATATTTTTATGTACAACAGATACTTTAAAGCCAATTATACGTCTTATTTAATTTTTGAAAATACATCTGCGATATGTAACAGAGGATTCGGGAAATCGATAAAGTTTCTAGCAGTTGATTTGAACCCGTATTTGCCATCAGTCTGAGTATATGATCAAAGAAATATCATCGTTTGTAAGAAATTAAGCGATTCATGAATAATTTCAAACTTTTTTTAATAAAATTTTAATGGATTTAGCGAATCTTTCCTTTCTTCATCATCAAATTTAAGAGATAAATGAAGTATCAAAATAATAAAAGATGTATATATAAAAATGTAACTTGGAAAAAGAATGACATGGAATATTTATATTCTGCTGTCCGAAATCGCCAGTAAGGAGAATAAGTTATGGTTTCATTATGCTAACAATTTGTATGTTCGGAATTATTGGAAACGTTTTAAATTTAATTGTTCTGGCGAGATGCGACACGCAAGGAACTGCTTACATTTATATGCCGGGGAAGGGGGGGGGGGGGGAGGGCTGATCTAGAACGATAAAACGACTCCCCTTGCCTTTGTCTAACTAGACCTTTTATATCTTTTTGTCTTTGTCTTTCGCATTCATTCGTTTATCATTGAAGAGCAGGGACCCAGGTGATCATTTATTAGTTAGCATTTGAATAAGGATTTTTAAAGATGACACCATAATGCATTGAAAATCCTTGATGATAATATCAATTAGCGAATGAATTAATGTTCAGGCGGCAGGAAGAGGACAGTTTCGAAGAGCATGCAGTTTACCGGGGGGAATGATAAGACAATTAATTAAGGCTGCAGCAAGGGGACAGCTGTACAAGCCCAAGTCGACAGCTGATCTCTTGAATGCGAATCAGCGCGTTTGAGCGACAAGTGAGTTTCTGCATAAGCCTCAACTGCATTTCGCCGCGCAACTTTATTATATTATACAAATTTAAGATCAGGCAATGAAACTGATTGAAAATAGGTTTTATATTAAAAATAAAGTGTAAACGCGCCCAGCGCACGGATTGATTTGAGCGTTCGAAAGGTGAAAGTCCCTACGAAATTGTAATTTCGAAAATAACACCCCCAGAATGCGGTACGCTCCCTCAGGGTGATAAAAAGGTGGCCCTTTGCAGGACATTCGCTGGCATTTCGTTCCGCATCCCCTTCACTCCGCGCTAATCCACGAGAAGAGTTTTAACAATGTGCACCTCGAGCTTCATCCCGGTACGTGTTAGCGCTACGTTTTTTTGTTTTATTTCAAAATTTTCGTAATACTTCCTCGTTCTTAGTTCTAATATAAATATGCTGAAAAGTCCCGCGGAATATTTATTTTTAACGCCCGAGAGCTTGATTGATCATCGCGTTATGTCTGCACGCACTATAACTTTATTATACCATCGATTTTTCTTTCGTGGAAAAGCAAGCGGCGGTCGTGCTAGTTGGAGCGACTAGTTCTCAAGTCGCGCTATATTAATAATTTCAATCTTATTAGATGCTTGGATTGTCTCGGATTGAGGCTTATTAGGTGAAAGCTGGCTGCAGGCGAGCATCCGCCAGTACCAGCGCCTCCTCGTCTATCCTGCCCAGCGCCTCCACAGCTGTTTCTCCGGCTGTATTCCTCCTTTTATCAGGTATTGCAGTGCTGGGAGCTGTGCTGTTTAAAATTGGTATCTTGCTCGCCGCGCTGAATGTGCGAATGATTCTATACTGTGCACAGAGAAGGAAGGGGCAATCTATTCCTTGGCAAGGATAATCTCAGCCTCTTCTGCTAATCCAAGTTCGATATTTGTCTTTGTATATACACGGCTATCTGAGTCGAGCCTGCAGACGTTCCGCGCGTTCGCTCATTTGCTCGAGGATAACGAGCTGCCGAATGGCATTCTTGCATCTAATTTCCTTCTCCCCGAGGCTCTTTGGCGAGCACTTGTCACCGAACCCGCAAGGGATACCAGCGTGTGCCACTGGAGCCAACGTCGAACGACAAAGACGCCCTCATCCCGGCCGCGCCCGCATTTTCACGAGCGGCGTTTTGCTTGACTGCTCGCTTTCATCGTTCTCGGGCTTTTTCAAACCACCGCGAGTCGCGCTCCACTTTTGCAGCTTTTCAGCTGCTGCTTTTTTTTTCCTATAGACAAATAAAGCTCCCCTTCTCTTTTAGCTCGGTCGCGCATGCAATCCCTTCCCACGGGCGCTCGTGCAGGGACCCAGCTGTTAAAGTATAAAAAAAATGTTTAATTCACATCACAGTCTCGAGCCGACAGCTTCTCCGATCCACAGGCCGCCTCGCGGAAACTCTCTTCTCGCAGCCTCTTCTTCGGAAGTGTCCGAGCGAGTCCTTCGAGCGGCTCGTCTCTTTTTGTTCTTGGGGCGGGAAAGGGGGCTAATTAAGCTCGGGCGGCCTCGCGTTAGAAACGCGCGAAACGCAGGCGGGTTGAGGAGCAGTGCGACCTCGTTAATCCCAAGCTAAGACCGGGCAATTGTGCGACGAGTTTTATGTAATGCGCCGCGCGGCTATATCGATCAACTTTTCTTGCTCTCCTAGCAGCTGTTTCTCGCTCGCGGGGGGACCTTTGCTTCAACGATACGCGATAACTCGTCAGTCATTGCGGACGCAAAGTCTCTCTCTCTCTCTCTCCCTCCCTGATTTTCCTTTCTAAACGTAGGACTTAGACTTTTCATCCTACTTTTGCTTTTTTTTCCTAAGGAACGACGCGCTGTTATATACCTGTGCAGGACTTATTTCCTCGTGCAGTTTGATTCTTGTGCGCTCCATGAATAAATAAGGCGAGCGGTATCGATTGTTAAGCTTTGGCTTTGTTTGCTCTTTGCTCTTCTTTAAACTTGTATAGTAGCCTATTTCGACTGGTGCTCGTAATGTTTTTTTTTTTTTTTCTTGTTAATATTGCATTGACAACAGTTTAGATAAGGAATCGAAAAATTTGTCGACAGAATACTTGATCGCGTGTAGAAACCTCACTGATATTACCGGTTTCTAAGCTGATTAGTGACAAGGCTTTCCTTTTTCTTTATTATCTCTAAGTGATTATTTTAATAATTTCAGAATTTGACATTTTGCAAATTACGAAAAAAGAAAGAAATTAATAAATATTAAGTGAGTTTAGATTCCGTTGAAAGCGAAACAGTTTTATTTGAAAAACTTATCGATTAGATAAGAATTTTCTGCGGCAAAATAAACAATTTTAATTCTCATATAGAAGAAAAATAAAAATAAAATTACAAAGTCGCTTGCTGCTTGCTTTGGTAAGCCTAAAAGCAGGAATGTGGCTATTAGCTTCCGCCTTTGCGCTTCTGGGTCAACGTACATTAGCACGTAGCCAAAGTGAGCTATTGTTTTTAGCCAAAATCTAATTTGATTATTTTCTAAGTTATTAGACACTCTAAACTTCATTCTGAGCAGTCACAAGATTTTTTAGATTTCCAAAGATTTATATAAGATTAAATAAAACAGTAGCTTCAAAAAAGTAAACGCATTTGATCTAATATTAAAAAAATATTTTTCGAGGCCTACATTTGAGGTTTAATCGTTGTTTCGCCACACATTAATTATTATTATATAGGCGTCGCGTACGTACAACGATTCTTCTACATGCCCTACTATTGTTTGTTCAGACTTAAAAGCCAGCTAAAATGAATTCAAATAGAAAAGACTATATATTCGTCTTTGATTGTCGTTTTAGTAAATTATCAAATATTTAATAAAAAGATTTAATAATAAATTAAGCCAGTAAAAGCTTCCTAGGCATGATCGAAGCATATCGAGGATCCGCGAACGATCAGAAACGGGTCAATCCATGGAACAACGGAAAATCGAAAGGTAAATGCCAATTCCAAGACTCGCACCATATAAGCAAGCTCACTGCTGCCCGAGGACACTGCCTTTGATTTGATTGTCTCGCGCGATAATAACCGAAGTGCGACAAGCGTCACAACGGCCGACGAAAGGGAGACTTTTTTCAACCAGTTCAGGTTCTCCCCTCGTATTGTTTATTTTTATCGCGCCCAGTGTCAACCTCCGTCGCTCTCCGCGCGCTTCGTACACTTTCCCTCTGACCCTCTGAATCACTGTCCAATTATCATTAACCCGTTTGACAATTCCCTTTCCTTTCCCTCAGCTCGGCTTTAAAAGACGTTATTAAAAGAGTGGCACGTATACGAACGACAGCTGCGTATACGCGGGTAGGTCAGCGCGACAAAAGAAAGACGGGCCGCGAGGGCGGGGGGGGGGGGCTGGATTTTTGCAATAATAACGCCGGGGAGTAGGGAGAGGAGGCGGGCGTCGAGCGTCGCGGGTCGATACCGGTGGGAGCTCGTGCGGCGCGTTACGAGAGCAGATAGTCGCCGCGCGCGCGAGGAGTCTGGACCCCCCCGAATCTCTCGCTGGCCTTGAATCGCGTGCCTGCGAAAATTACGGCTCACCTTGGCCGAGCAATGTATTCCCGATGCAAATCCTTCAGAACTGTGTACGTATATATTTATCGTGGGCGGAGCTGCACACCGCGTGTATTATGATATTATAAGCTGAACGATCGGATCAGCGCTCGTCTTGACCCGGAGAAACGTGCACTTGCCGCAGCACTAGAAACGGGTAGTATTTCGACTTGTAATTGGAAAGCAAGTGGACGAGGCTCGGAGAGAGCGGGCAATTTGGGTACGACACGCAAGTCTGAGCGAACTCGGACTCTGACTACTGCCGCGCGCTCGGAAGTCCAGTGGGCCGCCGTCGAATTCGTAATTCTCCGTTAATTAAATCAAGATTCTCGTTACAACGTCGCGGTGCATTTCAAATTTCGTGCACGAACACGCGCACGTTTGTATACGCATTTAAATTTGTACGCTGATCTTTTTATCTGCTGAGGAGCCGACAATCACACGCTTCTTATACGCTGTGATAATATTGTAAGCGGAAAAGCCTCGGTTAATTGAAAAGCCGCGAGCCGCATTTATATCCTCGAGTCTGCAGATGTATAATTGAAAAGCTCGGGGAGCAGAAAGAGCTCGTCCGTCTTCATAAAGTAGGCAGTCGTTACTCTCGAGAGCCGCGGCAATTACGCTCTCATTAAAGCCAAGCCGCGCGGCGCGCGCTCGCGAGAGAGACGAACTGAAAGGCTAAAAAGTCAAAAGGGGAGAAAGAAAGTAGGTACGCGGGCGAGTTCTCTGTAGAAAAAGTGCTATTTCTAGCCGGCGCTTGATTCGAGGAGTTGATCGAGAGTTGGCGGAGCAGCATCCCGGGCTGTGCGCGCTCTCGCCGTGCAGAGTCGCGCACGCCGCCCGCGTATATACCGAGCAGACACCGTCGGCTGCTGCTGCTGCGCATGCGGCGAGGAAAGTACCAGCAAGAGGGCTGCTGCTGCTGCTGCTGCTCGGGCCGCCTGCTGCCAGTCCGACGCCCAGCGCCGCGACGCCATGACGTCACCGCAGCGCGAGTCGCGCCACGAAGCAGTCAGCGAGGTTCGCCCGGTGATTTATGAATGAAAAGTACGGTATCGAGCCGCGAGACAGCGAGTGAAGGGCCCCGGCACCTCGGCTGCAGGCCGCCGTACCTCGGTCGCCGCGACTTTTTCCTTACTTCGAGCGATACAGTCATTGTCCGTCGGTGCGCGTATTAGGTATGCTGCTGTCGAGCTGCTGAGGGAGCGGAGTGGGCAGCGAGCGAGAGAGAAAGAGAAAGGATACGAGAGCCGAGCAGACTCTTCAACTGCAAAGATGGGCAAGAAGAACAGCAAGCTCAAGCAGGACACCATTGACCGGCTGACGACGGCCACCTACTGTGAGTATCGCGCTAAATAACAGCCAGGTGGGTAAGGCTGCCGATCGAGAGGGAGAGCACAACAAGTCGCGCGAGCTAACCGGCTCGACGGTCGCAGCTTCCTTCGTCAATGGTTGCACCAAGTTACCAGCGCGCTTTGAGGCGACGTATATAACGCATGGCTGCCCGTCAATCGCCTCGAGGCCGGGCCAATATTTCGCCTCTCTGAGGACGAATGTCTCCTACGGGCGGGATCGATTATTCGTTAGACGAGGTGTACAGGAGGCACACACCTGACCGAGCCACTGCCTAAGCACAAAGACGCGCCGATTAAGATTTTCGCGATCGTTCTCTTTTTTTGTCTGTTCCCCTCTCCCCCCGTTTTGTTTTCGTTCACGAGCGAGGTTTCTCCCTCGTTTCGTTCTCCCTTCTTGCCGCGGTACTCTGGTACACTTCCTCGACAGTGATGTAGCTGACGGTTCGGTGGCGAGCAAAAATAAACATTGTGATTGAAATTTAAACGGCGCGCGAGAGTTAGTTAGTTGCAATTTTGTACGCGCTAAAAAGCAAACGAACGAACAAAGAGCCCTTAATCGAACGGTGAATTAAAACATCCTATACAGCCGAGCTGTATATTGAAAACGAATTCTTTTTAAACGGAATTGGCATAAAAATAATTCGTTTGTTCGTGTGTGAAATTGAAACAGAAGCTTTGTATAGATGATGAAACAAGGAGATTAATTTTAAATAAGCTTACGCAATATATAGAGAGATTATCAATTAAATTAAACCGTTGAGCTTATAGAATTTCGCGATTAACTTTTGCCTCGAATAAAGGCAAAGAAAATAGAAATGAAAAATTATGACAAAAGGATTTTCCGCTTTATTCTTGCACAATCATTCTCGCCTTATAAACGGCTTTTTAATGAAAGCTCGCTAAAATAACTCAAGCTCTTCTACAAAAGCTCGCAAGCGCGACAAAGCGCGCTTTTCGTCTATATGCATGCGGAGCGGGATTAACGGGGCGGGGGGAGGGAAAGCAAATCTCCCTCGTCACAATGGGCGTTCGCAATTATAAAAGCGCGCACGTATAACCCGATATTTCGAATTGGAAGCTCGTCCAATACCTTCGGGATAACGAGAAAAGTGCCCGGGCAGCGAAATAGGCAGCAGGAACTAATCTAGTTATCCGAACGCGAGTCGAGTCTGATAAGCCTTAATCGACTCGAGTAATCGTCGAGCACTTTGCACACCGTCGCCTATCTCCATTTATCGCTCGTGTCGATCTGCATGCTCCGCAACTCTGCCTATAGAAAATCTACTCTGCAGTTTCATTAGCTCGTAATGGGAGATGATTTTGAGGCATCTGAAATTTTTTACTTCGAATTCCTCTCGATTGCTTAACTCCGACGATCAGACGCAGCTTTTCGAGTCATTTTAAATAATGAGGAATGAAATTTCTTATTCCAAAGCTGAAAAAACGTGTGTTGTTTTAAGAAAACGTTGCATGCAAAATAAACATATGTTTATACATTACATGATAAACAATGCTTCATATTGTTTGCTTCTGCATCCCGAACAATGTCGCATCGAGCAAGTTTAAAAAAAACAAAATTTTATTTTATTCTTATGTTTACATTTCAGTTATAATAAATTATTGAACGTTAATTTCAAGGTCTATTTTAATAAGCCACTTACTCATCATTCCATAAGTTTTATTTAATTGCTTAAGAATAATTAATTAGTACAAAACTTTTCTTAAAAAATGGGACGAGCCAAAGTAGAAAAACAAAGAGACATAAGCCGCGAAGTAAAACTTATTCCATCAACTCTAACCGAAAAGTGCTGGAGCGGCCGGAGAAAGTTAAGAGGAAGGCCATTCAAGTTGATTGCACACCAAGCATTTAATAATTAAATCATTTTTCCAACTTTTTCTACCGCAGGGAATCAAAATGCGCGCAAAAGCTTTCTCATCGTGTATCCTGAGTAATAGAATAACTCTCTCTTTAACTCGAAAGCATCTTTTTATCAAAGTTTTCCCATTTGACTTTTGGATTCTGAAAGAGACGATCCTTAATTCTCTCGAGTATCCATACATTTTCAAAATTTCAATTTCAATAATTTAGTCCGCCGAACGATGGTTAGTTATTCTTTCGACGTATAAATCAGCTGCACGCACAGTACACACATGTACCCGGTAAAGCGCGCCTTGAACAGCGGCCATAAAGCTCTCAACGAGTGCAACAAGCCGTCCCGCTTTCTCAATTATCCGCGCGGATGATGAGTCGATAAAGAGGTTATTAGCGGAAAACGATTTGCCCGAGACTGCCAGGAATTAGCAGTATAGACTGTTGCTCGATTCCGCAGTCTCTGCAAAAGACCGCGCAATTTCGCTTCTTGCGTCGGGCGGAGCAAGCACAGGCTTGCACAACTTGGCGCTATCTATCAACATTACTTGCCCTCCGCTGGTGCCTTGTATTGCCTGCTCCAGCTACGTATAGACTCGCTTTCGATATACATATATATATCTCTTGGATCCCTCGAAAAAAAAAATCGTCGATCTCCCTCGCGCCTCGCGCGCGGGGCGCTCCCGCGAATCTCTCCGCATCGAGCGAGCGACAGAAAAAGTACATTGCACGATACGAGCTCATTTTCGTAAGCGCCTACGAGTACACGGCTAATATTAGGCACCAGGCATCGCCGCAGCATCCGGTAGCATCTGGCGCAATGGCGAAAGAAGATTCGATCAATGACGGCCGCCGTCCGGCCCTTTATATATCGCGCGAGGGGGGACGCGCAGCGAAATGGCGCAGAGAGCGGGCGGGTCGCGCTTTAATTGCGCCGCCTTTGTCGCCGCCGCGATTAAATTCGAGAGAGCGCGGGTCGCGCGTCGTCTTGGCGTTTATTTTTTTTTTTTTCCTTTTTTTTTCGAGCGCGCGGAGAGGGAACAATGCAGCCGAACGGAGAGAGAGAGAGAGAAAAGTAGGTCAAAATATCGTTCTCGCCTCCGTGCGAGGAGAGCGCGCCGCCCGGGATATATCGACTCGGTCGCGGAGGAGCCGAATAATCCACCCCCTCCCCCCCGCCCGTCGGGCTGCATTCTAGAATTTTCTTTTCTTTCGGTTAATTAGCTTTTTCGGCTTCGTGCTTCGTTACATCTCAGCTCGATTCGATTCCGGGGGAATTAGCAAATTTCTTGGTTGTTCTTTTTTTATCGCGCCGTTCGGAACGAGAGGGACGCACGGAATTGAAACGAACAAATTGATTGAGCTTATTTTCGTCCGTCACCCTCCGAGAAAGCTCGTCGAACTTGCGTATATATATATATACATAATATTCACCCCTCCTCGCTCCGAGACATGCAAATCCGCCTGTTTTATATATCTGATCCCCCGAATTTATATAATTCAACGTCGAAGAAATATAACGGCCGTGTTTGACGCACGCAAAGACCCGACGTTAATGCGCGCGGTCATTAGTCCGTAAATCTTGCCGATCTGCGCTAATTAATTTATGCCTCGATCGTTGCGGAAACTTTTACGCGGCTCCGGAGGTCATTCGGGATTCTTTGCTCGCTCCGCTCGAATGTTCGAGCTGGTGATTATCTAGCGAAGGGGAATCAGGTCAGTCGAAAGCTTTCCGGCCTAATTGTTCGGTTGAAAATTTCCGTGGAAAAAGGCGGTCGCGAACGAATAAACTGAATTGATTTTAATTGCGGCGATAAATACTTTTGACAAAGTACGTGTCGGCGAGCTCGAAACGTTACTTAGCAGTCAACTGCCTTTTCTGAAGAGAAATGAAACCCGAGTCGCGCTATAAGCCGCAGACTCCGATAAGTCCTGTAGCCTTCTTTTCTTGGATAAGGCGCCATTATTTGGCCAAAAGCTCGAGCAGATCGCCTCTCGAGCGATCGATTTTTTGAAAAGTTCTCTCTCCCTCCTCAATACAGGGCACAATCAAATTTCTCGCTTTTAATTCTCGCGTGACATTTAGCTTTTGGGCTTGTATTAAATTGGACCTCTAAAGCCCCCTTATCTTTATGGCCTGAAAGTAATTACAAGAGAAAGAATTACTCGATTGCGGTAGGAATTATTTCCCCGCAATCGCGGCGAAACTCGAACAACGGGAGAAGCTTGACCTAATTAGAATCATATACCTGAAGTAATAAAAGCTAATAAATAGATTAGTTCGTTTTAACGAAAGAAATGAAACGGACTGCTCGGGGGGGATAATTATCGGTCAATAGCCAAACAAAGAAATTAATTTGAAAGACACGGAGCGGCACTTAAGTAGTTCAGCAGGCGTGCATAAGCGGGCATAGTAAAACTGGTCGTAGCTAAAAAAAGGTCGATATGCATCCATTATTCAGCACTTTAGTCTTTCCCGAGCTTTTATCACCTGAAATCCATAAAATTCCGCTTGCCCTTTTGCCGTTTAAGTTGAAATTGAAAATCCCGTGCTCGATTTCGAGTTTTCGAAAGCGTATAACTGAAAAATTACCATTTGCTCTTTCTCTCTCTTTCTCTCGGAGTCAATGAAGCTCAACGACTTTTGTACACAACCGCTGTAAGTCATTACTCTCGCGCAAAGCTGCTTCTTTCTTATCGCTCCGACAATAAAGAAAGTTTCCGCTTCTCTTGTCCCTCGGAATTTCCATTAGGCGGGTAATCTCTGCGTCGGAGCGGAGACTTTCGTCTAATCCGTGAAATGGAAGGGAGGAGATTGGCAGAGTGATATTGTCTGAGCCCGTAATAAAAACTCGGGTATTCTCCCGCTCCTACCTTATTATATGCGACTGATTATGAGTCAGCCTCTCTGCCATTTCATTTATACGCTATTATACGGACTGGTCGTTGTCGAGAGCAACTGGAGTGCCACGGAAACTCAAATAACGGAGCTACTTCGCGGCCAATGTGATTATCCGGTTATTTAGGAGAGAGTCAATAGATGCGCTTCTGCCGATGTTGTGTAAGGTTGCGAAAAGAATTTTCGATAGAACGTCTTGGCGCGTCGAATAAAAAAAAGTTAAAGAAAATTTAACTGGTGAATTGTCAAAGATAATTTTTCACTTCCAGTAGCGAGCGATGAGAAACGGTGGAAAAATTCAATGAAAAAAGTCAATTAGCAAAAAAAAGAACGAGGCGAACAATTCGTTCTCGACAGTCACCGACAAACGTGTCATTTGGGTGGAAACAAAGCCAATTACATAATTTTATTGCCAGATACGAACTGCACTGACGCTGCAGAAATCGTTCTTTAGCTATTCTATTAGAGAACTTTTTTTATGCTTTTTCTGTTGAATTTCGTTTCCGCGATGATTTTGACTTTTTTTTTTCAAGCAAATTTCCGCTCAATAATTAATTGCGCGTAAGATCAGGTATACATTGAGTTGCATATAAAAACAAGGCACGTTCACAAGAAATGTACACTTAAAACGAGAAAAAGCCGCGCAGAAGCGAAGGAGAAAAGGACTGGCCAGAAATTTATCGCTCGCTTGCCGCGCGCGCCAGGCGGTGAAAAAAAAAAAAATGCGCGTTAAATTCTGAAAAATGATCATTCCGCGGCCTTCACCCACATATTGCATGCTGCATTACGCGCTCTCGCGAGTTTACTTAAATTTCACCGTTCTGTTTCAGTTACCGAAAAGGAGATCCGGCAATGGTGAGTACTCCGCGCATCAAGCCATCGGCAAAAAGCGGGTCTAAAAAGGAGGAGAGTATGTATATATATATATACAGTATCCAATGGAGGCCGCAATAAACGGGAATGCAATCTTTTATGTTTCGAAACATTATTTCCCTCGGGGCCTGCAATCTCTAATAGCTCCTCCTTTAGGCCTGCCAGACATATTGGTTGTGTAATATAACTTTTTGCTGTCTGTTCTCCAGGCACAAGGGTTTTCTCAAAGACTGCCCGGATGGACTGCTCACGGAACAGGTCAGTAAGTTCTGATCGATGCGGAGCCGTTGTGCCGGCGCTGACTTTCGTCCTTGCTTTTCTTTCAGGGCTTCATCAAGATCTACAAGCAATTCTTTCCCCACGGCGATCCCTCGAAATTCGCCTCGCTCGTCTTTCGGGTCTTCGACGAGAATAACGTGAGTTCGAATTGATATTAGATCGATTCAAAGAAGAGATAGTAAAAGATCCCCCCCACCCCGCATATATATTGACGTGCGCGAAATGCTTGCAGGACGGGACGATAGAGTTCGAGGAGTTCATTAAGGCGCTCTCCGTGACGTCGAGAGGAAACTTGGACGAGAAGCTGCACTGTAAGTGAATTTCTCCAACGAAAATGGAACGGGGAGTACGCCTGAAATTACGCTTTTCTTCTTTTCCAGGGGCCTTCCGGCTTTATGACGTCGACAATGACGGCTTCATCACGAGGGACGAGATGTACAACATCGTCGACGCCATCTACCAGATGGTGGTAAGTGCACAGACTCTCTCTCTCTCTCTCTGCCCTCGGGCTTCGAGTCCGGCTAAATATAAGCTGACCGTAACTCTCTCGGCCTTTTCAGGGTCAAGCTCCGCAGGCGGAGGACGAGAACACGCCGCAGAAGAGGGTGGACAAGATCTTCGATCAGATGGACAAGAACCACGACGACAAGCTGACCCTCGAGGAGTTCCAGGAGGGCAGCAAGGCGGACCCGCGCATCGTCCAGGCCTTAACTCTCGGCGGACCTCCGATCGACGGCTGATTCGTTGCCGGAGAGCCCGAAGCAGCGGAGGATCAAAGCTCGCTCCCCGCGACCAGCTCACCTTTGTTCGTGTCCCTTCCCTCGATCGGCCTCGTCCTCACATATCATCCGCCGGAGCGACAGAGATTAGGCATCGGAGTGTAGTAGTCCTCGGATTTACGGATTGCCGGGGCGCTTTTATTGCCGCCGCGCGTTACCCGACAATAAAAGGCGCCAAGAGAGCTTTCATCATTCGCAGGAATCATGTTTCCGTCCGCATAAAAGCGCTGTGTGTATTTATTAATCCTGGCTACAGCCGCCCGCGGATCGATCGACGCGCCGCCTCTGTTTACTCCCGTGTTTTTCGGAGCGTTGCCGGCGCGGCCCAAGGACAACGGCAAACGGTTCGTCATACGATCGGCGCGGCAGCTTTTCTTACGTCGGCTCTGTAAATAAATCCTTCGAAATTTATTCGCGAGCATGAGCCAAGCAGTCGAGACGACTGTTTTTATTCCCCCCCCCCCCTTCTCGAGCGAGCGAAGGGGAATCACCGAGCTTTTTACCCGAGTCTCAGTCCGAGTTTTAGCCCCGTCTATACCGTTTAGGCAGCGATTCTCCCCTTCGCGTTCTTACTATTCCAATGGACGGCTGTTTTCGAGGCCAAATTTTCGAGGGTAGAGGGGGTTGCTGACGTTCGCGCGCACCTCATTGTAATACATTCATTTAATAACTGATGACCGATCGAGCTTTGATCCAGGTTAAAATGCTGCATAAACTATACAATAATCGTTATATCTGTCGGCGAACTTCGACGAGCGTCGTCGACGCGGAGCGCGGCAAAAATCTAGTCAGAGATCATGATTTCAGCGTTGTGCTACGTCGAAAAAACATGTCCATCTTTTATTTTCGACTGTTGCCCGAAGGAAGTACGGCTGATAAGCGCTACAAGTACACAATTATACTATAATATATTTCAAAATATTTTTACGACTTTCAGATGACGTATCTCGTTAAAGTTAGGCAAAATATACAACTGCAATCGGCGGCGCTGAGAAACTCGATGAAAAGAACTTGATCTTAATTTTCGAATCGTCTGCTCGTTCGGCGATTTACTTTCGAATTTCAAAGTGGCTGTACACTGTTGGTATATTATTGCCGGAAACATGATAATCATAAAGCATTAATTGCAAGGCGATGACGATATATTAAGCAAAGGCGCGCGTTTTCTGTCTTGAACGAGAGCTAAAGAAGAAGCTGTAAGAATTTTTCGTATTATATTTCGAGAGCACAACAATATGTACTCATAACTTGTATACTGGATCGTATCTAGAAATTTCTTTTAACACGAGAATTCTTCTATAATAGAAGCACACTTTCGGATTTTAATATCTGCATGCACGATTAAAAAGCTGTCTTTTACCCTTAAAAATAGCGATTTTTAACTCTCTAATAGTAAAAGGATATCTATGCAAAACGATTCTAATACGTGTAAATCGTAGCGCATATACTTGACCGATCTTTGAGTAAGAAAACTTATAGAGCATTGCCTATCGATACATTTGCAATAATTCTATTTCTCCAGAATAGTTCAAATCTTCTTTGATGTCAATTTCTTTTAAATCATTAAGTTTTTCTCTCTTCACACATTTTACCGTTTGGTAATGCCAAAATTCTTCAATTTCACGTTAAAGTAAAAAAACAGAATTTTTTATCTTTAAAAATGAATAAAGTCATTGCAGTTAAAGATTTTAATAATATTAGGAATTCAATAAGTTAAAGTAAAAAATATGATTTCTGATCTTTAAAAGCAAATTAAATAAGAATAATGCTGAACAAATAGCAAGTCAATGCAATTAATGATTTTAACAATAGGGATCCAATCAGCTTTCAAATTGTACAATGACGTTAATTTTTTGAAAATTAATTTTCAGTGCGCGAAATCGAACTTAGAAAATGTTCACTTCATCAGCATGAAAAAAAAAGACTGTGTGACCTTCAGTATAGTCGAAATTTTATTTCGAAAAAATGATTTTAATATGTATTTCAACATTCTTATAGTAAAAAAGAAATTCTCTCGTCGAGATTAAAGAGTGCAGAACTGATTAGTAAACTTATACAAACAGTAGTATGCATTATTAATTAAGCATTGATTGTAATACTATGTTTATTGTGATTATGAGTATAATATCTGATTAGGTACTTTAATTTGAAAAGAAGCATTAAAAAAAATTTGTTGAACTTAGAGCGTCGCAATAATTAAGCTTTTATATGTATATCCTGTCTACAGTCGCACTTTTAATTGTTACTAGGTAATACAATAAAGAGGCAGTAAATAATAGAATCTAAGCTGTTACGTCTAAAAATTTTAACGAAAACTTTTAAAGTATCTAGCATCTTGCTGGACAGCTCGAGCTGCGAATTTCAGATATTTCCGTCTTCAACGTACCTATACGACTTAAGATAAAAATACCTAAAACTAAACTAAATAAACATAATTTGCATTGCAAAGGTAAACACGTAAGTGTAATCTCCACGGTCATTGTTTTACGAACTTTCTGTGATAATTATTAACAATCAATGAATAATCGCGAGTTATTTAGAGGCGAATTAATGAATATGTCATATATATGAGATGCAATGGAGATGCTGCATGCGTAAGTAAATTCTAATTTCAAAGCACCGTTCAGTGCACTGCTGAGAAAGCAATCTGTTCAATCCTTGCAATCTGTGCAGTCGTTTCAACCGACGGCCCTGCGCTATTTTTCTCTCCCTCTCGTTTTCAGGCTGCGATCAGGATTCGATTATTGCGTATACCTCTCGTTCTTGGGTGCGAAAACCGAACAATACCTCGGAGATCAATTTTCTCGGCAGTGGCCAATAAGTACGCCGGCAGGCAGAAGTGGCAGGGACTGTTTTATGCTAGGAAGTAATTGTTCTAGTTTGTTACGCTGATCTGTTAAGTGTTGCGCCTTGTACGATCGTCATGACAATGGCGATCTCGAAAAAAAAAAAAAAAAAAAAAAACAAAAATAAAAAGAAAAAAAAACAAGTAATAAGAACATTACACCTTATTGAACGTTGCTCGTTTTCACAAAATTATTATGCGCATTGTTATTTTTTATGGTCCCATACAGTTTTTCTAAGCGACATAAATAAAATAATTTTAAGCTAACCATTCACGGCCTTTATTCTTATTTTCCCAGCTGACATTGACCTTCCCGAAACTCCCAGAAAAAGAATCATAGTATCGATTGAACGTTCCTCCAATTGTGTGAGATTTTAAAAACGGTGCACCTTTGGTAGGATGTATTCCGAGCATTCTATTTAAGTAACTTAATAGAATCAGCTTGAAATAACAAATGCCCTGTCCTTCGACTGCAACTGCAGCTTTAGCTTGTAAATCTTGAATTCGTAATGAAAGATTTTATAATATCGACCACTATTTTTTCTGAAATTCGACTTTGTTACCAGTCGCGTAAATAAACGCTTTCGCAATAATATGTAAGATTTTCATAACTTTGGCTTTAAAGCCTTTACTCGCGACTAAGCAATGGCTTATTTTAGTATTAACGATTTTAAGTTTGGTTTTCGCAAATTGATTTTTCTCCATTTTTATGGCAAACATTTTATTCTCGGTGTCTTTGATTCAAATGCGTGGATAGAATACAGATAAGAACTAGGCTGACTGAAGAACTAGATCTTGAACAAATTACGAAAAAGGATTTCGCGCGATCATAGAAACGAAATTTTTTAAAATAAAGAAATAGTCAATTTTTTTGCATGAAAATTTTTCTGCATTAAAGATTGACTTAAAATATGGATATATAATGCGGATGCCATCCATATAAATTAAAAATATAATTAAAAAGTAGTTTTTTTTTTTCAAAAAAATCTTAACTTAAAATGCCTATCGGAGGCTGGTCATTCGTTCGAAACTCATACTTGCCATGAGGCGCTATCGCACCTCTTGATAATTTATCGTAATACATTATAATTATCAAAATTGCGATAAATTTGACCAGCGCTACGTGCAACCTGTTTTGAAAAGTCTTAAGCTACAAATCGTATGACAAAGCATATTGCAGTACGCGTAGTTTTGTTGTATATAGTTTTTCTGTTGAAATAAAAATCTACTGCTTAAATTTTTTAGAAGTTTAGAGTGAATACCACTTTTTAAATATAAATTATGAAATAATATGAAATCTAATATGAAATCATGATTGCCATAAGTTTTGTAATGAAATTATGCCTTTTTTGCGTCGAAAATTAAACAGTATAATAAAGCAAAAAATTGAGTTTGAGGAAACTAAGCGCCAATTAGCGATTTTTTATTATTATAGTGCGTAGCTCTGATTAGATAATAGTATTACAAGTACTTTTTTAGTATTATTAGGAGAATAATGTTGACTTAATAATCCTTACTTTAATAAAAAAAAGTCATTCCAACAGGCATTGCAGTCGGTAGTTTACGCTTGGTCACAATGATATGCACTCCGTCGCGGCACTAGTTATTATCAAGAGGAAATCACTGGAGTTATTTCAAAAGTGGAAGTAAATCTAAGCGTCTCTAAGAATATATAAGTATTTTTCAACCGTTGGATAGTACTCATTCTTGATACTGCTTTAGATAACTCTGTGATTCTAGTCGGTGAGGATCCACTGCAAAAAAATATGGTTTCCGAAAAAAGTGACGACAAAGTGGGTTTTTCCTTAATTGCGTGTAGGTGATTGTTCGTTTAAACAATTGATTTTTTTGCAGGTCAATCCGGGTTTTACTATTGAAAATAATATTATAAAGGGCGTGAGAAAAGAGATGAATATAAAAAGTTACGAGGTTGGAAAGATTATTTTGAAAATTTTGCGAAGTGATCCGATTCACGTGGCTCAGGTAAATTAAAACTGCATTTCTTGACTATTTTTTGATAATACAGTGAATATATCTCGCATTTGTCAGTATCGAAAATTGGACTAAAATCCGTTAATTTAATTGAATTTAATTAATGAACATCGAGCAAGTGATTTAGATCTTTTAAAGAATGGTTGCCGTCTTAAAATAGATCGATGCCGTTACTGACAAGCAAACTACTTGCAAGCAGATGACAGAAGATTCTATTCGCTGTGCTTTGTGGATGCAAAAACAAGGAATCGGCAGCGGTGACGTAATAGCAGTTTGCACTCACAACCAGGAGGATGCGTACATTCCGTGCTTGGCTGCCTTTTACGTTGGAGCAGCTTTCAATCCATGGCATCACGAGGTCGTCTTAAGTAATTAGAAATAGATTGGCGCTCTAGCGACGCTTTGCCACCTAAAGTCTCTAAAGTCATTTGTCTGGGAAAATTGCAGAAACGGCGCGACACTTGATGAGCTTGACCAGGCCGAAGGTGATGTTTTCTTGCGAGAGCTCGATAACCGTCCTGAAGGAGGCTGCCAGATTAGAGAAGGTAGACGCGCGAATTATCGTCATCGGCAAGTATCCAGACGTGGAGTCCCTGAAAGATACGATGAGGCTGCAAACTAACGAGGAGGTGCGAGTCTACGAGCCCGGCTCGATAAAGGATCCGCGGAGCGTCGCCATGATCCTGTTCTCCTCCGGTACGACGGGTTTGCCGAAGGGCGTCGCGCACTCTTACGCGAGTCTCGTCAAAATTTTCGAAGCTTTCGCCCTCATTCCGCGGAAGCAGGTCTGCCTGTGGTACTCGTCCCTTTATTGGATCAGCGGGACGCTTTGCATGCTGCAATCCATACTGGCCGGTGCAACCAGGATCATCGAGACGAAGTTTGACGTCGAGGGAACCTGCAGGACCATCGAGAAGTATAAAGTACGTTGTTGTAGCATAAATTTCATTCACTTTCAGCCGCTCGCATTTCTCGTGCATAATTCCTATGCTTTACAGATTAATTGGCTTTTTTTGGCTACGAGCGAGATAACTCTGTGGTCCAAGTCGAAGGCGCTAAAGAATTACAAGCTCGAGTCGGTGCAAAAGGTCTTGACCGGGGGCTCGAAGCTCAGTCGCGAGGTTTTCGACGAATTCAAGAGGAGTCTTCCTCGCGCGGAAGTCAGTCAAGCGTTTGGTAAATCATTTTATTTCCGCGATTGAGTCATATATCGAAAGCGAGCAACTGCAGCCGTTTCGGTATCGCGACATGAAATATTGCGCGGCTCTCTATTTATTTATTTTTTTTTTCTTTTTCAAGGTATGACCGAACTGGGCGGACTCGCCGCGTTTCAAACGAACAAGTGTAAATCAGATTCCGTCGGCTTCGTCGTACCGAATGCCGAATTAAAAATAATCGACATAGATACTGGCGAGGCGCTGGGGCCAAATCAGCCGGGCGAGCTTTGCGCCAAAACCTCGACTCTCATGCTGTACTATTACAAAAATCCAACGGCGACCAAGGAAGCGATCGATAATCAGGGTAATATATTAGTTACACACGTAATACCGTCGAATTAATACAAACTTGAAACAAAAAGGGTTTAAAAAAAAATGTAGTATCTTTAATCGCAAAGGCTGGCTGCACACGGGAGACAAAGCCTACTACGAGCCTGACGGCCAAGTGTTTATCGTCGACAGATTGAAGGAGGTGATGAAATTCCGGGGGCATCACGTTTCGCCTTACGAGATTGAAGAAATTCTTGCGGCCCATCCGGACGTGATGGAGGTAGCAGTTGTTCCCGTACCCCACGAAGTGGACTTCGAGCGACCCATGGCTTTCGTTAAAAAAGTCCCCGGGGCAAAGGTACAATGATACGACTTTTTATTTTTTCTCCGTTCTGATTAAAATAAGAGAAATTCTATACTGTTTTAGGTGACTGAGCAAGAGTTGATAGAGTTGAGTTCGGAGTTGGGAGATTACAAGAAACTTCGGGGTGGTGTAAAATTCTTGGATAAAATACCGTACACCGCTTCTGGTAAAATTAGCAGAAAGGATCTGAAAGAAATGGCTAAGGCGCACGTTATAACGTAAAGAGTTCAATTTTTGTTATTATTGCCTCGTAGAGATTTTTCGCGAATTATGCTTCCCCCGTCACACAGTATTCGTCGTTGCGCTGATCGGCGCGTCTTTATTGAGCGGTACTATCTCTCAAATATATAAATGTACGAAAAATCCTCGTTCTGGGGAAGCGAACTTATTGAGAGCGTTAATTACTGCACACTAATTTTATAATTTGTAAATATAGTAATAACGAAATTTAGGTTTAATTAAAAATTATATACTAATATAATATACGAAGTTTCGGCAACTGATAGTGAAACTGATTTCTTTTTTACATATATCTTGACATCTACGTACTTTTCCAAAATTTCTGGAGGAATCAATAATAATCTGATTATTAATCAACTGAAGTTTTTTTATTTAAAATTTTTATTTACATATCAATACACGTGTGGATAAAAAAATGTCTCTGTGTTACTGTTTTGTTGGCTTGGGGTAACCGAGCTTGGTCGCTTCATCGAACATAGCAAGGAAAGAATCCATTATCTCCTGGCCGTTAGGAATAATCTGTTCAGCGGGAAGAACAAAGCCGTGTCTTCCGGTGTCGCGGAGCTCGTAAATGTAAGTAACTGGCAGCTTCAGAGTAGCCTTTACCCAGTCTACGGAACTTCCACTGGCGACGTCTGAAATGTGCAAGTCAAGTTATTATACTGCTACGAATACGAATTTTGACTAGTACATAAAAGACACAGGGTTCTGATTAAGTAAACATACAGATAGTTTCAGCAATGTTTCCAAGGGTGTATTTGGTTCCGTACTTTTTCGAAAGTGCATCGATCGCCCTAAGACCCATAGAGTACTGAAAATAAGCGGAGATTTTAATGGCATATCAATCGACATAAAAGCAAGTTTTTGCAATTAATGCAGGATGTATCGGATCTAGAAAATTCAACAAACCGATTCGTCGTAGTTGTCGAGATGTTCCGTCGTGTGTCCGTAAGGGAAGAGAAGGAGCTGCGAGTAGCTGTGGAAGGAAATGTAAGCGAAGAGCTTATCGCCGATGGACTTGATGTACTCGGACATGCTTTTGGTCTCAATTTCGGAGAAGGCGCTCTTTCCCGCGTAGGTCTCCATGCAGGGGTTCCTGCTTGCGCCGCCGCCTGTTTCGCGCGCGGACAATTAAACGTCCAATTGAAAATCTATTTACGTAAAATTTAAACGACAGAATTAGAAGGCTTACTCATCCATTTGAAGCCCCAGTTGCGGTTGGCGTCGGCTCCCTTGCAGAGGATACCGCTCTTGGACAAAGTCTTGCGCCACAGGCGGTTCTGTGCAAAAGGCAGAATGCGCGAATTATTATAGGCGGCCGGCGCAACGAATTATATAAACGAAGCATAATAGTTACGCTGGTGTGGGTGTAGACATAACCGTCGGGGTTGAACGAGGGGAACATGTACCAATCGTAAGATTCGGCGAGCTTGCGAATGCTGGGCTCCTCGCTGGTGAGGAACTGGTCGAGGAGGTAGGTAACCGTGGCGGGTGATATCCACTCGCGGGCGTGGATGCCGCCCTCGATGAAGACGCCGGGCTTGCCCTCGCCGAAGCTCAGCTTGACGCCCTTGATCTCGCGGCCCTGGTAGCTCCTGCCGGCGGCGACGACCTCGACCTTCCCGGGGTAGAGGTTGGCGAGCTCGTCGAGCCAGGCGTAGATCTCCTCGAGGGTGTGGTAGCTCGTCCAGCCAAAGCCGGAGTCCCGGGTCATCGGGTTCTCGGAGTCGATCAGCCGCTGCACGTCCTTCACGTAGGTCGCGTACTTCATGTCGGTCGCGTTCATCAGCTCGCTGAACTCGCCCATCAGCGACGGCGCGACCATCAGGTCGACGGGGTCGAAGGCGCGGCCCGGCCCCCTCCAGAACGAGTACTGTCGGGGTCAATGTTCAAAGCAAATTATTTTCAAAGAATTCCGTGCGCCGTGGGAAATCGGCTGCGAAGTTGCTGGAACCCCTCTAATGCGTTTTTCATTGTGCCCCATTAGCTCGGTTTCGAGGAAGTCTTTTTAAAACCACGACAATTTTTTTTTACTTTTCCGCGACAATCTGCTTTCTATTCATGTCGAGTATTGAGATACTGGAATTCGAGGCCACTTTTTTATCTGTTATTTGCTTCACTTCCGGCCGTTAATCCAGATATTCCGAGAGAAAGTAACGAGCATAGTCTTTGTTGAAAATAGTTAAATTTTAAGCTAACTTTATTACGTTAATTTCACTTGGTCAGGCACTTTATTTGATATTATTTTTAATTTATTATTCTTATAATTAAACAGACATAAATTAACTTACGCCTTCGTTAAGGTGTTCCAGTTGCCTTAGGAGTTCCAGCTGCTCGATCGATGCAGGAATAATTCTGAAAACTTTGTAGTTTTCGAAGCTGGCTTTCTCCGCGGAAGCGAAAGCCACAAGGGCCGCAAGGACGAGAATTTTCAGCATCTTATGATCTCACCCCTGAAATAATTGCTCAAGTAGTGAAATTATCATACACAGAATTGAAAACTAAACTAAAACTAGGAGAGGACACCACTTTTGGGTCACGGATTTTCTTGTAACTTCGGGACATGTTTTCTAATGTTAAAATATGAAGAAAGCCGCGTCCATTCGGACTAACGCTCGATTTTTCAAAAGTTATGAGCTCTTTTATCGAAAATCTAAAAAAATCGATTTTTGTTTAATCACTTATATAACTTTTAAACAGTTAATTGTAAAGTACTTTAACTCCCGGCATTTGAAAGGTGAGACCAAATCCTATCGATTAAAAAAAATGTCTAATAATTTTTATTTGTTCCAATGTTATAATCAAACAAAGAATAACCGTTAAAATAAACTAAAATTATGTCAATGAACTTTTTATGCTATTTTAATGATCATTCTTTGTTTGACTATAACTTTGAAACAAATAAAGATTTTTAGACATTTTTTTTAATCGATAGGATTTGATCTCACCTTTCAAATTCCGGGAGTTAAAATATTTTACAATTAACTATTTAAAAGTTATGTGATTAAACAAAAATCGATTTTGTTTATAGATTTTCGGTAAAAGAGCTCATAACTTTTGAAAAATCGAGCGTTAGGCAGAATGGGCGCGGCTTTCTTCATATTTTAACATTAGAAAACATATCCTGAAGTTACAAGGAAATCCGTGACCCAAAAGTGGTGTCCTCTCATAGTAAGTTTCTTTAATACAGTTAATAATAATCTGAGAAATAGAATTGAATGAAAAAAAGAAGAAAATTCATTTATTTAATAGATAGATGATTGTTCATCAGCTTGACCTTTTTTCTCTTTGATTTATTTGCTTACATAATACGTATTACAGTAGGAAATACATATTTTATGAGTAAAAGGATTACATTGCGCTTGTTTAATGTACAAAAACTTTAAATTATCCAGATTGTTTATACAAATAGTTTGTTTTATTTAATATAGACAGGTACTTGTTATATTCTCACCTTTGCAGGTTTATAAACAACAGAACTATACTTCAATAACGGTAGACGGCATAAGCAATTCTGTTTCAGCGACTGTTCAATAAAAAGCGTATATACTTACTCTTACTGACCAACTGGAAACGAAGGTGTGAGCAGCGATATTAGGTGCGGCTTGTATTTATTTAAGTAATCCCCTCTCTGCCTTGGTGTATTTACAATCGTCTGGCCGATACCACCACTTACGATGTACCGCAGTGAATATATATATATATATCGCAATGTAAAGCATAAATTTTCTACGAACGATAAATTAATTTGTTATCTATACTACAGACGTATGCACTCGACGATCGATGAGATATTAATTTGAAAATCAAACATTCGAATCAATAAACATCGGCAATCGATCAAGGCAAGTTATTGGATTATTCAATGAATTTATTGCATAACGAAAAAGTCAATATATATAATAGGGTATTGCTCTTAATTTTGGTTTAGTCAATTGCAGCTTTTATCTTTCGAGAGTACGACACCAATTTTCACATTCCCCTTAATAAATGAGGTTTACTTAGCTCCCACTTGAGCGTAAAAATAATCTACTGGCAACTGGCCATTCTATTATTTAGAAAAGCCGCAGATAAAAATGCAATAAATCAAACCTTATCGAAGCGGACAAATAAAATAGCGGTTAAAAAATAAATTCAAAGACAAGATTGAAGATTCTTCATTGTATATCGCACTGTAAGATTGAATTCTTGCGCCGTGCCGAGATTGGCGAAAGTCGATAAAGGCGCAGACGGGGTGTTTATCGATATAAGGTGTGAGCTCCAGATGTTGGTGATTTTGTGCAAATTTTCCGCTAGCAAGGGCCTGTCAATACTCTTCATCTTATGATGCTTTCTCTTTCCCTTCGTAAGAGTAAGAGCCGCAGTCTTAGTTGCCTGCTCTAAGTTAATTATTAAGAGACTCATCAAGTTTAATAGATTTTAAACATCAAGTCAAAAATATAAATATTTGGATTTTATAACTTGTTTCAATTTCGAAAGAGTTTTAAATTCATGCGAAATCTAGTATTACACTGCAGGTTGTCCTTGCTCCTCTGTGCTATATGCAGTTATGCTGGTAGATTGTCCATGAATTTCTTTGTTGGATTATTTTGCGATGTTAACTATTATAGTAAGCAGATAACCAAAATTATTTTTTACTATAAAGCAGGTCATGCATCATTAGTATCTACTTTTTACAGTTCATATCGGCTCATACATAGAGTTTATATAACTGTAATAAAATATATATTATATACTTTTATTATAAAAGATTTACATGATTTTAGTAATACACTCGTAGATAGGTTTTATAAATACATAATAAATCGATATAATACTTATATAATTACACTTCAAGATATCACTTAGCGTAAGAATGAAGCGTACATGTTTATATCTCTAAAAAAGTCATTCATAGCAGTAGGATCTCAAACGATAAGTAGGCGGCTTTAAAATATTATCAGGAAAGCTCGTATTTATTTATTTATTTATTTATTACTCACCAGAGTGCGACACGAATGTTTACATCAGATTATACACATTATATAGTTAATAAAAACTAGCATCCTAAAGAAGTAATCTAAGGTATCCTACATAGTTCCGGTATTATATTTATTAACTAATGTTACATAGTAAATAATACAAAAATATATGGCCTTGTTAGGCCATTCAGTGTATTTCACAAATTATCTTATTAATTTTATATATTTCGAGAATATAAATCATTTTTTTTAATCATTCGATTCTAGAATAATTAAAACATCAAACGGATAATAATACGAAATAAGCTTCACACGAGGAGATTAGAATCCCACCCTAGGTGTTGAAAACCAGTCGTAGAGATAATTAACAATCTTTCGAATATTACACTCTAAACGTATGAGGTGGTAGGTGAGAGAGAGAGAGAGAGAGAGAGATGATGAGCTCAGCGATCTGGGCCCCCCTCTCTTCATTTTTAATATTTTACATTAAGTATATATTTTATTGGCATCATTTTTGATATTTTATTATTATTAAAGATATTTTTATTGGCACCAACAAAAGTTATACAGCCAGGACGCAATACATTAAATGAAACATGTGT
>JAWWML010000062.1:10798915-10809689 GCA_035047165.1 Ormyrus rosae
ATGTTATTATTTTTAATTTTTACACGGTAACTCACCTCAAATTTTATTCAGTATATTCTGTAAGTTCTAATGAGTACCTTTAACTAGTTTTTAACATGGTCTTGGATAAATCACAAAACTATAGAGCTACCTTAAGTTTCTGTGCCTATACAGACACTTTCATTTCGGACGGCCAAGTCGAGCCCTCGTTCTGAAGTAGCGCGAAGACAATGAAATGACCACTACACGGAATTGCGCCAATTCTGCCGAACTGCCATAGAGATAAATGAGAGAAAACGGCGCATTCCCATTGTCATTTTCTTGACGCATCTGTTTAAGTGTACTTATTATATATTGACTTGCGACCATTTCCACGACGAGGTAACCAGTGAATCGACGGTGCACATTATTATTCCAGCAAATTTCTTGCTATTTAAGATAGTTTTTTTTGCAATTTATTTACGTAAATTAATTGATCTACTTTAGATTCGGTAGATTTCATCGCTGCCTGATTCTAGCATTTTTATTAGAGACATTCGCAATTCCAAGTCGGTACCGACTGAGGAATAAGCCGTTGCGTTGGATATCAGTACTGCGCCAGTATTGACACTTTAGAATAGCAACAGAACTGACACAGTATTACGTGTAACTGCTCGACTATCCACAACTAAGTTGTGACTGTTTAGTACGATTTACTAAAGGTCGCAATATGTGTATAATCTTATGGACGTATGGCATGTATTCCCTTAAATGCCAAAATTCATGTAAATTGTAGTTAAAGACAATTTTTTTTATTCGTTTACTGAATATTATGTATTGAAATTGTTCACTTGATGCAGGTGTTCCAATACTGGTCGATGTTTATTTGAATTGTTTAGACAACACCGCTGAAAGAAACAGCGGTTATTCGTTTTAACTAATTAATTTCTCCGCATTTGACATTTAGTTTTGTAAATAAAAATTTACTGTTAGAATAAACCTTAAATAATTTGAAAATACAAACAGAAAATGCTATTGTACTATGCAAATCACAATTGCATTTAGAAAAGTGTATATTGATTAATATGTAAATTTGTTGCATAAGTATGTTTAAAATCTTGTAAATGTTACACAATTACAAAAATATATGTAAAAATTATTTTTATTTTCATTAAATGTACGACAAGTAAAAACTGTCAAAAATGTTTATATTTATTCAAAAGTTTAATATTACATATTATAAAATAATTAAATTGTTTTTCAGTAAGATTTAAGTTTAATAAAATGGCATAAATTTCTATATATTTCATTTATTAACATTCTTTTTATTTTATTCATAAATTACAAAATAAAAATAAGTATATATAGAAATATCTATAGACGTATTTAAAAAATGTTGTTTCAAAGATGATAATTTAAACAATTATAATTAAAATTCTTTATAATTTCAAAGTTTCAAATATTAATAAACTAAAATTAACAGCTGTAGCTATTCAGTTTGAAAATCGAGTTTACAAATTCTAAATATATTAAAATTAATTTAATGCGTATAAACTTGACATAAATTTTGAAAATGACTTAAAGATAACAAACAGATGATACTTGATAGATACTCTCAACTTCTGCTCCAGCTGATTGCCTGACCAGAATGTATTTCTAAAAGGTATTCTTTTTTCGACTGTTATTAATGTTGATTATTGATTTACTCACTATAAAGTGTAATCTGATAAAATTTTGTTACAGATTTTTCTACTTCATTCAATAAAAAACAGATAATTGAGACAGATAAACATTTTGTTGAGGATATCTAACCTCAACAGTATTATATATATGTCTGTTTTCGATAAGAAAAAAATTAAAAATAATGAGTAAGTATCAAAATCTTGCAAATGTTGCAAGTAATTACGCAAAGCGTATGAATCGTCTTAGTAATAGAATATTTGGAGAAGTAGTTAGAACTACAAATAATAAATCAATGAAAGTTGTAAAGCTATTCAGTGAAAAGCCCATCAATAAAAGGCCAGAAATAGTAAATTATTACCCAAGACTCAGGGAATCCCATGTATTAATGAAGAATCTTCGATGGTACGGCCTTTTCAGAGATGAGCATCAAGACTTTAAAGAAGAACATCAAAGATTACGAGCTTTGAGAGGAAAACGTGTTTGGGTAAAGGGTGAAGCCAAAAAAGAAAATGTGAAAACCCTGAAGTAGGTGCAAAAAAATGTCATTATAACATTGTACATTTATACATTTATTAAAATAATATTATAAATTAAAAATATTTCAAAAAAACTTCACTGAGTCTTCTTATTGTTGGCACGTTGTTTACAAGTAATTCTTAAATGGAATGATATTCACTCATAAGAATCTCTTAAATTTATCAGAATAAAAAATTATCACAATTTGCTCATTTCTTTGATATGGAAAGTTCAAGCAAGTCTCAAAAGAGAGAATCATCATGAGTAATATTTGGTTTTGTCAACAGAGAAATTTACATTTGATTACAATTCATCTTGTTCTTTCTTTTTAATTTGGGACCTTTCTTGTTCAACTGTTTCTTTCTTGTGATTCCCTGCATCTTCTTTCTTCTTATTTCTAGTGTCTTCTTTTTCTTTTTTATTTCCAACATCACCTTTTTCTTTCAAGCAAGAATCATCACCACCTTTTAAAGCTCGTTCTGAACATAAATATCTAAATAAAAAATTTATATTTTAGTTAATAAAAAATAATATAAAATAAAAAGGTTTTAAAAATAAAATATTACTTAGTTAAAGGTATATCCCCCATATGTTTAAAATACCACTGTTCAATGTCTAATTCATGATTTTCTATCAAATTTTCACATTGTGTTTTTAAAGTTGTTATTTCCACAGAAGGTTTATCCCATAATTCATATGGAATTCCTAGATCAACTTTAACACCTTTCTCCCTGTAAATTAAGTATTTTTAAACATTGTATTGAAAAAATTTAATTCAATAAATATTAACAAAAGCATACACAAGTCCATGTAAGGTCTTAAAAGTCTGGCTCATGCCTTTAGCAAATCTTGAACTATCAGACCTCTCTTTATGTATATTATATTCTAAAATTCTGTCACATATATCATCTAAGGATTCTATTAATCTCAGTTCACTAAAAATGAAACTTAAATTAATATGTTGAATATATTCATTTAAAAATTTTTTTTTAAATCTTACGATTTTTTATATTCTTTTTTCTTTTTTGGAGCTATATCATCTATTGAGTAACCAATTTCTAAAACATCACTGGATTTTCCTGTTTCATCAAGTTTTGCTTCTAATTCTACAGCAACTACTTTGCAAACTTTAAAATAAAAAAAAAATTAAAGTTATTGTCAATATATTGTAGACTAAATATTGTTCAATCTAATTCTAACCTTCACATTTGTCTGCATATTTGACTCCTTCTTGTTCTTCAGTACTACAGTAAATAGTATTTGTTAATAAACAACTAAGTAGAAACAACTTGATCATGTTCTTTATAAAAATGTAAATAACAAAATTGCACAGGATTTTTAGGCAAATGAATGCAAACTTTCAAAAATAACATATATTAGCATCTACGTATTTAATAACCTACTAAACTGTAGAATTTTAGCCGAATTAAAAAGTTGACTATTTAAGTGGTTATAATATTGATTCCACACAATATTGGATTGACGTGTGTACCATAGTAAGCCTTAACATAAGAAATAATCTATCATCTTCTGTATCCAAATCTAATACATACAGATAAATAAAGAACGGAGCAATTACGTTGCGTCGTTTGTGATCTGATCTACCATCTACAGATCTACACTTATATGCAAATAATAGCTTTAACTTAACTGGCGCCTCTAGCGGCAAAACTTATACTCATTTTGAATTAAAATTTTTTAAGGATTAAGGGTATTGTAATTGTATTTTGTATATAGTCTTATAGGAAAAATTAATAATGTTGTTTTGAAAATAAATAAATTTTTAATTTTTATTATTATAATCGATGCATAACGTTATGCTTATAAAAACGCGTCTTTTAAGTCGTATAGTCAGTAAAATCTTGCACAATGTCATCTATGATTCTTAATTTATCTTCTTCTTCCAAAGAACTTTTAACTCCATCGTCCTTAGGATTTTTTCGTGACAATTCTTCTAAGATTCGTTTTCTTAGACGCTTAATGTGGCGAAGTCTCTCTAGCCAATTAGAGGCATATGGATTACGGTCTTTTTGTTTTAAAGATGAACAAACCATCGAAGCCAACTAAAAATAAAAATTATTATTTGGTACTAAGAGCTATAAGTTTAAAATATACAAAATATACAAAACAAAACTATTTACGTTTGCGTGGAGAGCTAATTGGCGGGACAAAATTGCTAAGTTATGATCAGATATAATTTTAGGTTCACTATGTCCGATGTGCTCGCTAAGATCATCTCGAGCTTGCACTGTAACTCGATTAGTTCCGTGATCGAGAGGTTGAATCACAACGCAAGCATAATTAAATTGTCCCTAAAAATATATTATTTTATAAAGACATTTACAGAATATTTTCATCAAAATAAATTATTTCACTAAAACTATTTAAATTTACCTTAACAGTTTGTATATTATATGGCTCGCCACTTTCATTATATACAATAGAAACGTAATTATTTCCTATATGCTGTTTCTTAGAAGTACATTTGAGGTCACTAGTCTTAGTCGGCATTAAAGTTGCCACGTGGAATGCGACCTGTGTAACATCGTCTTGCCAAATATAAGCGAAATTACCGTTTTCGCCGTTTCGATCGAGTCCACCGAGGAATATGCTTTCATCTGCATCTCTGAGTCTTATAAGAGTACCTAAACTTTGTAAAAATTGACCATAACGTAGGGAACCGTGCTGATTTGCTAAGATTTCTGTTTCGTTAGAAGCTTGACCTGGACCAACATACAGAATTCCAATTTTATGAGTTTCGTATGGTTGTATCCTATCAAGATTAGTAATAGATGTTTGTAAAAGCGCATTTGTTTGTGGCACAAGTAAAGGCTTTTCTGTAGATGATCCAAAATACGCAGAGTGATATAATTGTAAAAATATAAAGCTGCAATCAAAATATTTTGTGAACAGATAATAAACGCAAAATAGAATAAAAAAGTCTATTGAAATTTTAATTTTACCTAGGATTAATTCCACTCCTGTTATTAGGTAATGTCATTTGTGAAGGCGTTTCTTTTATTCGAGGAGAATTATTTCTTCGAATTTTTGCAGGACTCATTACAGATATCGTGTATCCCCGATCTCGAAAGGCTAATGGAGGTAAAGTTGAAGGGTCTACTTTATCTTCTTTTAACTGTTTATATAAAAAAAATAATATCTCATTGATTTTGTATACATTTTTTTAAATTAAGGATGTTCATATTTACCTTTTCAACAAGCAGATTCCGACCGATAGGAGGTTTTGAGTCTACAGCCCATGACTGACGATTGTGACCTGCGTCCAAATTCGTTAGCCGAGAATAAATTTGTGTCGGTGATTGAGGTGGTTTTGAGCCCAATTGCATTTGCGAAGTTAAAACATTTGTAGGTGGCTAAAAAAAAATTATCATTATCTACATTGTAATTTAAATATTATGAGTATTTTACAATGAAATAAAATTAAAAACTATACCAACCTGAGTTGCAGTTGGTGACGGAGGCACTGTATTGCTTGTAGACGGTAGTATTGTTGTTTGCGTCACTTGATTTGCTCCTGGATAAGATTTCTGTGATAATAAACTCGTAGGATGTTCTCCTATGACTTCTGTAGATGGTGGTGTTGTACCCATTCCTGATATTTCTTCAGGAATAGCTTCACAACTAACTCTGCAACAATAAATCATTATAGGTATTTACATAAACTAGCAAAAAAGTAGTTTCATATTTAAAAATTAAATCACAATTTATTTTTTACCTTGTATTAATACAGTATTTATTAATAAAATATAACAATTTTTACCTCATGTCTTTGGAATAAGTATTTTTGATATGTTTTTTGAGATCAGTATCTGATTTTCCATCTCCATCAACGTTTGAATCATCTCGATCAGTTTGAGGTAGATTTAATTTATCTTTATTTAAAAATGGATTTTTCCAATTTGAACTCATTTCTGGACTAGAATTCGATCTGCGTACAGGATTTCGTGATTTTTTTGAATCTAAAAAAAAATATACAAAAATAAAAATTGCAATATATATAACATATGTTAGCTTCGTGGGAAAAGCTACATAATTTAATTTTCAAAATGTATATTTTTTTACCATCTTCGCCTTCCTCTAAACTCTCAAGACTATCTCGAGGACTAGGTCTAGATGGAGTTGGTCGAGCAGGAGAGCTTGGAATATCGATTGGTCCAGAAGAAGATAAAGTTCCAAATTTGTTTATATTGCTGCCTTCACTCTGGATTGTTTCAAGACTTTTCTCCGTGGTATCCTACATTAAATTGAAGTAATGACATTTTTTATATCTTTATTTAGGAAATGATTTAAGATTAAAGCTTACCAGAATTTCATCTTCTGAAAACTCTGACATAAGATCTTGACTTTTTTGCGGTTGCATTTCCGAAGTAGGCATATACAAAGCTGTGATATTATCTAGAGGTAAATCGTAAGGAGTATCCATATGCATCGAATTTTGTATTCTCATAATCCAGGACATGTCTCCTGTAGGTCTCCTCACGTAGATTTCAGCCCAACCTTGACACCAACAAGCACAAGGTGTGTGCTCCTCCTGCTTCTCGGTATTGATCATTTGCTCTAACTTATAGGATTCACTCTCTTTCTGCTGGTCGCTTCTATCTGTTCCTTCTGAATTTGAGTCTTTTGTCCTATAAGTTTCTGAATCATCCAACGATCGTTTATTTTCATCCGTGGGTGAATTGGCGGCTGTGTTGGCACTGGAACTTGCGTGGCCACCAGACGACTGACGAGATAGTTTTTCTTCTCTATTACCGTCAGTGCTTGAGGCACGAAGTAAGCTTGAATGACTGGACCGGGTCTGTTCTGCATTCGTTTTGCAAGCTGCCCAGCAATTGTCGCATAAAGGTCCTCGCATAGCTCTATTGCTGCAGCCACTTGTTGTTACGCTAATTAATTTATTACCAACAATCCACGTCACTGAGTGACCTTCTTTGAGAAGAAAATCGGCTGCTAAAAGCCTGAAATTTGATTACTTTATATTGTAAATCTACTGATAAAATTGATTAACTTGTTTTGCTATATTTTTTATTTATAATTTACCTTTTTGGACGTGCTGAATACATAGAATATGAATATCGCGCCATTAAATCTATGCAAGTTTCTGTCAGTTCAATATGAAAATTCATCAGAGCCTTATCGACTGCTGGTTTTAAATCCATTGCTCTGCTTTCTCTAATAAATCTTCTTGCTCTGCTGCCCTAAAATATGAAAATATTAAATTAAAAATAAAAAGAATTTTTTTTTATTTTAAAAATAAAAAATTTAAGTACTTGTTCTGTTAAACTGGAACTGCGTTTTCTATTAGAAGAATCCTCATTACTAAGTCCAATATCTGGTTTTGCTATATTCCCTTCTTCTAGAAGCATTTTGGCATTTGTTTTCAATCCCTAAAAGAATTTGTTTTTAATAAAGAAAATACAAAAAATTACAAGTGTAATAATCAAATAAACTTCTTCATACCTTAGTAATGTACTTAGCAAAATTTCGTCTAAGAGGAAGGCGGCATTTTAAAAACCAAACGGCTATTACATGATGTGCTAATGAAACAGTATAGTGATTGTATTTTGTTGGTTTTGTATATGGCAACATAATTGCAAATATCGACATGTACTGATCATCAGTAAAATTCGAAAAGACCTTAGGGAGTCGCGTGAGGGCTAAAATTTAAAAATTCAACAATTAAGTTCGCTTTTTAAATCTATTTTTATTTTTACGTCTACTTACTTGAAAGAAATTCCAGGATTGGAATAGCAATATGAACCGTATCGGATATTTTTGATAAATTTAGAAGAACATTTGACATGAGTTTGCTCATAGTATCTCGCATTTCTAATGTACAAGTCATGAGACTTGTAACGCATTGACTCGCACAAGGAGTTCTTAAACCCTCCTAAAATTATAATAAAGAATTAAAGAGTTAAGAAATCAATAACTTTTACATGTAAATTATTAAGCTTACTTCAAAGCATTTTATAAGTCGTTGTTGAGTACTAAAATCGAAATGTGTATGGTAAGACGTGCACGATGCAAGAGCAGGGAAAAAATGAACACGAAATTCTGAAAAAGTAAATTTAGGTGGAACGTTGCAAAAAACATTTTGTAAGGAATCTCCTGGTCTAAAATTTTTATCATCGATCTACAATTAAAAAAAAATTATATATTAATTTTAAATTATATTATTATTTTGTCATTATTTATTTTCACATTAATGATAAAACTTAAATTTAAAACTAATTGATTTTCTTACCATAGAGCAAAGGGCACTTGCTAAGGAACCAATATCATTGGTATGTCGAGATAAGATCAAAGCTCTGTTTTGCAACAGTTGAGGTAGCTCTTTCAATATTAGTTGCAAAACTTGCCAATCTAAAAAACAAAATTTTGTATAAGAAAGAATAAATTTTGATATTCTTTTTTTCGGTAAATTATTTTAGTATAAATTACCTTTTTCCTGTTTTATTGCTGTGGTAACAGCTTTACAAGCATGTGCAAGAGAAATATTGGTGATTTGACTTGAAGCGCTTTGTGAAGGGACAGGGCTAGCCGGAGGTGGGCTAGCCCCACTACTTGATGTGAATGCAGGATTTTCTAGAACCAGGTAAGGACTGTACCGATTGACGATTCCTGTCGTGGGATCTTGGAAACCCAGATGACCTAGTCCATTCGCTCTAGCTTTTAAAAAACATTCAAAGATCTAAAAATAAATTTAAAAAATATTGAAGTTGATTTTTAAATAAAAAATTAAAATTATAAAATATTAAACTTACCAAATATCGAATTGCAGAGACATCTCGAAAAATTTCCTTAGGATCCTGGTAGTGCAGTTCTAAATGATTGACAAGTACTTGATAAGCACGAATAGCGTGAGTAGATGGTAACCGATATACTTTTTGAGTTAAGATTTTAATTACTCCAACAACAGCTGTTTTTACATCTTTGATATCTGCATCTGTTTGTACTGGTGCATCCCAAGAGAATGGTTTATTGATTATCTAAAATATTAATGAAATTTATGTTGCAAATATATAACAATCTATATTATACTATTATAATAGCAATAAGTTTTACCCTTTCTAATATTTCTAACAATTCGACGCATCTTTTTGATTCGCATTCTAAGCAAGAATCAACTAATAAATGGGCGGCAACATTTCGTATCGTTACATCGGAATCCGTTTCTACGTGTTGTAAATGCGGTACAAGAATTCGTTCAATAAGTTCGTCTTCGTATCTAGATCTAAAAAAATAAAATAAATTTTTTAATTTATCCAAAAAGAATAAGTATTTATGATTGTAAAATTATATTTACCTATTCACATGAATAACATTGGACAGAACTTCAAGAACTTTAACTCTAATGTTAGTTCTTGTTTCAATTTTATAATAACGTTCAATTAATGAACTCAGTTTAGCTTGCCATTGATAACAAGTTGGACCAATCATAGAAGTTTTATAATCTATTAACTTGAGGACTGAATTTTCCTATAGAAAAAGTAAATTTTAATATCAATTAAAAAAAAAATAATTAAATAAAAACTTACTGGTCTTGCATCAGAACAACGTTCTACCAGATCATAAAATCTTAAAACATTTCCATTATAAGAATTATTATCTAACAAATTTTCGATGCTATTGATAGTTTCATGTAAACTTGTAGAAACTTGTTTCGTTGCTGGCTGATTACTGCTTTCTATAATTTAAATTAAAAATAAAAACATGGAAGTAAATAAAAAATTTTAAATCTATTGAGAAAGTTTTACAATTTATTTACCTGTATGTGCAATGACTTGCTCTATTATATCTAAAATAATATTCCAAGTAGGCTGCTCTAGCTCAATACCATATTTATTAACCAATCTTTGAATAGATAATGTAACTTCATACATAACAATAGGATGATTACAAAGAAGCGCTTGATGGAATGATGGTAACACAGATGATGGTGTGCACTTTAGATTTGAAATTCTTTTAGAACCCCACAATCCCATGTTAATGTAAAATACTGCACCTCTTAAAAGGCGTACATCCTTTTGAAAATTTGGTTCTTGCAACAAGTAGCACATTTTATACAAGGCAGAATGGCCCATGTGTGTTCCTAATAAATTACGCATTATCTAAAACGTATAAACTTAGTAAATCATATGCTGTATTAAATAAATATAAAATTTTGAATCTATTTACCTTCCAACTATTTTGACAGTAAGTTTCAACATTGACACTACGACATAAAGCAATAATAAATGTTTGCAAAGAATCGGGTTGTAATTTACTGTAGCAAACAATAGCATCAAGAGCTTCTAAACTAGCTGATACCACTTCTGTATTGTTACTGTAATAACATAAGTGACAAATGTATCTGAAAAAACAATTTGAACAGATTAAGCACAAATTAATAAAAAATTATAAATTATAAACTGACAATAATAAATTATATTAGAACTGACTGTACAAGTCCTGAAATAATGTCCTCGTCAATACAAGCTGAATTGAATTTAATAACATTAACTAATAAAGATAAGAACTCAGCTCCGCGTTTTCCATCACCTCCAGTTACTATAGGCATCCAAGATAAAAGGAAAGGACCCATTTTTTCTTC
>JAWWML010000062.1:10809789-10830651 GCA_035047165.1 Ormyrus rosae
TTAAGTCAATATCTTCAGAGATGTCATGTTCTTTAACAACATTAAAAAACTTTACTCTCATTAAAGATGAAAGTTTGGAATATTGTCCTTGCACAAGACATTTTAAAAAATTTAAAGTTATATGTCTATGTTCTCGAGGAATATCTTGTCCTAAAAGATCTTGTACTAAAAACCATAATTTTTCTGCTGCACACTGCAATAATAAAAAAGAATTATAGTTACTTTGCCAATAAGTATAGTTACTTTTACAAATAAGTTTGATCTACTACTATATTATTTAAAAATACATACATCTTCCCACTGATTATTTAAGACAGCATCACTTAAATCTCTAATGACTTTTGTACGACAGTGAACAGGACTATCAGAACTGATTTCCTTTTCGATACCTTGTGTTAATGTAATATCTTCTCTACTTTTAAAGTTACCTAAATTTAAATTACACTTTTAATTATTAAGAATTGAGGTTATCCACAGTGTACTTACCTTTATTAATACGAAAAAACTGTCTTAATTTATCAGGAAGTGTTTTATTATCCTTATCTTGGGCTCTCATTTTGGACATTATATGATAAATGACATACGAAAATCAAAATCAGAAGAAAAAATAATCATAGTTGGGACGCTGGTACCAACCGAGTGCAGGCTACAAATCAGCCCTTTGACCTTTGACTCTAACCTTTACTTAATTGCGGGATACTGTGTTTTTCGGCATCCCATTTTCTCTGCTTCGCAATGCAGATCTATAGCGAATATGTGATCTGAAGATCCAGTCATCCAGCGTAGGTGGAGCCTCTAAATTAATAAACCAATGTCGTTAAGTTAATAATTAAACTATAAGCGCGATGTGGCTTCGGCGATTTTTTTATTTTATATGGCTTATGGATTTATGGATTTAAACATTTTTTATTCCTTTTCTTTTCTGCCTGTTTAAATAAAACTGGGAAAATCTAACCAAATTCAATAAACTCAATTTATTGAATTTATTATTAATTATTATTATTTTTAGTTTTATTAATTAACTTATTATTATTTATTTTTTCTTGATTTTATTTCTCAATCTAGGAGAGTTGGCACTTGTACCTAAAATAAAATAAATAAATAAATTGGTCTAAGTAGTTTTTTAATTGGTCTAAAAGGTCTCTTTTAATTTGCTTAATTTGCCTTTCGGAGATAATTAACAAAAAAATAATTGCAACATTGCAGCGCCCCAGCAACTGCAACAGGAAAAAAATCGATTTTTTTCGGTATGTCACCTGAATCAATGTTTATTTAATTTTAGAATCAATTGACTTTATGCTTAAAAATATGAACTATTGAATAAATATCGTAACCCAATAAACAGTAAGAAATCTAATGTCCGTCCAAAAGAAATCTTTAAGAAGAAAGATATCTTAAAGAACTCTTTCGGATGGACATTAGACATCTTTAAGAAGGAATTGTTTACTGGGAAGCGCATGTAATTTGGCTTTAAAAAATTTTAAAGCGAATGTTTGAACCAGTTTTGAACGAATTGGCGCACATGTTCAAATACGCCCACTGGCCCACTCTGAATCAGCTGACCGAAAA
The DNA here is from genome assembly GCA_035047165.1 of Ormyrus rosae. Lineage (NCBI taxonomy): Eukaryota > Metazoa > Arthropoda > Insecta > Hymenoptera > Ormyridae > Ormyrus > Ormyrus rosae. The sequence goes on from JAWWML010000062.1 coordinate 10,811,359, forward strand.
ATTGACAACGAAAACGTATTACCCCTCTTACCGTAGCCCACAAAAATGCATTTTTCACAAAAGAAAAAATATTGGTCAACGAGTCTTAAATTGCACCCTCCGAAAATGCTGAATTTATTAATTGCACCACCACAGATCCAGAGATAAAAAATAAAATGTATTCACTCGATCACCTTGTTTTCAAAAGCCCATAACTCGAGAAATATTGCATATATCATTATAAAAGTTTTTTAAAAAAATTGCACCCTCGCCAATTTAAACTGCACCGTCCTTAGAAATTGATAAATATCATTAAAAATAACAATAAACATTAAAAAATGAATTTTCCTATAATAAGCAGATGACTTTTTTCTGCGCATGCGCATAAATTACAAATGTTGTGGTTATGAAATCTTTTATTAACGATATCTCGCTAACTATTGTGCTTGGAAATTTGCACCAGGGCTCAAAGTGAAGTATATCAACCCTGCTAAATTGCACCCTCACTCGATTTTCGATTTGAATAATATTCATTAAAGAATCGTGCATTTCCTTTAAGTAAATGGAACAATACGATGGGCGCATGCGCAAGGCGCTGAAATTCAAAAAATTTCTGTTTCCTTTTGCAATTGCATTGCCTGCTAATGTAGTTGTTTATTTTTCGTTAAAAAAGGTTCTAATCTGTGCATTTCTGCACAGAGTTTTAGAAAACCATAGTTATCAAAATTGCACCCTCCTAATATTTATGAAAAAGAAAGAGCCCTGCAGAATCCTCTTTTGAGGTTAGGAAACGTTTCGATAAAGATATCTCGCTAATTATCGCACCTGGAAAATTGCACCAGGGCTCAAAGTGAAGTATATCAATCCTGCTAAATTGCACCCTCGCTGAATTATCGAATTAAACAATTTTCGGTTAAGACATCGTGCATTTCCTCAGGTAAGCGGAGCAAAACGATGAACGCATGCGCAAGGCGTTGAAATTCAAAAAATTTCTGTCCCCTTCTTTTGCCTGCTTATTTTTTAATGTTTATTGTTATTTTTAATGATATTCATCAATTTCTAAGGAGGGTGCAATTTAAATTGGCGAGGGTGCAATTTTTTAAAAAAAGTTTTATGTTTTTATATACAATATTTCTCGAGTTATGGGCTTTTGAAAACAAGGTGATCGAGTGAATACATTTTATTTTTTATCTCTGGACCTGTGGGGTGCAATTAATAAATCCAGGATTTTCGGAGGGTTTAATTTGAGATTCGTTGACCAGTATTTTTTTCGTAAATTTTTGTTGTTTAGGATAAGGAGGGTATATTTTATAAAATTATTTTTCTATATTTAGATCTTGGATAATATTGAAATTCCAATTAATTAATATAATTTATAGATTTATTTATAAAAATTAAAAGGTAAAAAAAAGTACTGAGTAAAAGAGTTTTGCGGTAACAATTAACATAGTGCGCAGGATTGTTCGCAAAAAGTGTTGATAAAAAACAACACTAGAAGAGTAAAGGTGTTACTAGAGTTCAATGTATGATACTAGGGTTTGGTTTCTTAAAAGAACTTGAACATGTTTTTATTTCTTTCTTTTTATTTTCGTTCAAATTTTAATTACAATCTAAATACAGTGACCAGTTGTGAAATTTTCCTTGCAAATGACAAGTAAAAAATTTATTTTTTGAAACATATATATTCTTCAATTATTGACTTACGTTACACTATATTCAGTGAAATATACCACATGCGACGATAAGGTTAGTTTTATTAAATACAATATTGATCGATTAAGAAGCAAGGTTTTTTAAAAATGATGACAGATTTTTGAATTAGAATTTATTTTTTTTTTTGATTTAGTTATATTTCATTTTCAAACATTGTAGTTTACCTAAATGCAAGTTTTTGTGCACTTTGCAAAAAATAAGCTTATGCACTGTACATAGTTAAAACTGTTTTTGATTCTTATTTTTATATTTTTTATCACCATTTAATTTATTTTATATTCTAAGCACAAAACCTATTAATCATTTCATTAAAATCATTACAATCACTGCTTAATAGATCATCTATTTTTTTAATTTTGCACAGTTCATTCAAAGAAAATCAATATGAAATCCATTCAAGAAAAAGAAATCTTAGCTATAGGAAAAGTTTTGAATGACGAAAGTCGACCATTAAAAGAAAGATTTCGTGCTTTATTCACATTAAAAAATATCGGTGGGAAGTTAGCAATAGACCAAATTCAGAAAGGTTTTAGTGATCCATCAGCATTGTTGAAGCATGAACTTGCATATTGTCTTGGACAAATGCAAGATTCTTATGCTCTACCAGTACTTACAGATGTTTTGAAAGACAAAAGTCAGGAACCTATGGTACGCCACGAAGCTGGTTAGTATAAAATAAAAGTTTAAACTTAAATTGTTCTTCTGATATTAAGGATATTCAATTTCTACCATTTTTTACTAAGATATTAACTTATGTTTAAACAAAATTAAATTATCACTACAATTTAATGATATAGATTTTATATTTGATAGGAGAAGCATTAGGTGCAATAGGTGACACTAGTGTAATATCTATTTTGGATAAATATAGTAAAGATCCAATTATTGAAGTAGCTGAAACTTGTGAACTGGCTTTGAAAAGATTAAAATGGATCCAGGATGCCAAAGAAAGAGAACAAGATTTGTCAGAAAATCCATATGCATCAGTTGATCCAGCCCCACCAGCTCAAACAAAAGATGTAAGCGAACTAACTAAAATACTTTTAGATGAAAGTGCATCATTGTTTGATAGATACAGAGCAATGTTTTCACTCAGAAATTTGCGAACTGAAGAAAGTATACTTGCTCTTGCAAAAGGTTAGCCTAAATAAATTCCTTTGGTTTAATTTTTATAAAACAAATCTTTTTAAAAATTTTATTACAAAAGAGTTTTATCTTTAGGCTTAAAGGCAGGTAGTGCATTATTCCGTCATGAAATTGCATTTGTTCTTGGTCAATTACAAGAAGAAGTAAGTGTACCATACTTGAAAGATTCTCTTGAGGATGCCCATGAAAATGAAATGGTTCGACATGAGTGTGCTGAAGCTTTAGGAGCTATAGCCACACCCTATTGTTTTGACATTTTAAAGAAGTATTTGGAAGACGAAAAACGTGTTGTTCGTGAAAGTTGTGTTATTGCATTGGACATGTGTGAATATGAAAACAGTTCAGAATTTCAGTATGCAAATGGTTTATCTCAAGTGTCTACGTGATTACACCTAAAAATAAAATTAATAGTATTAAGAAATTTAATTTTATTGCTTGTATTATAATAACATCGCATTCCTATTATTACATTAATTCAAAGATTAGTTAAAACAAAGTTTGATAAAAAATTTGTACATATTCAGCGTAAATAAACTTTAACTTGTATCTTACTTTAAAAAAAAAGAACCAAAAATTAACTAAAAATGCGTTATTCGTTAATGAAAATTAAACCATTTTTTTAAATATTTTAATATTTTTAATTATTGCATTAAATAAAAAAACTTGCACAGAAAACGGCGTTTTGCTGCATGCAAGTAGAAAAGCGATAAACTATCTCTAAAGAACTTTTGTGTTGTTCGGATTATGCAGATTAGTTAGTTTCGTAGTTGCTCTTTTTCGCTTTTTTAAAATGCGGTTATTTGCCAATCGGGGACTCGTTACATCGTGCGATAACGTAAATTACTTAAAGCTTTAATAAATAAGCGTTTGATATAGATCAGAGTATTCTAGAAAACTTTCAATTCTTTTTAAGTATGTAAGACTTATTTCAGATCGGTCATCATAAGTTAAATAATAATAATACTTAACAACTAAATATAAAATTTCTAGCGTTAAAAATTACGAAACTTCTATTTCGCCATTTTTAACCACTCATCTCTAATATAATTACGTTTTTACTAATAAATTTTTAACCACCCATCGCTAATACAATCGATTACGTTTTTACTAATAAACTAATAAATTATGCATTACATTTTTTATTTTAGTCATTTCGTGAAATGCAAGCAAAATTAATATAAAAAGAAAATGTAATTTCACACGGTGTACGTAATTCAGCGTATAATGTCAGTAAATATGAGCTAGTCGACAAACCTATATACTTCACTTTTGCGTCGTAGAGTCGTAATGAAATTCAACTAACCACAACATTTCATTGAATATTATCCACTGTCCTCGCAAATCCCAAGGCTTCGTTCTCTTTTTTTCCCTAAGCCACTTCTCAATTTTCAAGTATATGTACTATCCATTAGATGATATCGATGTTCTTTGGCACGGCTTTATTTTACATATCTGCACATTTGTCTGCATGTTCATATATTGTTAAATCTTGACCGCACTTTTTTTTTCTTTTATGCGTTGATCAATCACGCACGCAATTTTTGTAACGCACTTTCGTAGAAATATATATGTAAAGATAAGAATGTCTTAATTTTTTTAGAGCATATTATTGTTTTTAATAAAATAAAGTTTAATATTTAAAAAAAAGTATTGGACCTTTAACATGGACTCTAGTTAAATCTGAAAATTGACATTCAGACACTACTGTATTTATTTACAAGTGTCTATATAAGTGGTTTGGATTCTGCTAAAGTGCAACCATGCAGAACCGTAAATAAGACTGGAAAAGAGGACTGATCTAAAAAAATTTAAATCAAAATTATAAAAAAAATCGTTTATCTCGAGAATGAATGCCGGAAACCTTCACTCTGCATGTAGGGTCCTAATAATAATAAAACTCCGAACTTTCTTATTTTTTCATTAATATAAAAACAAGAACAACGTGTACATGCTATATGATTAATCAATAAAACTTGACAAAAAAATTAAAAAAAAAACTGATTTGCGAATTGAAATTGACTTGTTAATTTAAGCTTTAATGATAATTAATAATTAATTCTTTAATTAAGGTTCGCTGACACCGCATTAGTTCAATTTTAAGAATTCTAAAAATTACACTCGGTGCGCGAAACGAATCTTGGCTTACGAAGTCGCGTTTCTTAAAAAGACCAAAAGATCTTTTAATAATTGATGTCATTATCACGCATAAAAATCCGAACCAAAAAAATTGCCTCATTTTAAAATGATCATGATTTATGAGTGCATAATTGCGCGTAGAATGGTGTAAACGTTAAATTATATCCAACGTAATTAAAAATTTATGTTTAAATAGCGCAGTATGCAATATTCGTTGTGCGCATTGTGCGCGTGTGCAGTGTAAAAAGCAATAACTACTTCGATTAAATTTGACTGGTGAAATACGGCTCTTTGAACGGCTGCAAGAATCGGCGCATAAAAGCTCTCTTGGCTTGGCCGTTCAGGTTTATAAAGCAGTATTTCAACAGTCACGAAAGCGTTTATTACACCAGGAAAAAACAATGAATCGCTCCAGCATCACAGGTTTAGCGCTGAACCGCGCATAAATTGCCCTTACAACGCGCGTTACAACGGAGCTGAATTTTAACGAGATAGAAAGTTATGCTCGCTGCAGCAAACTAACGCTTCCGGGAGGCTTTGGAAGAAGTATGACGCAATATTCCGTCCCAACTCAGCTTTGTGTCATCATTCCGTGGCAGTTCCCTCTTCGGGCTTCCCTTGCACGTTTCCAAGTTTTCTCCGCGAATTTCCAGTCACCGTGTCCGCAATTAAAACGAAGAAAAGAGGAGAATATTATCGGCGTCCAAAGCCGTTAAAAAAAGAGCCGCCTGCAATCCGCAATTTAAAAGCCTCTCCGAAGCGCAGATCGCGTAGGTGATATCCTCCCCCTCCTCTTTACCGGTCCTTGTACACGTGCTCGCGAACGGCGTTCCCCTCGATTTACGCACGACTGTCGCTGATTTTTGCTTTCGACGGTGTATTTTTAGACTTTATATATACCGATAGAAAAAAAACCGCCGTGTCCAAGTCATTTTGGAAGCTTGTTTTAATGCTTCTCGTACGCGATAATAATTAAATTCGACGAATCGATCTATTTTTATCGAAATCGGAAATGGCGGCATTGTTGCTTCTTCTCTCTTGCTTCCTGCCCTTCTCCGCGCGTCTTATTCGCGGCAAACAGTGAAAAACGTTCGAGCAACGGGGAAAAGTTGCAGTTTAATAAAAGCACCGATGAATAATGCTCGCGTGTACACAGCTGCAACATCAAATTTGAACAAATAAAGCAAACGTCAAATTAAGCTCGAACTCGTGGAAAAAGGTGCTTCCTTCCGTACGCGTCCCTTCAATGCAATGCGCGAACGAGGCTCCCCGCGATCTTTGCGTAAGGCGGGCCTCCTATTTTTATCTCTCCATCCTTCTCGCTCGGCGTTCTGCCGTCCTCCTCTAATCTAGACCGCGTGCTCGGCGCGGGTTCTCGGCGCGCATCGTCGGCTTCGCCCGCCGACGGAATTCCTCGGCGAGAGCGCGTCGTGTGCCATGTGGGACGGCACTGTGGAGAGCGCACTGCGCGCCGCTTAGTTACCGAGCTGACTTTGCCGGCTGAATGTCAGGCGCGAGCGCGAGCCTCTTACGGCGCTGCGGATGACTGGACCTGAGGACCTGCGGCTGCTTTCGCCCGATTGATCGGTGCGTATTTTCGGCTTGGTTGTTTTCCTTGGTTTGTTTTTTTTTTTTTTTTTTTTTTGACTGTTTACATCCCTTTATTTCGTGCACTTGAGGGGAATCGCTGCTGAAAGTATACCGCCTCGAGGTAAACGTTTCGGTAAAAGTTATACTGCGCGGAGGAACGGTGAAGTTTCAAAATTATATGGTGTACGTATACTTTTTTGGAATGGGGAGTAAGCCAAGAATTGACTGAAAATCTATCCCCCTCTGTCAAAAGTATATATATACATATATATTTTGCGTACTTTATTCGTTTCTTCGTGCACGTGCACCGTCGCTTGTCGCGTCGCAAAAGCACTTATTCTTAAATTTGGCTTAACGAACGTGTGCAACATTGTTAGCTTCAACGATCTCGTCATCCATAAAGTCTGAGCAAACGTTTAAATTTCTGCAGTGTTCGCGCGGACCAAAAAGAAAACAGCTCGGCGCAAAAAGAAAAAAGAAAAAAAAACACTCCTATAAATAGGTGTCCATAACACTCGTCGCTAGATCGGATAATCGGTCTTTCGGCCCCAGCTTGGCTCCACTCCTGTGCACTCAACAAATAATGGCCGCTCGAAATTTTGGTCCGAAGCTCCTATCCGCAGGCTGATGGGGATAATGGTTTTCGCGGCCGGCGATTATTTAATCGGTGCGGCGCGGCGCTTTCAAAGGCCCGAGCAGATATCGCGCACTCGAGCCTTTTTTTCCGCGCTGCTCAAGCAGGATCGAGGAATCGCGGGGGTGTCTGACTTTGCCCGACCTGCTTCCTGTTTGTGCTTCGTGCGTGGCTAAATGCTCGCGGAAATGCACACATTTTTTGTTTCTCGAGTTTCGCGGATGGAATTTGTTTTGCTGCCCGAGTTTGCTTTTGTCACGTTTCGACATCGTCGGGTCTTGAACTAATTTTCGCTTCTGAGCGCTTTGATTTTTCGGACGAGTTTCGAGTGCCTTTTTTGAGCAGAAATTTTCCGTGCTCAATACTTTTAATTCTAACATCAAGATTTACACGTGAGTTATTATTTTGTTTTATAATTGTTATCTATGCCTTTTCGTTCGAGTGTGTATTATCGTTATCGGTTATACAATGTTTTTATTATAATTTTATTCCCAAGTTTCTTTTTCAATTGCACGATTTTTTGTACACTAGTTCTTTGTATACCTGCAATGAATTTGGTATTTCCACGAGGGGATATTTAATTTTTTAGAAAAAAAATGTTGAAAAATGTATAATCTGATTAAATTTGATTTGAAATAAATTAATAAAATCAAATGTTTGAAGCTTGTTGATAATGCATTCAATAAAGATTTTTAAATATTTTTTTGATATTACTTCAGATATATTTATCAAATAAATCTGTGCTTAATTTTTACAGACATTTTGACGTTTAATATATTACATTAATTATCAGTGCCAATCTCAAAAAGCTAATTATTGAAAATTTGTTATTAATTATTTGTACTATTTGCCAATTAAAATATGAAATAACGTCCACTTTCAAATTTAATGGCTGTATTAGCAATTAAATTAAATGCAAAAAAAACATATAAATTTATTAACGACTAATGATCTCTCGTTAAAGGATGCTTAATTAGCGGTGTAAAACATATTCTAACTTTCTCGTATGAATTTATCTAATAGAATAAACTTGATGACGCAATACCAGATCCAAGTTACAACTGCTTGAACAAATTCTCTAGGCCCCAAGTCAAATTTAGGTACTGTCGCGTGTAAGTTTTGTCAATTAATGAATTAAATTTATTTCCTCGATACTCCAAATTGAACACGTGCTCTCAGGCCTATGAATAAGCACATATTATAAGTCGTCGAAAGATAAAAGTCAAACGGAATATAAGTAATTAATTGTAAGTAACTCTTTTTATAAGCTGAGTTGCGCATTGTTCCAGGCGTTAAAGTAAACAAGTTTTGCTAGATTGTTTAAATAAAAGTCACATTGACATGCCTTATCGTTGAATACTAATCGGGTCAAAGCCCCGATGCTAAAAATATAGGATATCCCGACTTGCAAAGGAAAATGGAATAATATGATAAATACTTAAATATTCTTATCTTTAAACTTTGTATTATACTATATATATATTATTTACGCTTATTTATTAGTTTCAAGCATTTTGTAATTCAAACTATTGTAGTCTCGAAAAACGTAAGGATTAGCCTATACATTCCTGCAATAATAAGTTTTATTCGTGGTTATTTATCTTTTAATCGAAACTCGATCATTCGCCTTAATTTACGTTAAATTTTATCCTTATGTTTCTCATTACGTTATCTGAAAAAACGCTTACGAACACCTCCATTGAACAACCGTTCCTTTCCGGAAGATTCACGTACACGTACTTCGAATCCGCGACAAATAACTTGCAATTACCGAATCTCGAACGCGCTCGGCGGCCGAAAATCGCCGACAGAAGCCAACGATCTCCTCGAACCTACGTAAACTCGGGACGCGATCTCGCGGCGGCCAAGGCTCGTTCACCTTGCGATCGGCTTGCGTGCAGCTATTACAGGCGAGAGACGCTGTGCACGTGTCGACTCGGCTGCACGGCCGCTAAAGCCACGTGGAGGTGACATCATCGCGAGCGCGCATGTATTGCCCGCCGACTTCGGCATCCATTTTCCTCCCCGCGGCGCGCTCGCGAGAGAGCACGTTCCTCCTATTATAAGCTCCCGCTGGTTCGCTGACCGATCCGAGCCGCTTTTTGCCGCAGATAAGGGGCGGAACGCTTCTGGGATTCAAAGGGCAGATGGAACTGACTTGTATCTTTCGCTTATCGCCGTTGCGTCATTGATTATCAATGCTGCGGAAGAGAGTTTTTCTTGCTAGTTCTTTACTTTCTACGCTGGTTAAAGTGTAAGCTCGATTTAATAGACGTCTCTGGTCGGCTTCCTTTATACCGGAAAAAGTCAACAACGTTACACGAGCTCTTAGGAGGGTAAATAGTCATTTCCACCCGAAAAAAAGCGTAAAAGCTCCCGAGAAGGAAACGGCGCTGAAACTTTCCAATCCTAAATTGGCATAAAAAATTTCAGGCTTGCTGCCCGGCCGGCAACGAATCCCCGCCTCTATCTCTCTCACTCCGTTAGAGAAAGGAGCCCGCACCCGGTAACGCCGATAAGATGCCGATGGCGGACCTGATCGACGGCGAGCACGTCGAGGAGGCGGTGCGCGAGAGCAACGGCTCGCCGAGGGATCACCAGGAGAGCGCGCCGCTCTCCGAGGAGGAGGACGGCGGCAGCGGCGACGGCGGCGGCGGCACCACCGAGCCCCGCAAGCCCGTCGTCATCAGCTCGCGCACCCCGTCGGAGAACGGCCGCGCCCTGGTCGCCCTCACCCTGGAGAACGGCAAGGCCGCCGAGGCGGTAAACAACGGCGGACTGGCCAACGGCACGGCCGGGCTCGGCGGCGAGCCGCCCGACGGCGGTTGGAGGTAAGTGCCGTGTCTTTCTTTCTTTTTTTTTTCACTCTTACGGGAAGATGTTGGATGTGAAACGTTTTTCTTCCTCGGGACGAAGTGTTATCGCGATATAAATTTATTTATACGGTTAAGCGAAAACGGTAGTAATAGCTAGCACCTTACACTAAAGCACAAATAAGTAAAAACTGAATGTTGTGACTTGTGCTTATCATGTTTTTATATAATTATAAACGTTTAAGATGTTTTTTTTTGGTTCGTGACTGTAGTCGCTACTGTTTTCGCTTGACAATGTATGAAATTTATAAAAATTATTAAATATAAAAATAAGATTTCGCTCCGAAGAAAATTTTTGAAAAAAATTTCCGAAAAATAGGCGCAATAAATATCTTACTGTATTGATTCGTCTTGGGTCCGTCAGTATACACCTTCTAACGTACATCTAATGAACGAACGTCTAGCAATTTATTAGAGAAATTATAACTATAACTATCTGAGAATAATAAAATTTTATCAGTTCTTTCATTGTGTAAAATAAAATAAAAACAAAAATAAAACATAGAGAATACAAAGAGAAAAAAATATTACGTTTGGACGGTGCAAAGTTCCGCCGCTTTCAACAACCTTATTCACTGTCGATAACAGGGCATTGTATCATTACAGATTTGTTTTTTTCTCGAAAGTCAGGTCGTTAAAAATTCATTTAATCATTGCAGCTTTGATTTTATTCAACAATTCATGCAAAAGTTTGCATACTAATTGAATAGACTATTATGATCTTTTACTAAAAGCAATCACAAATTTTATCTATTTTTCAGGGCATGGTCTATTATGATCGGAAGTTTTTTGGTCAACGGTGTACTATTCAGCGTGATAAACACATACTCTCTCATATACCTGGAGCTACAAAAAAGACTGAAGGAAAGTGGAGAGACCGAAGTGTCTTCGAAAGCTGGTGAGTTTCTTCTTATACATATAACATTTCGAGCAATTCACTCCCGAATTGTACTCATTGGAAGATTCGATCTTGCACAGATTTGTTTTTTCGTTGGTTTTCCGCCTTCGGATTATTGTATCTGGTAAAGTAGCAATCTGAATCGTTTTTATCTTGCTCGGCTGCTTTATCGCATCGACTTTCGATTGCTGGGAATTTAATATGCAACCAAGCTAAATTTAATTAATAACCGTTTACGAAGAACCAACTCGCCAGACTTTCCAGTGACATATATATTTTATTAATCGGGACAGCAATAGACGCTACAATGCACAAACGATTTACTCAAGTCGAATCTTCAAACGAACGCAGCAATTAAGCTCAATGAAGGAAAAGTCGGCAAATCCGCGCAGGGCAATACTCGATTTTCCCTCGGTGGCTATATATCGAAACAATCATTAATGTCAGTGCGCATCAGCGAGCGAGGCGCGCTTGCTGGGAGCTTAAGCCTTTAATTGCATTTTGCCAATTAGTGCCAGACTTAGTAACAATAGGATGGCAATTTGAAACAATCAATGTTACAAAGAGCAAATTAATATAAGTACGGCCGCGTATTTTTTTATTTTCCAACTCCTGTCGCCGCGGCACTTGATTAAAAAACAATTGGAGAGTTACTTCGCTTGCTTCATTTGCTTGACTGGCTAAACTTTACTGACCTAATTATAAGTAATTTATCGATATGCTTGCATATGCGATTTATAGACGCAGTGTTTGTTCCTCCATTTTTATTGCCGTATTAACGATTTGATCGCACAACTGCCCAACAAATGTATAATTATTGTTTGTAAAACGTTAACTTGAAATAATCCGCGAAAGCTACCCATAATGACATTGCCCAACGTCACCGATGAATAAACGAAAAATCACGCGCAAATCAATCAGCGCCCGCGTCCCGCGGAAGTCAAAGGGATGATTTCGACCATTAGGTACATTGTTTCCCGCAATGAAAGCCTTCGCCTAATCACCGAACCGAGTGATCTGCGGCAAACAGGACGTATGAATGACTGTTACGGCTCGTCTGACTGGACGATAAAGAGTCGGCGGCTCGGGCTCGGCAACTTTCGTTTGAATGGGCTCGTAACCGACGACATTGTTGCAATCAATCTCCGAGAATTAAAGAATATCACGAGTCACTGCCCTATGGCAGCGTAATTGCATAATTTAATCGCGAGTGCATAGGCACAATGCTCCGCTCGGTGGGTTCAGTCGCCGTTTAGGTCGCAGGATTGCCGGGAATGTCGCAGGTAACGTTATTTATTTGTAGCCACCTTTGACGTGTCCAAAAGACCGACTCCTTTGCTTTATTGCTAGTGAGACTTTAAGCCGAAGATTTGTAAGCTGTATTGAATTAAAATTTTTGCGCGAGTGGTTATTTGCTTTTGATCGAAGAAATGGGGGAATAAACTATATATTGTTAAGGCTTATCTGAAGTAGTTTGTCTCAAGAATAGAATTATCGTTTGAAAATAACAGTATATAGCTTGTTTTTGAACAAAATCTATTCGGAAGCATTGTGATAAAATACAGTCGACAAGCAGCTGCTGTAATAAAAATATAAAGATATGAAATAATAAGTTGAACAAATAGTCATATCATTTTTATTAGTTTCTGTGATAATATGAATTTTGAAATGAATTGGAACAGAGATTGAAAAATAATTTAATTTTAGTTTTTTACTTTTTATTTTACAAGAAGCAACTATTTTACAATTATAAAATTTAACGTAAATTGCACATCAGCAAATTAACATTGACATCAATTATCACCGGTCTATTTGCAAGCTGTTTGACATAGTGTACGAAATTTATCGCGGCCGTATCCGGGTCAATTAAGAAACACTATAAGAAACGAATTGATAAATATTATGCATTCAGAGTTATGCAAATAACTTTGCGAACGTCAACAAATTTATATCTCTATTCGTTTTTCGTTTCAATTTTTGCCGAGAACTAAATAACGAATATAATATATGTACATTCTGCAAAATTTCACAATTCACATTTCGGCACGTTTATATTATTGGAATTTATAAACTTCCTTCAAATTTATCTTTGTGAAGTTAGTATCAAGTATTAAGCAAATACTGTTGAATTAAAATTTGTTTAAATAAAGCCTTTTTTGTATAAACAGTAAATTTATTTTTCAAATAAAACGCCATACTTCTGCTTTATTTTTCTTTCCTCTTTTTGATGGCTTTAACTATAAGTGCAAGTAACAATGCGAGCATTTTCCGTATCGTCTTAAAGAAGCAGGAAGAGACAGAATTATCTAGACGATGACAGTTATTGAAGTTTGAAGTGCACGCGCACGAACGATAATAAACTGTTGAGTTTTATCAATAAAACATTTTAATTAGATCATTTAAGAGCCAAGCTCAGGTTGAAATAATTTTACGCAATTGAATGTTTGTGCATGACGTTACGTGAGAGGCTTCCGATCTCTTAAATTTTTGTTCCATTTTTGTGCTTATAACTAAGTCCGAAGAGGTCAGAAATCTCTGACGAAGCGTCGCACAAACATTTAATTGATTAAACTTTTTTCGACCTGGAATTGGTCCTCAAAGGATCAAATCAAACATTTTATTGATTAAACGCGGCGAGTGCTGCGAATATCAGTTTGTCGAGTTTTATATTTTAATTCTATTGACGTGGAAATAGCGGCGATGCAGAGGATAAAAAAAATTCAACTATCTCAAGTGTATATAATTGATGCATTCAAACGGCGTTTTTAACCGTCCTTATAAAGTCTAATTTAATTATCAACTCGTTGCAGAGATTTTTATAGTCTCTTCCTCGTTAATGCGATGAAAGAGAGGCCGCCGAGAAAATGCGATTAAAAGCTGCTTTAGAGTAGTTGTCACATTATTTAAGCAACTCTTCGTATCAATTGAAAACACAGTTTACAATATTTTTACTGAAAAACTTTAATGAATAATTGTCGAATAAATCTAAATATTACAAGGTGAAGATGATTAATGCGAATTTAATGTTTCAGCCCTCGTGGGCTCGCTGACGATTGGCACTACGTTCTTCTTGTCCCCAATCGCCGGAATCCTCACCGACAAAATTGGCATACAGCTGACGACGTTCTTGGGTGGCGCTTTGGCGGCTGGTGGCATGTATTTGTCGTCTTTGCTGGCGGATCAGGTAAATCAATTTATGTATAGGCTCATGATTGCCTTATCAAATTGCTGAAATTTTTGTTGAGTTAAGATAAAGCAAGCTTCGAATTTCGTAACGTTTATTATTACATCAAACAAAAACTGATCTTTTTGCATTCGATGTTTCTTCAAGAGTAATTTTTTTTCTCAAATATTATGACGTTTACTGATGAAAGCGAATTATAAGATTTATGATATAAACTTTTGCTCATTGCTCCTTACTTATAAATAATGCTACAATCAATGCTTCTATCGCTCGACTTGAAATACATTAAAAACAAAAACTCGCCGAGCAGGTGGAGTATTTATGTTTGACGTACGGCGTGATGTACGGCCTGGGCGCCAGTCTCGCGTACACCCCGAGCCTCGTGATTTTGGGCCACTACTTCAAGCGGCACCTGGGCCTGGTGAACGGCGTCGTCACGACCGGCAGCTCGATCTTCACGATCCTGCTGCCCTACGTGATGGAGCTGCTGCTCGCGAGATTCGGCCTCGAGGGGACGCTCAGGAGCCTCGCTGTACTTACCGCCCTCGTCATGTTCTGCGCTATCCTCTTCAAACCCATACCCCGTGAGTATAATGACCGCTTTGAGGATCGTTTTTTTAAAAACGTCTTCATTTCTAATACGATGATGGATCTTTAGTGCCGTCGACCGACGAGGATGAAAGGCTGATACGGAAGAAGAAGAAGTTTCGACTCATGCTGAAAGAGGCTGTGAACGTGTCGATTTGGAAGCGGAAGAAGTACGTCGTTTGGGCGAGTGCCATACCCATTGCTCTTTTCGGGTAGGTATTGTAATTGTGCAACCTCCTCGGGTGCAGATAAACAGCGAGCTAACGGACGATTATTCCCTTCAGATACTTTGTACCTTACGTGCACATCGGAAAGTTTGTCGAAACAACGTTCAAGGGCGCCGATAAGAAGCTGCCCGTCATGTGCATCGGTATCACCTCCGGCGTAGGACGACTCGTCTTCGGATACATAGCCGATCTGCCGAAAGTCAATAGAATACTCCTACAACAGGTCAGTTGCATTGTTTCTCGCTTCGTAATCGAGAACGATTCTCCAATGGACGATGTACTTTGCAGATTTCGTTCGTCAGCATAGGAATACTCACGATGCTTCTATCCTCGACGAAAGTCTTCCCGTTGATTCTGGTGATCGCACTGTGCATGGGTTTGTTCGACGGATGCTTCATATCGCTCCTGGGACCCATCGCCTTCGACATCTGCGGGCAGAAGGACGCCGCGCAGGCGATTGGATTTTTACTTGGGATGTGCTCGATACCGCTGACAGCTGGGCCACCTATCGCTGGCTTGATTTACGACCACACTGGTAGGATTTTTTTTCTTCCCCATTCGATTAAATTTAAGTATCTTGTTAACGTTACGTTACCACCTCAGGATCGTATCACCTGCCGTTCCTCCTGGCAGGCGTACCGCCCATAGTCGGCGCCGTGGCGATGTTCCTGGTTTACCGCGTAAAGGAGGATCCGGTCGATCGGCGAGACGACGAATTGGGCACGGCCGGAGAATCCTTGACCAGCTCCAAGCAGCAGAATGGTTAGTCACGTTAAAGTAGTACTCGTCAGAAGAAAACAGGAGAGCTCGTTTCTAGCTCCTTCAGAAGACTTTGCCGTGCGTCGGATTTCATTTCAGTGCATTTACGTTCTCCGAGTAAATTTTTTTTTTTTTAATAACTGCCCCTACACGCCAAAAACGTCAGAGCTGCAGCTTTTTTGTTATTCTGTATCTTCGATGGGAAACGAAGCCAGATCGTAAGATATCTTGCGTTTCAGTTGCACAAAAGTGCGCTGCTTTCTATATTGATTCCGACCCGTGTTCAAATGCAGAAAGAGTCGAGCATTTGCGAAAAAAGCGTATTTTTTGAAAAAAGTATAATAGTTATTTAAGTAAGTATTAGATGGAATTCTAAAGAATATTATTCTGATTTAGCTTAGGTAATGAAGAGGGTAAAATGTGAAGAATCGATGTATCACGTATGAACTTACATGATCTTTATAGAAGTATTAGGGTTTCAGAAATGTACAATTAAAATGCTCAATTCTCAATCGTACAAATATTTTATCGAGTCGAAATAGAGGATACCACCGTTTTTAATTTTTAATTTTTATTTACATTTTATAATTTAGTGCGCCGAGTAGAATTCACTGTTTTTTACTTCCGTAAGTTTGTAAAAAATTCAGTATTAGCCAAATTAGCATTATTTCATTAACGAAGCATCAAGCAATAAAATAAGGGGTTAAAAAATCATATGGTTTTCTCGGATTATTAATTCACTGTTATCGTAAGTTGTAGTTCCACGAACTTTAGCAAAACATGTCGCTTTCATCTGCGTAAACTTGTATTATTATATACAAAATATCAGTCACAAAAACAGACAATAACTTCTATATTAAAATGTTTTCTACGTACGCTACTGAATCTTATATTTCCATAAGCTTGCATATATAACGTTAATAAATGTTGAATGGTCAATAAATAAATGATGGATTTTTCGCAGTCCATTAAAAGAGTCAATATTTCACCGCTCGTTCGCGTAATGTTTATTCAAGCAAATTACCATCAGTTGTACGCAAACTTTAAAATTTTCACGCAAAATGAAAAATTTTCAAAACTACACTTGTATAATTGCAGGTTGCTAGAATAAAAATAAAAATCCTCTAAAACTTGATGAAATAACGATCGGTGATCATATAAGAATGATGTTAAAAGCAATATTTACCGAACGCGAACTAAGAAACCGTCGACCGATCTATTTGCAAAGACAGTAAATAAACGAGGCGATGCCGCACCCTTTCTATCGTAGGCCTCAGCAACTCTGCTGCTTGTAACTTGAACTGCGCCGAGCGAAACCGACTGCTAGGCGGTGCCAATTCTGGCGACCTGCACCATCACAGTTATCGTTGCAACGAGTACTCGCCGCTGCTCGGGAACTGCGCAAAGTCGAGGTCGAGGACGGCGGCGGCGGCGGCGGCAGCTGCGAAGCTGCAAAATACCGACGATCTCATTTTGATCTTGTGACCGCTGACGGCTGGAAAGCAGTAGGCGACTTTTCTTTTCGAGAGCGCGGCTTTTTGAATGAGGGGAAAATGCACGTGACCGCATATATACACTGAGAAGCCAAGGTGGGTAAGATTTACAAAGATATTTGTAAAAATTACCAACCTAGTTGGTAAAAATTTTCATTCTCGTGGTCTGTGATCGCTTTACCGACTAGGTTGGTAATTTTTATAAATATTTTTGTAAATTTTACTCTCTTTGGCTTCTCAGTGTATAAGCTGAGTCGGCTGGGGAATGCAAAAGCGATTTTGTGCGATGTTCGGGTCTTGCTATGCGTATGCGACAATTGAAAAGTTTGTTAAAAAGGTATTATATTATAGTAGTTTCGAGTGAGCCTCGTCTGGTACGAGATAAAGGTTTATTTTTATCTGCAGTTGACGCGATAAATAGCCTTTTTGACAAATTGTCTGCGAATCGTGATGGATATTTATGGGAAAATCTAAAGATTCATTTCAAGAAAATCAAATTTCATGCACTGTATGCTATATGACATGATATCCATAACTCATAAATTATTATTATTATTTTTGTTTTGTTTCTTCTAGCAATTGAGAAAACTATATACCGATTTTTTAAATACTGAAAGAGATACTGCTTCCTTGAATGAAAAGTAGAAATCATCTACTGAAAAAATAAAATATGTATTCTATATTTATTTCGTATATCGAAAACATTTAAAGTAGTATTTTATCTTTTTTTTATCGAAAACGTCTAAATAATGGTATATTTTGAGTAATATTTTATGGTTTTAATAGACGTATATACAATTAATCTTCATAATATTTTGATAATATAGTTTTAAATTGTTGTTTAAAGATCTATGTTATTTTAAATCGAATTTACTTGTTATTTAAAGAGAATGAGAAGACCAAATTCCTCAGAAACTAATATTTCAGTTTTGAAAAATTTTGGAATTAAAGTTTGCTCAGAAGCTGATGTCTTTGATTTTTTATTCTTTCACGGAATAATGTCATCATTAACTACCTTATTTTTCATACTAATAAAAAATTATTTCGAATTCATAATCAAAAATCAAGAAATAATATTTTTGAAATAAATAATATTTTAATGAAGCGAAGGACATAGATTTCTTTAATTTGTAAAAAATGTTAATTTTATGTATATAAAATGTGTAAAGGATATGAAATTTATATAAAGATATATTATTCTTTAAAGAA
Organism: Ormyrus rosae; assembly: GCA_035047165.1. Lineage (NCBI taxonomy): Eukaryota > Metazoa > Arthropoda > Insecta > Hymenoptera > Ormyridae > Ormyrus > Ormyrus rosae. Next base: position 10,829,788 of record JAWWML010000062.1, read on the forward strand.
TTAATTGTGACTTTTTATTACGATCCTAAATAATTACTAGGAATTCTATAACTCAAGGAATGTTTTGGGGATGATAACTTTAAGATGGAGGTACATATAATAAATGTTGATGCACGTAACTATATTTATGCACATTGCAATTTTTATATCTCTTGCGCTACTAAAATATGCACGTTTCAATAGAAATAGGAGTATAACAATCCATGCACGAAAATACCAACATTAATAATTTTTTGACTTTTTTCTAAAATAATTTTCATTGCTTTCTTAGACTAGTATTATAGTTTAGAATTTATTATATTAGACATAAGCACGCTATATAACTGATGCACCTGGTTTATATATAAGTACATTATCCTATTCGTTATTATAAAAATTTGTCTTGTGTTTTAGAGCTTTTCAACGTCCAAAAAGAACATGAAAAATCAACATCTGACTCTTCAACTTTGCCAACTGCTGTAGAAGTCAAATAAGGTCTGCGGTCTGCGATTTTAGATTAGAAAATTTATTATTTATAAGTGTAATTAATGTACATAGTTTCAATTTAATTTATAAATAAAAAATTTTGTTATATAAATGTAAATTATTTTAAGCGTTTTAATATTAAAAAATGATAACAAATGCTTCTTCCTTATTTGCGAAATGTCTTCACAATTTTTTTTCCTTGCAGATTGTTATTTTTGGAATATTAAAAAACCGCTGCCAAGTCATTGGCAGTTAGCTTCCTCCTAACGAATTTATTGTTCCTGTATTATTTTATTTTTATATGCTCATTTTAGAATTTAAGGAAAAGCTAACAAAATTTAAATATAAATTTTGTTATATTGGAATATTTAAAGTCCTAAAAAACAGAATTTTTGAAAC
>JAWWML010000062.1:10830751-10876447 GCA_035047165.1 Ormyrus rosae
CTATTTGCTTAAATATTTTATTAGGATTCTCCTTTAATCGGATTATTAATTATCGAATTTACACTAATTTTAATCTAAGTAATTAAAGTAATTAAAGTAATTAAAGGCATCGATTTACTTATTATTTAATCCAATTATTTATTGTATTAATTACAAAATAAATTATTTCGACGCATTATATTCGCGAGATTCCCCTCTATATTCGCATTCAGTTAGTGGCCTAAGGCCAGTTCATAACAATAGTATATTACAGCTAGAGTGACAAGTTAAATGTCTTCAAGTGCTTATGTTTTGTCTTTCAAATAATATTGTACATTGTTTTTCCAGTATTTCAACAGGCAATCAGTATAAATTGAATATTTATAAGTATTTATGAGAATGAAAATAATCTTATTCTACTTCATAAGGTCATTACATGTGATGAATGCAAGTAAAAATTGTTTGGAGCTGTACAATCCAAATGATTTTCATGCAGTAATCAGCTTTAACTTAAAAAAAAGAACTGGCTTTCAGATAAGTACACTTATTATTTAAAAGAAAAAATTTTAATTTAAATCTTTGAATAGATACTTTGTGTTCTGTCTGTTTTTCAGGGCAAGTTTTAGCAGTCAAGAAGGCAGCAAAAGAGAATGGTAATTCACATTTATTTAATAATTTAAAAAAAACTATTTTTTAAGTCAGAATAATGCTAAAAATTAATTTTTAGCATATTTATGATGCACTGCGTACCTTAATCAAGCCTGTTATGCTTGAATGTATTCAGTAATATGTAAAATATATTTATTTTGGTTGCAGGAAGCACATAGAGTTGATTCAGGTGGAATTAAATTAGATTTTGCTATTATCGTTCAGCCCAGACGATAATAGTAAGGCACAGCAAAATATTAATTTTAATATTTGCAGTTTGACTAAGTGTTAAGCCTTAAAACTCGACAAAAGTTATCGATGAGGTAAGTGGAGATGTGTATTGGAGTTTGGGCCAAATCTGGGACCCAAATCCTGTGCATTCTTCTTGTCAGGTAACATTAGCTTTATACATTTCAGAAGAATAAATTACATTTTAAAAGTTTTTAATACAAATCTGCAATGATAAGAGTATTTTATACAAGAAAACATTCATAATTCATTTGAAAATGCGAAAGAATATTACAAGAAAAGTTAATGCAAGCTAGCACAGAATATTAAATATTTTCTAACTATGAGTCTGTCAGAATTCTGGATCACAAATTTTATTTTAATTTTGGAGTAAGTTTTCTTATATAACGATATGAAAAAGCACACATCTATGCAAAATTGAAGAAAAATCGATTTTTCTTTAATCAATTATAAATTTTCAACTTTGAACTGGAGGGTATTTTAATACTCAACATTTGAAAGCTGAAATTAAATCCTACCAAATAAAAAAAATTTCATCCAAAAATCTTTTTTTGTTTAAAAGCATAGTATAGTTAAACAAAAAATGACCAATAAAATAGCATAAAAAAATCCGCAAAATTTTTATTAACTATAACTTTTCAACAAATAAAGATTTTTGGATAAAATTTTTTTAATCGTTAGTATTTGATCTCACCTTTCAAAAGTCGAGTATTAAAATACCTTTATACAGTTAACTGTTGAAATGTTATAAGTAATTAAAAAAAATCGATTTTTCTTAAATTTTAGCGAAAAAAGCTCATAACTTTTGAAAAATCGAGAGATAGTCTGAATGGAGGAGGAAAAACTTATGACAATGTTAAAATAAAATCCATGATCCAGAGTTTTGGAAGACACCTAGAAAGTATGCATGATTTTTAAATAATTTTATTTGTAAAACAAAAATTTCCTGATTATTTAAAAATATTAGAAATATAATATATTATATTAATATAATAATTTATTACGATATTATTAGTTTTTATAATGATAATTATTAATTTTTTTGAAAAATAATTATCTTGACTTAGTACGTAGTTTGAACAGCTAATAGTTACTTACGTGAAACATTTTCAACGTATAACGTATAACTAGATATTAAATGTAATATAACTAAGATATTATTAAACTTTGTTTAAAACTTTTTTCACTGTTTTTATTTAAACTCTTTGGCACTTGCTTCTATTGACTGTGTTTTACGTTTTTTTAAAGATCGAGTTTTTCATTACCTCCTAACATACTGCTCTTTGATAGTACTTTTTTGTTTATTTTACTGATTTTCACAAACCAAATAAAGAATGTGCTAATTTTTTTTGTTCGGTAGCTACTCGTATGTCTAAGAAATGTTTATCAGTCATTGAGTATAATAATGTTAGCCGTGCATGGTCCTAGTCCGTAATGAAGTATTCTGACAATAAGTGTCAGTAAAACATATACTTTTGTTTACAACTTTCCACGTTAAAAATAATAGGACTATATTTTTAATAAAATATTCTGCTTGAAATGTGAAAAAATCTTGTAATTAATCTTGATTTTATTACATCTTTTTTATTTTATTTGAATTTACACGCAAAAAATAAAGTGCATTCAAGTTAAAAATTCTAGGAAGTTTCATTCTAGGAATGTGCGATCATCAGCATTCTGCAGGATCATGCTTTCATGCTGTTAAATGTATATAAAATTTATATCATCAAATTTGAGATGTATACTTAGCTAGAAGTGGATTTTGAGTTCGATTATCAACATTGTTGTGTAAATAAAAAGTAGGTTTGCTCATCAAATGAAGTGCGACCTCTATGTAGAGTAAGAAACAAAAGGATCAAGAATCAGTCTTCTTGAGTATATAAAGATCAATGATCTTATTGTTGTCGCGACATAAAGCTGTAGGTAAAAGGAATTTTTAAATCTTTTGTTTCTGAATAAATCGTATTGTTAATATATTTTATATTTTTATCGCTTTATAGAAATATATAGTTAATGTTAAATAATGGAGGAAGAATTCAAAAATATTTTGCCGAAAGAGAAAGCACATGTACGTAAGTATTTGCTTTCGTCTTATATTCCAGATTTTCAAGGATGTTACAGACAAAAGAATTTCAAAGATTCGATTGAGTATAGGAAAAGAGGAAATGCATTTTATACTAGTAAAGTGCATACTAAAAGCTCTCATGAAGAAGCATGGAAACTGTACTCGCAGAGTATTGCTTTTGCTCCAAATAACTCAGAAGAACTTGCTCTTGGTTTTGGAAATAGATCAGCTTTATGGTTTCATTTAAAAAAATATAAAGAATGTATAAAAGATTGTGACAGAGCTGTTGCTATAACTAAGTGTAAATTCTTAACTTCTAAACTGCTAGTTCGAAAAGCCGAATGCTTAGCAATATTAAATATAAATTCAGCACAAAATGTATGCAAAGAAGCTTTGCACCAAATTTCAGAATTAAAATTAAAATATGACTTAAAGAATGAATTTGAAAATAGATTGCATAATGTTTTAAATGATATTCAAACTGGAAAACTGAAAAAACAAGCATGTGATAAAAAAAATGACCAGCATCTTTTTGAATTTAAACGAAGCAAAGAGGTTCCTTGTGCTTCTGAAGCATTAGCAATAAATTATACTAAAAAGTGGGGCAGGCATATTATTGCTACACGAGATATTGAAATTGGTGAAATTATTGCAACTGAAAAAAGTTATTATAAATTTCTAACTAAAAATGGACTTTATCTTTATTGCTCAAATTGCATAAAACCTGCATATGCTTCAATTCCTTGCAATCATTGTATTTATGGAGTTTACTGTTCAGAAAAATGTAGATCAGAAGCTTGGACCGAATTTCATCAGTTTGAATGCTCTATTTTACCATATGTGTGGGATGTTGACTTAGATCTTTCGTCATGTGCAATAAGGTTGGCACTTAAAACTATTCATGAAATTGGTGGTATTTATGAGTTTCAAAAAATGCTGCAAGAAATTGAACAATGTAAAGGTATTATTTTTATATCATTTTAAATTTTATAAGTTTAAAATACAATACAAAATTATTTTATTATTTATGCATATTTTAGATCCTAGAACAAAAGGTTTTTCAACAGATGGAATATATCATGCTGACAAAGCCAAAAGCTGCTTTAGTTTGCAAAATGATTTTAATAATACTCCACTTGACTATAATACTATAATGTTAAGCAAAATTTGTTCAGATTTAAAACTATTGGCTACTAAAACTACATTTTTTAGGAAACAGATGAATTTTAGCACAGATTTAGAAATGGCCTTTGATAATGATATAGTCTTTGTAGGGGCATTATTTATTCGAATTCTTTATACTATTCGACAAAATTCCTTTGAGGTAAATAAAATACTTGACAACTTTAAATTTTTATTTTTTATTATTAATATTTTCATTATTTCAGATTTCAAAAAAAAAGGAACTTGCTTTCCAAAAGGGATATGCACTGTGCTTTACCGGATTTTCCAGTCTTTTTAATCATAGTTGTGATCCTAATATAAGGCTACTTTTTGCAAAAGACAATTATTTAATTTCGTATGCTATAAAACCTATAAAACAAGAATCTCAGGTAAAATTACTCGCTTTGATATTAAATTCTAGTTTAAAATAATATCTCTGATGAAAATAATTTTTTTTTTCGTAGCTTTTTTTGTCCTACTTTAGTAACTTTTTAGAAAGAAGTAAAGAAGAAAGATGTATATTACTTAAAAAAAATTTTTATTTTGAATGTACATGTATTCCTTGTTTAGAAAATTGGTCCCATATCAGTGTACCAACTCTTGAGGTATGTTATAAAAAGTACTTCAACCTTTTGTAACTTAAAAAAATAAATATAATATAAATAACTATAAAAAAATAAATATATATAGAATATTTATTTTTTTATAGGATATAGGAACAGTAACACCATCAACGTTTTTCGAGCTTCAAAATATTTTTAACAATTGTTCAGAAATTGCAAAGATTTACTCTCAAAAAAATATAAAATATTCTCCAAAATTATTGCAGCAAACAATAAATGCAATGAAAATACTTGCAGATAAAATTACAGTTCATTGTTCAGATTATAAACTTTTAGAAAGTATGTTAGATAATATTTATACTCAATACTTTGGTACTTGGTATATTGACATGAGAATAGGATGTTCCTCCTATGAAGATGAATCTGAATCAGAAGATTTAGATTTTTAAGTAAATAATACTATACTTTTGTAAAAAACATGATTCTTATAGTATATTTTATAATGTAATAAAGATTTAAATCATTTTATTTGAATAAAAAATTAAACTACAATTTTCAAACTAAGAATTAAACGAGAAGATGGAAGAGGATGAATTGTTTTTGAAATTACTTATAAACAATATTGTGATACAACTGGATTCTTTGTTTGAAAAAAATCCAGTTAAATCTAAATAAAAAAATGCAAAAAATTTTATTGAATATAAAAATGAAACAAGATTTATTGATCTAAAATATATACAGTAGATAAACCCAAAAAACGTGTATGCACAAAGTGTAGCAATAACTTCAAATGATTCTCAAGAATTAGCTTTTATTCATGGCAATAGATCAGCTCTTTTATTTCGTTTAAAGAAATGTGAAATATGCATAAAAGATTGTAACGAGGAATAAAATAAAAAATTGATATTTTCAAAGTCAAGTTATTGTTCAAGAAACTAAATTAAAAGTTTAGTTGTCTTAAAGAAAAAAACAACAAAAACTGACTGTGAGAAAGCATTAGGACTATTTGAACAATTTGATCTGAATACTGATTTAAAATGTATTTGGTTTGATGGAATGTAAACGTTTTTTTTTTAAATCATGTATGGCAATTAAACATGAACTTCTACACCATGTGAATCGTGCATTTATACTATTTATTAATAGAATGTCAATTAGAAGCTTGGGAAAAATATTACAAACATGCATTTCCAATATCATCTTATTTGTCTACGTTATTATAAGATAGAAGGATATTATAAGAAATGCTCGAAAATTAAGCTCAAATTTAATTCACAAATACAAGTTCAAAGAAAAGTTGAAAATCTTATGTTGTATGACAAATTTGCAGAACACGAAATTCTAATATAGTCTAATATGATATTACTGTTCATTATGGATTATCAAATGTTTGACCACTTTATAAACGATGCTATTAGTTAATGGTATTAGAATGTAGTTAAAAATTCATGATGTTTGTTAAATTGTTTCTTTAGCATTACTGAATTTGACAATAAGTTACATAATAAGAATTTATAAAAAGATTACATTTTTATACGTTACAAGAAGAAAATAAAAGTTGCAAAAGTGCAATAAATTCTTTATCAAACAATTAATTCAACAAGATTTCGGCAGATTTGAAAATGCAACTCCTGTTCCCATCGAGCTTTTTAATCTAAAAGGTCGTTTCACAAGGCGCCTGAGCAAGGTTTCAAAATCCAGCCGCGAAAGGGAAAATCTCTCCGTCACGCCGCGGAGCCGCGAAAGCGGAGAGGGAAGACAAGGATCAAGAGCAAGAGATGGGTACCTGCGTGAGAGGCTCGCAGTTCGCTCGCGAGTATCCTTCGGAGCGCCGCGAAGCCTTCGCAAGCGAGATTCACGTTACTCGTCACCTTTGCGTTCAGCGTCTCTTCGTTACACACGCGAGTTTTCAATCGAACAGCAGTGGTTTATTGGTTTTTTAAAGCAAACGCAGTATACATTTTGTACGAAGGTTTTAAAATTCTTAATTTTTAACTTCACTTTGAATAAAGCTATATTCGTTTTCATTCGAGCAAATAGAAGCCAGTAAAATATAGTTTCATTTTCATATAAATCTGATACACAGTGTGCAACATTTTTCGGAAATTTATTACAGTGCAACAGAAAAGAACTGCTTCGCTCAAAGTGGTTATAGTTTAAACAATCGTTGACCCACTTCATTTGTTTACAAAAAAATGCCTTTACAATAGTGTTTTTTTTTTATTAGAAAAAATTTCTTTTTACGAGTACAGTCACAGTAAAGAACAGTGATTCAGTGGTAGAGCGCTCGATTGCGAATTGGGTTTTTGAATATTGAAAGTTTCGAGCGAATTTTACCGCAAGATATTCTTTAAAGTGATTCTTAAATTGATTTATATGTACTTGGTTTCGAGTCGTTACCGATTTACTGACCTTCAGAAGTTAAAGTACTGGAGATTGTTTTATGCTGCACTTTGCACGGACTTCCTTCAAGGATATTACTAAAACAAAGGTTTTTCCATTGCGAAGTATTACACAATCAATGCCGTGATTTTTAATCGAGCTGCTTACAGTTTTTCTAACGTATAATAATCCAAATATTACAAATATTTATTTCTTTTAAAATAGATTTCGAGCCTACTCGATTTAGTCATTAAAAATTGCGAAAGAAAACTGTCGCACTGAAAAATTGTATTGAAAAATCAAGCATGAAAATTTGAGCGTTTCGTTTTGCAAAAAAAAAAAAAAACTTTCGCCTCGGCTCTCGTAAAAGATATATTCTTTCGAGTGAAAGCAATGGAATTAACGAGGTCGCCCGTCGAGCCTTCGCGCACATAAACAAACAAAAATTTGGCGACTCGCGCGCGACCGAATCTCGGTTATCGGCAACATCGAAGATCGGCGCCTCGTCATACGTTGTGTTTACGGACAGTCGCGAGTTGCGCGGTGACGACAATCGCGATTTGCGATGCGCCGATTACGCAGGCCGCGCGCACCTGTGCGTGCACGAGTGCGGCCCGAAAGAGTCGCCGCTCTATTGCGAATCGAGAAATTGGACTATTGAGAAAGATTACGTTCAGGCTCGCGAGGAGAGAAATTATTGTTTGGGAAAAATTTTTCATTTCTATTTTGGGCCCGCTAAGGCAATCGCAATTTGTTGACTATTTTTCTGACGTATACATATATGAATTCGTTAAAAATTTAGACCTGTCTATTATGCAGCAAACTTCAATGTTTTAGCTACTACTTCATTACACAGATAATAGAGTTCATTTTTTTATACATTACACTACGGGTTTTATTTTGATATCGAATCACAAGTTTGCTTTGCTGTAACGGATTGTGCACAGGTGATAAGACAAAGCCAAGATTCAACTGCAACGAATATGTTTTGAAAACGCGTTTCTTTTCCATTATTTTTAACCAAGAAATACACTCTGAATACAATTGATAGAAAAATTCCACAGCTCCTGCAGGCGAAAATAAGCTGTAAAATTTTTCGAGCGATTCAATCGAGCTCCCTTACACCTCGACATCCTTATCAGACTAAACAAGCAAGCGAAGCCAGTCCGGCAAATCTAAAGCTGCACCAATCGGCCGCTCGCTCGAAATTTTCCGCGCTCGGCTTTTGACATTCGCGGGCAATAAAGCCGCCCCCCACCGCGAGCATCGCCCACACAAGCGTCGCCGTCGGCCGCGACAATAATGCACATGCCGCGAAAGCGAGGATCGATCGGAAAAATCGAGCGCCGCGCCAGTCGATCGAGGCTCGGAAGTGAGTCGCACGAGTTCTGTATATTTTCGATTCGTTGCAGGCCAGCCATCAGCGGCAGTCCACAGGATCATGGGGGCGCAGAACTCGAAGGGATGCAAGGAGCCGCAGTGCGACGCCGCCAAAGCGTAAGTGCTTACTCTCTCCCGACGCGACGGTGATAGCGAGAGTCCGGAACTCCGGACCGAGGCGGATCATTGCTGATCTGCTGATGATGCCGGATATGCGCGACGGATTGTATATGTTCTTGGTTTTTTCTGCCGATTCAGCCGATCGGGAGTTGATTGCGGCGCGTTTTTCATTGCCTGTATAAATATTAATCGAGTAGATAAAGTCGGGACAATAACGAGGATAATAAAATTGTACTCGCGGATAATATCGGTCCAAGTACTCTACTTTATTATTTTGGTTATTGCCAAGTTTTTTTTTTTTAAGTAAAATCGACGTTTATCTGGCACGTTCTGCCTCGTCAAATTATTTGTCGTGTACGAAGATTAAATATTACATAATTACATGTAATTAAAATTCATTGAATTAGATAATAACAGAGCCGAATTCGTTATGCATTCGAATACATCATTATATTTCTAATGAAAAGTACAATAAATGTACACGTAATTTTGACGATGTAAATAGAAAAATAACTATAACTCATCATTACTTGACTTGAACTATTGCAACTTTAAAATTGACTCTACGGTATTAAAAAAAGATCAGTTAGAATACTTATGAGAAGCCGATTGCCGCTCTCGGGCCGCCTTTAGCTCGGATGACGAAAGAACCCGGCACTCGTGGAAGAAGCGAGCCGCGCAAAATCAGATGCTCAAGCTCAGCTGAGGATCACGTCATCCCCGCAAGGCCCGATGCCGAGTCCGTGACGCGATCGTGGCTCGCCGCGTGATCCGTCCGTCGATCCCTTATCGCTCTCGGAGCTTCTCTCTCCTCCGCCGGGGAAACTCTCGGAAGCCCAGTAGCATCGCGTGTCGGCGTCCTATCAGTAAGTAAGCCGGCCGCGCTCGATTGTCTTTTCCTCTCTCTCTCTCTCTCGCGCTTTTTGTCCCGGCATGACGAGACGCTCGCTGATCGTCAGGTTAGCCGCCGAGCTCAGGGAGGCCGCGGCCAAGTTCTCCACTGCGGTCGAGGCTCAAGACAGCTGTCCCGGCAAGTTCCCCGCTGCGGTCGAGCCTGAGAATCGGGAGTCCTTGGAGGACGATCCGATGGCGCTCAAGTAAGCTTGGCACCTCTCTTTAACAAAGGCAGCTCGTTGTTTCTTACACCTTCGTAGCTTGCTTTCTAACGCTTTCGTTAATAAATCTCGTTTTTAATGTACGGAAAAACTGTGCTTCGAACTTCGAACGGATCGTTCTGTTTATTGCTGCTCGACGAGAAAAAAGTCATGCGATTGCGGTTACAAGCTAGCAAAACGTAAACTTTAAATTTATCTCTCTTTCATGAAAGATGCATGCAAATATAGTTACTCATTGACTTTTAGTTGTTTCCTTATCTCGAACGAGCCAATGTAGGCACTTGTTTATTTTGATAAAGATATGAATTTTGGTAAATTATTATAATAATAATTTTGCCGTTTTATTAATATAATTTTATTTTTTTTCAAATTAAGTAGTTTAATTCGATGCGCTCTATCTAAATTAATTCCATACAAGCTCGTATTTTTTTACAACTAATTAAAAATTAAAATCTTTTATAAATTTTTATGCAACTTAAAAAGCTTTTCGAAAGATAGAGACAGTAAAAACTTTCAAAGATTAAGTGTCCAATAATCGCTATAATATAGTTAGGAATTTTGTTTTTCTCGGAATTTCACTACGAAAAAAGCAGCTCCGAATCCAGTTTTTTTTTTCACCAAAAAAAAAAAAAAACAATATCGTTCAAGAAACCACTCGATGCCGCTTGGAAGCGCCGCTACATCCTTCGCTTGTTTCCGTCCCCGAAAATTTCCCTCAGTTGTTTACAACAAACACCCGGAGATCCAACCCCCAAAAGCCGCAAATCGACGACAGGCCGCAATTCCACATCCAGCCCCGCAGCGGAATTGAATAAAAAAAAAAAAAAAAAAAAAAAAAAAGAAATGCTCAGGTCACTATCGTCGCCGCTTTGATAATAAACTGCACCTTCGGCTCGCGCTTGCGCCGCTGTCGCGACGCGTCCGGTGCGCGGGCTTCCCCTCCCCTCCGCCGCCGCCACCACTCCCGGGGATGCCTCCGCACCTTTTAAACCTCGCCGCCTGCCGCGTCCCCTCGTCACAACGGGCCGGTCGCGTCCCGCAGCAGTCTCTCTCTCGTAGTCGCGCTCTATTTTTCGCTCGCTCGCGATCAGCTGTTCCGCCGCAGTCGCGCGCACTCGTACACACGCACACGGCGCAAAGTCAAAGTCAGCACGCAGCGACTGACAGCAGCGGCGCCGCGCCGCTTCCACTTGGTTTTCAGGCAGCAGTACCGCACGCTCGGCGACCTGCTACAGAACAAGGCCAATCAGCAGGGGAAGTGTAGTCAGCAGCAGCAGCAGCAGCAGCCGCCACCAGACAGCAAGATGTTCACGCTCGAGAGGGATCAGATCGGGCAGAGGGGCTCCGGGGACTCGTCGTCCCCCGCGCTTGTCAGGGGCATCGATCACGTCCTGAATCCCCAGCTCAACAAGGTGGGTGTCTCTTCTGCCAAGTCACGCTTCCTAGACGAGAGAGCACGGAAAGCACGAGCGAATGTGTTTCTTTTAAAAACGCTGCGAAAAGGAGGCGTTAAAAACGGATCTGCTCTTTTAACGCGACGCATATCGCTTTTAATCGATTGTATTTCATAACCTTGCACTTGAATGTCGCGGCGTGTACATAGACCGGCTACTCGCTCGATAACGCCAACGACGAAGACGAGTTCCTCCTCCTTTTTGCCATCGATTTTTGGGGTTCTGTTTGACACACAGACGAGCGCGCACACATGCGTACGTTGCGTTTGGCCTTGGGACGAGCTCTAAACTCGCGAAATTGCTTTTGCGCGTCGAACGACGAGAAGCGGACGAGCCGCGCGATCAATTATTCAAACGACCGGATTAAATAGATTTTGCGGTTATCGGCGCTTCGAAAGAAGCGATAATGCAAGCAATTATATATTATACGCTCGAGGAAGGTGAGACGCGCGAGCATCCTCGACTCGCGTGATGAAATTCCGCATTCAAATTTCTCGGCGGAGAAATTGCGGGAAAGAATTTTTGCGAACGGTTTGCGATTTATCTTTGCCGGTCATATTTTACCGCTAAGAGAGAAGCTTTTAATTAATTAATCGGCAATTAAAATACAAACCACGACGCACTTAATTAGATATAAAGTTTTAAGGCACCCTTTTAGATCGCAATAAAGTAGCGGCTCTGTAACAAAAACACGCGTTGGAAACTTGGTAAAGCAGTATTATATACTCACCGAAACTTTGAGGTTGAGTATTGTTCAGTATAACAATGAGTCGGTACTTTTTGAGACGGTAGATTTAGCCGGATAGTCGTGAAGGCGAGGAGGAAATCAATTTTTTAACATAAAAAATCATTATATACATTTAGCCTTTTGCAAGCTCAAGATTCATCTTGTTTTTGCACGCTGCATAATTTGCTATTTGCATAATTTAATACTCGTTACTTACTTGAATCCAAGTTCTTAATCGCAATTTATCGTAAAAATAAATAAATTATAAGTAAACTAAACTTTCTTTTGACTAATATTGTCATTCAGTAATAATAAAAAATAACGAAGGAAGGGTTAAAAATGTAGAACAGAAAAATATGATTCTCATGATAAATGCCGAATAATAGTCGATCTGTTCATTCAATCTGTCTTCATTCATGAAATTTCAGCTCTGAATAAACACGTTATTTCAATGTACTTTAAAAAGCCCATATATATTTTGATATATAAACGAGGATGAAAAAGTCTTAATTTTAAATTGAAAATACACACACTCCTCGCATCGAAACTCTCGATCGGCGAGCGAACAAAAGTAAAAGTAAGACCGTCGAGTAAAAAACATTATCTGTCGGTCGAAAAATCTTTTCGAAAGGGGAATTTCCGGCGGCTCGTGCAATATTCGCCAAAATGCGCTGACGTCAGGCTCGATTTGGAGGCCCACGGAAACTTCCACGCAGCGAAATGGAAAGGAGAAGGAGAGAGAGAGAGCGAAACAGTTAGCACGTGTGTTATATTCCCTGCTCTTGACTTGCAGTTATTTCGCATTCGTTTGACCCACTATTTCGCCGGCAGAGTCTATTGACACTTGCACACGTCGCAGCAGAGGCTCGCCAATTAACTTTATCGCGCGCGTTGCTTTTTTCAAGCGTTTTTTTCTTCATCGGCTGCACTGGCGACTGCATCGACTGCAAAAAGAGTTTTTACTTTTTTCTTTTTTTTTAAAGACGAGCAGTCCGTCTGGTTAGATGCTTTCGAATTGATTTATTTTGAAGAGATATTTAGTTGATAGTCTTCTTTGCTATAATATAAATTATTCTTTTTTAAAATATAATATCAGGTCTGCTCTTTGTTGCAGTAATGACTGATCTACTCCTTTCAATTTATCTTCTAATGACCGGTCTCGATTTGAATTTCAAGGTTGAGCCTTTGTTTTTTTTTTCCTTAACGGTATTTTTTGTTGGAATTTTTTATGAGTACTTAAAAGGAATGTGGACTCATCAGATAATTTCATTTTTCAGTTTACAATCTCTTTCTTCAAAAGTATGTAGGTGAATAGATCTGACTTTGGCATGGGAAATTGTTTGGCCTCTTGTAATTGTTTAGCAAAAAAAATTTTGACTCGATCCTGGTTTTTAATAAAAATAATAATTGCGAATTAAGAATTGTTTTTTACAAAGATTAATCTGCAGAATAATTAAATGCGTTATTTTTCTGAATTAATGCTTATGAAAGAATACGTTTTTTTTTAATCTGGCAAAGTAGGAAATATGAGTTGTTTATGATTAACAAGATTATAATTAAAAGGAGCCTTGTACAACTAAAAGGCAGCCTATTGATTTAGCTTCATTACATAATTTTATTTGCGAAAGAATTTGCCTATTCATGAAAAACTACCGATAATGCTAAAATGTTAATGAAAGATCTTGTTATCCCTTGATAGTTAATCTTTATTCTTTAGTTTATACTCCGTATACATAATGTCTGTTTTACAAATGGTGCAGTCACGTTTTTCCTGTTAAAAACGTTTTCGTTCTCTTCAAAACATTCTAATTCAATTACGTTACTTTCACGATCCAGCGGAATGACAAAACATTTTTGCCAGTCTTTTTATCGACTCAACGTTTATCTTTTACAGGCTGTAATTAGTTGTTTTGATTCTGCGATTTCCCCTCATTTCTGAAATTCGGCGGTTAGTGTCCGAGGCTTATGCGGCTCATTTGCCTCAACAAACAAAGGAAACAACTTGATTATGCGGTAAAAAACAAAGGAGTCATTGTGGCTTATTCAAATTTTGTGGTTAAAAGACCTGGTTATTTTAACGGAAAGTAATAGAGATTCGAATTCAAATTATTCGAAAACTTTTTCTGACACACATATACGTTTAAGATGAGTCAGCAAAGATTATAGTAAATAATATCGCAGAATAATTAGTCTTCATGTTTTTTCGCCTTACATAACTGATAATTCGAATCGGAGACTATATTCTCGTTTAAAAATTTTCAAGGTAGAATTTTTTTTACTAATTTTTACAAGAATATTTCAAATTTTATCAATTAGTAATACATTTTTTAACATCGGCTTATTCTTGGCCTTATTTTTCATTGCCAAGCGATACTGTAAACGAGAATAATCAACAAATTTTAGGTGTTAAATTGACCTGTAGTAATTATTAATAATTAATGCATTTTTTGTATTAATATTTATTTACTCTTTCATTAGCTTAAATTTGTATTTTTTATAAAAAATAAAAATGTAGATTACGAGCTTTCTTACCTACTGTAAGTAACCTAAAAATTAGCTTGATTAAAGAAATATAAAGAATGTTCCAAAAAAATAACCAACAACATTTTTTTGAAACATTTTTCCAATTCCTAAAGCTTTTTTTTTGTCAGATTAATTACATATCGCTTTGAATTTTTTAAGAGAGAGTTTTAACGTATGATTTTTTACAGCTCGAAATCTCTGTATCTAGAAAGAATTGGACTTTCACCTTAATATAATGAGAAAACTGATTAGCTTTCTAAAGTTCATTGTAACTCTAATTCGTAAAGAAAATTGCTTTCAATTAATCTTTGCTTGTTACAACAGAAGAAGTCAGACTTTTCATATGCTTGCGCAAACACTTGTCCATCCTTCGTATAAAACGTTCCACAAAAAACTTTACACAACCGACAATTGATTTTAAACAGTTGTTTTCGACAATTTTTTTTTATCTCATCACCATTAATTAAGAAGCCGACTAAAACTAAAAATCTTTCCTGAAACAACAAACCGAAAACAAAGAGAGGCCGCATCGACAAGCGACACATTTAACTAACCGCTCGTCTCGTCTTCGAGGTCGGCCCGCATCCTCGGCGGGGTCGAAGTGCACCGATGACTCGGCGTTTATTATATTCGACGCGCGGAAGTTCTTCTCTTCTCTTTCTCTCGTTGCCTGCCTGCCTGCGTTCGCGACGCGGGAACGAAAACGGTTTGCGATCGCTGCGCTCGGATGGACTTTGAAACGCGTTGCGTAATCCAATGTTTGCGGCTTCTAACGATAGTGTTTAGCTCCAACCTGAGTTCTTATTTTATGCTTATTCCGTTATTTAAATTTTTTTACTCCCTGTTATTTAAGTGAAATGTACTTTTAACTGTATGCAGTCGAAAAGTAAATTTTCAACTCGTAAAAATAATTTTCTGTACTAAAGTAGAAAATGTCTTAGAATATACTTGATTTTTTTAGCTTTTTACATCGTTATTCTACCCAAAAAACCTCAAACTACCGAGAAGCAAGCGCTTGTTATCCCCCCGTCAATCGCGCAAAATATAGTAGTAATAAATACGAACGTAAAGCAGGTCACGGCCCGCACGCGAAAACAGTCCAATTTAACGTAACTCGAAAATGCAGTGTTTTGAGAAGCCTCAATAGCAAAATATTCATTCAACACGACACCAAAGAGACTTTGGTCAATACGGCCGGTACTTTGCAACATTCTACCGCGAGTCGTAGCCTATAGGGTCCGTAAGCATGGTGAAAATAGCCGGCGGTTATACAACAAACGCGGAACTCATCCGAGGGGGAGCCGCGCAGGGCGCCGACGAGAAGTTGTCCGGGAAGTAAGGCAAAGTGCATCGGCCTGAATTTCCGGCAAAATATCGATTGTCGCGGCGTCGGCGGCGGTGGCGGCGGCGGTGGCGGCGCTCTCTCCCTCCGTCCGGGGGGGAGTCTGCAGGTGCGCGCCGGTCTTTTGCCCCCTGCGAGTCAGCGTCGCGACGGCGACGGCGACGCCGCTCTCTCTCTCTGTCATGCTTCCGGCGACATCTCCGAGAGGACACGGCCGATCATGGAGAACGACTGGTGGACACTGATACCGAACGAGGAGCGGCTGCCTCGCGTCCCCGAGGCCCTGCTGTCCATCGATGGAAGGGTAATGTTTTCACGGATTCGTTTGCCGTCGACGCGAGAGGAGTGTATTGCCTTTTTGCGCTCGTATTTCAAGGATTTTTCGGTTCTCGTTTTTTTTTTTTTTCAAGGTAGGCTTGTTACTTTTATTGTTTTTTTTTTTCCGCCGGTGACTTTGGCCTCTGTTCTTCTAGTTTCTTGCGCCGAGAGTTCAACTTTTATGTATTCAAGTTCGATCGAAGAAAATCTTTAGTGTACGCACAACTTTTGCAAACCATTTATTTCTCTGCCCAAAATTTAGAGAATTTTTCGAGTAGAATTTAAGCTTTGCCCTTTTTTGCCATTATCTATAAATAATCGGAGTGATTTCTTTTGAGGCTTTCATTTATGGTATTTGTGCAGTCGCTCGAAATCTGGCTTTTATTCAAAATTGTTATATTTAACCCGTGCAAAGTAGGCTTCGATAATACTTTCATACACATTTGGAGGATTAGTCTATCCTGCCCTCGTTAAAAGTCAAACTTTTATTCGGTTTATATTATGTCTGCACGCATACTGATAAGAATCCTCTTTTTAAAGCGAAGATAAGGCTTTCTAATAATAGTCGAGCAATGTTTTTAAAACTCGACAATTTAAGTACTTTTAACTTGATTTAATATTTAATCAGATTAACGCTGTAGCAATAAAAGCATATTTTGTGAATATACATCATCAAATTAGAAGGAAAAAAGGGCAATTTGAATAGATCTAAAATCTCTCGTCCGCAAGTTTCGCATTGCCATTCGTGCAAACTCATTCCGCTCGAGGAAATAACATTATTTGAAACTTCGAAATCTATATTCGTCATTCGACAAACAATACTCGAACTATTTCAATCGGGAAGGTAATCCGCGCGTAATTATTGTCGCTTCGAATCCAATCGTGGCCTCTGCCGTAATTCGCTCGTTACGCGCGTCGAGACAATACACGTCGACGAGCGGAAAGGCCACTCTCGACCAATAAGTATGGTAAAGACCGACGACGCAACAGCGGCGGCTTGGTCAAAGATCGCCAGCCTCCCCATTGATTATTCATCGGCGACTCGCCGACGTACGCGAATGTTAATGTCGCGAGGTTCAACGTTTAGATTTACGGCGTCGCGTGACCGTTTCCACGGAATTAAGCGCGATCGAATATGCCGTCGATGAGCGGGGCTGGGTTCGACGAGGTTTTTTCAAGGGAGGAGTGTCTACGTAATATCCAAAATCTAGCAAGTTTAATTACCGAATATTTTTAGACGTTTATTGAAAATGAAACGAGAATCGAGGGAAAAATAAAAATTTCTTCCAGCCGTAGGCCAGTCGACAATAAGATCACGATTAATAATGGCACACATCGAGAGTAAGTGCCGTTTATATAACACAGCAGATAGGCTAAGTGAAAAATGAGCGGCCAAGCGGCAATGACACGGGGCCCGAGGCTATCGAGCCTTGCTCCAAAAGATCAGAATTCTGATTTAATTGCGCCGGGTGTATGTACCATAATTTTTTTCGCGCGCGGCAGTGACTCGCGTCGACGTCCAAGGTAGAGACGTCATTTTCTAGAGCGGCGGTAGCGCGATTTAATTCGAGTTTGTATACAAACAACTTTGTATTAGCGCCTTTTCAGTCTGTCGAGAGAAGCGCCGATGTACGACTACGTTTATCGCGTCTTACGTAACTCGTATCGGTTGTTTAGCCCAAGATGTAATGTGGCTTTCTTATTTATTGTCGTTAGAATGAAAAATCGAAAAACACGTCGCACCCATTGCCTTTAACTGGCGTTTAAATCAAATATATCGTTAGGAGGAAAAAAATTGAACGCGAATCAAGTGCATTTTTAAATCCGTCGATAAAGTCTGCTTTAACTCGCGAACGGCACGACGAGTGTGTTTCTCGTTGAGGTAATCGCAGCCGATCGATATAACCAGGTGACAGAGAGAAAAGGGGCAGCCCGACAAAGCGGCGCGATGGTTATCTGCGCGTCAGCTGATCACTGTTATCGGTGCAACGCAGTCCCTGACAGTGGAATATCTCGCACTTTGGTGCTCGGCACGGAAAATCCGCCGAGTCGCGCAGACGTACTCTCTCTCTCTCTCGGTCAGGGCCGCGCGCACTTTGCGCCTAATCGACTCTCGGCTCCGTGCAATTTTCTTGCTCGCTTTGTTTTATGCCTTTTGAGAAGGAGCTTTTCTTTAGCGGAAATGAGAAGCCTTGAGACCTTTGGAAATGGGTTTGCTTTCGTCGAAAGAATGGACTTTTTTCTATTCGTTGCATTCGTTCAATTAAAATGGATTATGTACTCGCAAAATGACAGATCCATTTATTTTTTTCAAGGCAAAAGAAAAGCCGAGTCATCGACTCGAGAGTTACAATGGAAAAAAAGTGAAAGCGAATTTTCAAAACGTAGCCTTTTACTTTTCCTCGATGTTAAATTAATTTGAAGTGAGAATTTTAATTCACGTTTTGTCCTTACATTCGCGAAACACATGACATCATAAATGTTTGAAGAATGACGTCAATGCGTGCATGCACCACTACTTTTCCTCAATTTCGCTGTAAACCACATTAATAGCACATAAAGCAGCAATTAATGCTTGCATTCAACATTAAAAATAATATCGAAAATTGAATCTGGAACAGCCGTAAAAAACCTTTATTAACAAAGGGAACTTTTAAACCTCGCACGAACGATTAAGCAGCGAGGTAAAAACTTTTTTAACAGCTCGCCCAGAGCGCTCTAAAAAAGTTTCGTGCAACGCATCGCCACTAATTATTCATTCCTCCTCAGGGTATGGCCTTTTCGATCGAAGAGCGGCAAACACTGGGCATCCATGGACTCCTGCCGGCGGTCGTCAAGACTCAAGATGAACAGCTCGAGCTCTGCAGGCTCAATCTCGACAGATACACGGATGAACTCTCCAAATACATTTACCTCACCGGTCTTCTGGTGAGTGAACCTTTGGCGTTTTTAAGACGTTTAATTTTTTTTTTTTACTTGTGCGATTGAAAGCAGTAATCAAAGTCGATCATTTTTTATGGAGATACCAGTTTAAAGCCTTACGAGTAAATTTCGCAATATCCACGTGTCGATCTTCATTATCTAATAAATCAATCTATCGGTCTTACTTCACGAGAACATCACTTTTTCACTTAGAAAGTTACAGGTGATTGAAGGTATAAAAAGGACCGAGAATAAATGAAACACTTGAATTTATTGATTGATTCCGAGACTTTCCATTTCGGTAGCCGAGTATCGGTAAATCGATCTCCAGTCGACAAGACTGATTGAGAAATAATTTCTTTCGTTCCGACTTTGTAGATTGCTTTTCGGACTACTTCCAATATTACAATTTACTCTATAATCAATGCATTAAAAGTTTAACAAGTCCGCGATCCCTCCCAAAGGAAAGAAAAAAAAAGCTAATGAGTCCTTCTGAAAATGCCCCCCACAGGACCGGAACGAGAAGCTGTTCTACAGGCTGCTGAGCTCGGACGTGGAGAAGATGATGCCCCTCGTCTACACGCCGACGGTCGGCCTCGCCTGTCAGAAGTTCGGCCTGATCTACCGTCGTCCCCGCGGCCTCTTCATCAGCATCCACGACAAGGGCCACGTCTACGACGTCCTGAAGAACTGGCCGGAGCACGACGTGCGCGCCATCGTCGTCACCGACGGCGAGCGCATCCTCGGCCTCGGCGACCTCGGCGCCCAGGGCATGGGCATACCCATCGGCAAGCTCTCGCTCTACACCGCGCTCGCGGGCATCAAGCCGCATCAGTGCCTGCCCATCACCCTCGACGTCGGCACCAACAATCAGGCACGGATTTTTACGCCTATAGTCGATAATACGGTTGTAAGCTGAGAGTAGTTGGGAAAAAGTCGAAAACCTAAGAGAAAACACATAATAATACTATTTGTTTCCTGTGCATAAACAACCCAAACAAGTATTATTCTGTACATTACATAGAATCCATAAGTAGTTTTTTACAACAATTCGAAGATAATGTTTTTGCTATCTGAACAAAATCTGACCTCCGTGTTAATAGGCTCAAGTTTAACATTGAATTTTTCAAATTTTAATATCGAAAGGCGGTTTGAAATTTTTTCCACGTATAAAGCGTACTTAAATTGATTAAATGACATGTAATGTAAATTTTAAGAACATTCGAAGAAAATGCATTTATCGTGCGAACGTCCTTAATTAAACTGTTTTAGGGAAGGTCGAGAAAGTGGCCAGAGTATTATTTTCGATTTTGTGCTTACTCTTCTCACTCTTGAATTACAAGCTTGAAAGCCGATCTTTATGCCACAATCACTTTTTACGGCTTCTGCGTTACAGTTCATTTGCCGCTGGGAATTTTTTCGCTTTCCCTCGAATTAAAATAAAAAAATGAAAAAGAAAACGCAGAATCAGAAAGCTACACCTTACGTAACGACGACGTGTCTTTAAACCTCGCGAAGCTCAAAGTCACTCACAGAGAAAATAAATTCCTTCGAGCAGGCTTTCCTGGACGACCCGCTGTACATCGGGCACCGCCACAAGCGCGTCACGGGCCCGGAGTACGACGCCTTCCTGGAGGAGTTCATGCAGGCGGCGGTCAGGCGTTACGGCCAGAACACCCTCATCCAGTTCGAGGACTTTGGCAACTCGAACGCCTTCAGGCTGCTGAACAAGTATCGAAACAAGTACTGCACGTTCAACGACGACATACAGGGAACCGCGTCCGTCGCCGTCGCCGGCCTCATCGCCTCCCTTAGACTCACCAAGACTAAGCTCTCGGAGAACGTTATCGTCTTCCAGGGCGCTGGAGAGGTGAGAATTCATTTTTTTTTAGCTTTGGAACCTGAAGTATATATTATTGTGTCTAATTTTAACTTTTATATATCATTAATTATCTAACTCGTTGTCTAATCGGTGGTTTTTTTTAATCCAAAGGCCGCGCTGGGAATCGCTTGGCTCTGCGTAATGGCGATGAAGAAGGAGGGCGTCTCGGAGGCGGAAGCCAAGAGCAAGATCTGGATGGTGGACTCGAAGGGTCTGATCGTGAAGAACCGACCCAGCGGCGGCATCACCGAGCACAAAGCCGACTTCGCTCGCGACCACGAGCCCGTCAACACCCTGGCCGACGTCGTGCGCATCGCCCAGCCCTCCGTGCTGATCGGCGCCGCCGCCATCGGCGGAGCATTCACCCGGTCCATCCTCGAGGAGATGGCCAGGAACAATCCCAGACCCGTCATCTTCGCCCTCAGCAATCCAACGAGCAAGGCCGAGTGCACTGCCGAGGAAGCGTACAATGCCACCGAGGTACACACGTCACTTTTCGACTAAAACGTTACATTGATTTCGTTTTTAGTTTTCAATCGTAACCTGTCAATCCTCCGCAGGGTCGCGCTATATTCGCAAGCGGTTCTCCCTTCGATCCAGTTAATTACGGTGGCAAGACCCTGTACCCAGGCCAGGGTAACAACAGCTACATCTTCCCGGGTATCGCTCTCGGAGCGATCTACGCGGGCATGAAGACGATACCCGAGGAGGCGTTCCTGCAGGCCGCGAATACCCTCGCCGAAATTGTCACGGACGAGGACCTCGAGAGGGGCACGCTCTATCCGCCTCTCAAGGACATTCAGAAGTGCTCGATTCAAATCGCCACCAAACTTATGGACTTTGCCTATGCAGAGTGTAAGTACTGCTTATTTTTTTGCGCCTTTTCCTGTCTTTGTTTCGGGCGATTGAACGCTTTTTAAAGAAGACGAATTTGCAATGCTCTAAATCTCTTTGATCTTTGTTGAAAGGAGAAGTAAAAAGCGTATAGTAGTCGAGTCAAGGCTTTGTAATTCATTCCCTCGGTTTGAGTGATCAACAAAACCACTTTTATTTGTAATTAAAGCCAATGCTATTTAGGAAGTATAAAAATTTTCTATTTGAATTTCTTATAGCACAATACTATCCTAGAGTGCAGTATTTAAATAATGAAACAGATAACTTTAATATAGAACGAAATAAATTGAAAAATTACATTAAATATTTAATATAATAAACAATTTTTTTACATTGTTTTCAATTAGTTTACATTGTTAGTAAAAATAATATCAGATTTTCAGATTATAATTGATGAAGAAATTTATAAAAAATTTTATGATGAAATTTTAGCACTTGCGACAGTTCATCCAGAGCCAGACAACTATGAGGAATTCATCAGAGCTCAGCTGTACGACACAACTTACGCGCCGTCGATACCTCCAGTCTACCCCTGGCCTAAGATGTAACAAACTAACGGATATCCTCAGGCTTAAACTCTGGATTCCGTATTTTATTCCTTTCAATGATTAAAATTAATTTCGCCAAACCTCAGAAGTCAGGGTCCAGCGCTCGTTGATTGCGTCGGTGGACGTCCTAAGCTGTTGAAAGCTGTATAACGAGGGATCAAGTTTTTTGCAACGCTAACTAATGATATTAAATACCAGATTTTGTACGGGTCTTATAATTTGGTGACTTTGATACAAATACTAGTGACCATGAATGGTCTCGTAAATTCTTTTTTATTGTGGCCGATTGCACGCACGTATTACTTTTATGCGAAATAATGTACGGGATCTTTAAAGCTGAAGATGGTAATTCGCAAAAAATGGAGAAAAAACATTTTAATTAAGAGGCTCTCAGCGCAGTGAACGTCGTATTTTTTGGCTGTTATATATATTATATGTAAAGCAATTTATTTAACATTAACAAAAAAATAATGCAAATATCTTATCGGTAAGAATTAATATATCGAATTACTGTAAAGATTACGAAAAAATGTTATTGAAATGAACTATCAATGTATCTTTTGTGAAAATTGTTAACCTCTTTATTTTAATTATGTTTTATTAATAATATATGTAATTTATTTATGCAGGTTTCCAAAGCTTTGCACATTACGAAGATTATGTCCGACATGAGAATATTTCAAAATTGTTGAAAGTATTATTTTAAAAATAAATTTATATTGTTCATTTGAATTATTTTGACCTTAATCACTACCTTATGTTATAAAAATCGGTAAAAAAATACTCTTAAAAATAATATTTTATTTTCTGGCTACACTACAAAAAGTTGAAATTTACGAATGTATAAAAAAGGATAAATTAAGTGCGTAATAACAAAAAGGCAGACCATTGAGTATTTAGAAGTATGAACTAAAGTTCTGTTTTATTTCAAATGTAATATTTTTTGAAAAATATTATAATATATAATTTTTTTTAAATCTTCATTCATGATGTTCAAATGGTATATATCAGATAATATATACTTCTTTGTTAAGCCGACAAAGTTTCTCTCTAGTGGACAATCATATTATATAATTTTTTAAAATGAAATTTAATGCTTTATTTATACATTTTCAGAGTAGAACGTAATAAAAGTACTTTTTTTTTAAAGGCTCGCGTGAATGGTATTTGCTTAATTTATCTTATCTATTATACCTAGAAAGTATGAAGGTGTACGGAAGAAAGCGATAGTTTAAAATTTTAACACAGTTTACTTATTTACACTTCTGACTTCTTTCCACAGGACAATCATCGGATTCTTCATTTGGCCAAAGGAAACGAGAGGAAAGTAGGAAAGACCTTTTCAAAAATCTCACTCGTTCTCTTCGTTATGAATTCATTAATCCAACAATTATTTGCTAGTGTATCTTATGTTAAAAATTATCTACTAACTTAGCGTAGCTGAAACATAAACGTGGACTATTCTAGTCATCGTTTCTATGTCATAAGTCAACACAACGAATCATCACGAGAAAGTGAAAAGTACAAATTCTCTTTTTCTCCAGCTTTACTTTGTTACTCTTTTTTCGCTGATGTGTTGTTATTGTATAATAAGTATATAATCTTAAGAAAAGTAAGAGATAAAATGTACAGAAGATTCTTATACAAAAACGTCTACAGATTCGCGAGACGCGCGCACGAACTGTCTTCAAGAGACCTTACAATCACTCTTACACAGTAATGATTTCATTAAGAATCCACTAATTCAGCAATTCCTCAGTAGTCAAAAATAAAATTCAATAATTATCTCTTCCTGCACGAGGAATTTACTTAAAACTAAATGTGCTTCAGAAATGACATTATTTTTACAAACGTTGGATTCAGTTGAGGTCATAGTATTTCACGCGAACGCAAAAATATATGTTCGCCTCAACTTCCAAATTTAGTAAGAAGCGTCTTTAAAGAATCGTCATCAATATAGAGAAATAAATAATTTCCTTTTTTCTTATTTCATCAGGACCGACACGGCATTCACGTATCAAGTACATTCACGACTACAAAAAAGTGATTTTTACAATGAACAAAGTGGCATCTGAGTTAAAAAAATAAACAATGATGATATGGGTCAAAGCGACTCAATTAAGCGGAAAAATAAAATAATGGAAGGTGTCGCGATTTGAATGTTCTTGAGACGTGAACAGTGATAAAATCGCTGCGGATGTCATCGCGCCGCGAGTGGCAGGCCGACGATAAAGCCGAAGCGACGCCTCGCTGATGTCGTTGAGCAATTTATGGTGCGGTCCCTCCCCTAGCTTCATCGTGACAGCGAATGTGAGCGTTCGTGTGACTGTTGAGAATCACCGGCGGCACGCGTATCACATAATCTCTGGCTCGGGGGCAAAGCGTCGAAGAAGGGGTGTGTGAGAGCTTCTTTGAGAGTGATTCTGGACGCAGGATCGTACTCTAGCATCCTCTGGATCAGATCGAAAAGCTGTTTGTGCTCCTCGTCGTCCGATAATAGATATCTCTGCAAAAGGATGCAAAAATTTTAGTTTCACGCTAATGTCGTTATTTTATTTTAAATAAGAATTTAGTTAATACGTACATGCAAAGGTTTGCAAGTGTCACGAACGTATCTACCAGCAGAGCTCTTGTCGTTCCAATCCAGTTTACCATGATAGAAGTATTTTGTTTTTGTTTTACGAGCCATTCTATGGGATACGGTACCAAGAATACGCTCCATCATAGCAAGGTGCTCGCGATTGTCGTGCGTTTGGAATAGTGTTATACCCAGGTACAATTCGAAGAGTATGCAACCGATTGACCAAACATCACAGGGCTGTGACCAACCTAATTCTATAGTAACGAAATAAAAAAAGAAAACATTAAATTTCCCCACAATAAATCTAAAATTTCAATAATAATTGTTGAGAAATAAATATGTACCTAAAATAACTTCTGGTGCTCTGTAATGCCTTGTGCTGACAATAGTGCTGTGATGTTCGTTGTCAAAAGTAGCGCTGCCAAAGTCAATGAGTCTGATATCTGTCCTTTTCACTCTCCTGACATCCTTTCGCTACAAAGTAAAAAGATCACTTACAAATACTGCCTTTTTCAAAAACTTATTTTGAACGAACATAAACTTACTCGTTTACTATTGTAAATAACTTCATAGTCAGAATCTACAAATAGAATATTCTCTGGCTTCAGATCTGTGTGCGTTAGCTGATTATCGTGCAAGAACTTGACAGCATAGCAAAGTTGATAACCCATGTGCCTCACGTGTTCCAATGGGTATGGTTGGAAATTATTGTCTCTCTGAGGAGTAGACGAGTTCTTATTAAGTGATAAGAAAAATCCAGTAATAAAATTTTTAAAAGAGTCTTACCAAAAAATCGAAGACGCTAAGACCAAGCATCTCAAAGGCAATGCACATGTGGCCGTGATAGTTGAACCAGTCAAGCATTTTGACGCACAAACTGTGAACAGACAGAAAATTCAAGTTAGAAAATTCAAGGATTGGCGAGTAAAGGAAAAATCTTCATTCTAGAGCTTCGTTCTGCTCTTCGGCATCCCGTGGAAGATCGACTTGACTGATTTTGCTTTTTAATACTAACTGTTGCCCCTCTGGATCCTTCGCTGCAATCTTCTCCAGTGCATTGATCTCCAGCCTGGCGGCTTCTCTGTACTTCTCTACGTTCTTGATAATCTTCAGGGCCATTGTGTGATCCCTAAAGAGAGAAAGCGATTTATTAGAAATTGAATGAGAAATATAATTACTCCTTTCGGACGAGTATTTATTATTGTTTTATTAGTTTAATAATGATATATTTTTGAACTGAATGTTTGAACCGTTAAATGTTTTCAAATGATTTTTAATCGTATGCTTTTATTATTCAGTTTGACGGAATCTTCTTTTTCGAGTGCAATTATATAACAGCGAGTAATCGTTAGACGTCGAAAAATATGTTAAAATTTGAAATAAAATTTGGTTGAGTCAGTTCTGGCACTGGCCTCGCGAAGAGTTCTCTTAAAGGTCGACAGTGTGGTTTCTCTATTTATAGTTTACGTTACACACTTGATCGATAGTATCGCTGAAAATAATAATTAAATCCAACACACATATATATATATATATATATCTACTCTAAGGCACAGAATGATTTTTCGAAATCAAAAAATAACTTGCTATTTTTGCAACGATTTTCAATTGAATTAATTCTATTTACTACTACGACACAGCGAAAAACGATTACTTTTTATTTAAAATGAATATATATTCCTAATTCTTAAATTCCCGTTACTCAAAAACTTTTTTCAAACGCGCAGAGAAGAACGAACGGCTTTTAAATAAAAGAAAATAAAACCTCGTCTTTTAAAAATCGAAATATTATATAAAATAAATGAATGCTTACGTCCTTTACAATATTGTTCAAATTGTTGCAGTCATATCAAGAAGGGTAGGGAAGACAAAAACAAAAAGGAAAATGCACAAAGAAAAATGATTAGTATCAAGCAGAGGAGAGATAGATAGAGAGAGAGAGAGAAAGAGAGAGAGAATTGTCTATTGACTGAAACACTTACATTTGTAAGTCCTTAACCTTGACAACCTTTCCAAAAGTACCCTCTCCTAGGGTGGCCAGTATTTTATCTGCAATTGAAAAATGAATGTGAGTTCTCTTAGGTTCATCGATGCGGCTCGAGCGCTCACGCCAAATTCCTGGCATCGTTTCTTTCGCCGTCCATTTCGCTCTTTTTCCTTTATCGCGGCTATATTTAGTTTGGAAAATGTGCAGAAAATAATTGAAAAAAAAAAAAAAAAAAAAAACAGGTTCTGCTCTCGGTCGTTAAATAGGCTCTCTGCAGGAATTTAAGAAATGAACGGAAAGCCCACGACGGAGAAATTTGCGATCGCTCGGCCCTGATTAAGGACACAATCATCATCTTAAAGATTAAACGGTAAAGAAGAGTTGTTTGCTATTTTTCCTGTCTTCTTCTTATTTATATAAATTATTTAAAAGTACAGAATAAGATAGACGGTTTCATTATGCTATTATTGAATATTATTTTTCATTGTTGTATTTGTCCGTGGAGTCACTTTTCCGTGCTCCAAAGACCCTAAGACCCTACTGTTTGTAGTTCAAGGACTGGAGGACTGTCGACAACTTTTGAACGCCCAAATCAAGAGATACATTTTAGTTTTATAAATTCTGATAAATCAAGCACTTTGGAAATTGCGTTTAACTCAAAAGTTGCGATCTTCGGCCCCGCAGTCGAATATGAGTGAATAAAAAAATATGTGACAGATTTATGGATTGTGGTTATGGAAATGTTTAACGTAATAACAAATAAATTAAACATTTTTAGTTTCACGAGAATTACCTGACCAGGGACTTGTGGTGAAATCAAACTTTCAAGATTTCAAAGTCCCGTAAAGTCGTGTGATTTTAAATGAGCATGTTTACAAATTTTTACGAAAGAAAACAAAGAAAAGCTAAAGAAAATAAAAATTTTCACTCGACGGAGGGTGATAATTGTTTTTAATGAAAAATATAAACAATTTAATAACTGCATTCAAGGATCAATAGAGAGGAGTTATCTGATAGTAGAGAAGAGAGTAGATAGAGAAGCAAGTAATTAAAAGAGATAAAAAAAATGTATTATTTAAAATAAAAATGCATTGTGAAAAAAAAAACTGTCTGAAATGAATAAAAAAACAAACAAAAAAGTGTGTCGTTACGTTCGAGGCGGATCGATCGATCGATAAAAACGAAAGCGGTTGCCTCGCGCTTTTCTCTCTGTCGAGAGCCAAGAGCGAGTCAAAGTTTCGAGGCGAAAGAAAATGCAGCAAACTGGCAAACGTGAAAACGATTTTCCTCCGCGGTCCAGTCGATCGCTCGGCGCCTCGAAGCGAAGCGAGAGAGAGAGAGAGTGTGTGTGTGTGTGTAAGTGAGAGTGAGCGTGTGTGTATCTGTATCTGTTTAATCTGCTGATAAAATTTCTACTACAATGATTTTGTGTATTCACGTATTCAGATTTGGTATTCACGAACATCTATTCGCCAGGACGTCGCCAGATTGGTAAACGAGGTGGCCGTCTTCGTCGTCCTCGAGGGAGGGCTCTCGTGGGCTCTACAGACCCGCGCGCACGCACACACAGACGACACGCCCAGAGGCGACGAAGATGCACAACCGACGAGACGACGTGGTTGTCAATTCGTTCGTTGAATTGGAGGGTCCATCGCAGGCCGGTTGATTGATTGATTGATTGATTGATTGATTGGCGGGCAGCGTGATCGGCAGGGGATGATGATCCAGGCGGGTGTCCAGGTCCAGGTGGTGTCCAGGTTGTCCAGGCAGGCGCGCGGCGCAATTCGCGGGTCGGTTTCGCGGCGGGAGCGGGGAGAGCGGAAGAGGAGAAGAACAACGTGAGGCCCCCGCGTCGAAGACGAGACAAGCGCGTGTGTGTGTTCATCATCATCATCGTCATCATCGTCATCATCGTCATCGTGTGCGTGAGAGAGAGACCCAAATGTGCCGTTCCATATCCATTTTCCATTATCAACGGAGATGGTAACCCAACAATCAGAGAGAAAGGGGAGAGGGCAAAATGGTTTGCCAAGTCAGAGAGTGCCAACTTTTTTTTTTATATTTTTTTTTTTTAAAAAATTTTTTTTTTTTTTGTTTGCGCGCATTTATTAATTTCGTTATTTATAAAGCGCACTTATTCTTACATTTAGTTACTTATACGTAAATATATGTATATGCATCGATATGTTATTGTTACTTAATATTAAATTCTAATGTATCTATATGTATATATATTAACTGTGATTTTTACAGTCACAGGACTGCGCGAGGTGAGCGGCTCCTTTACGAAAAGGTGCATCCAAATTCCGTTTCGCTCTTCAATGTCAAAAGCGCTTTTCGGCTAATTTCGTCGCTCACCTCGCGCGCGTCCAATGTATTCCTGTATTGAATTTGTCGTTCGGATTCCAGTCTCGCGGCTTCGCTAGGCTTCCTTTTTCTCAGAGCGAAACGCCAGACTCGAACCGATCCTGCTCGTATGTACTTCGCGACAAGTCTACAAACTACAAACATAGATATATTTAAATTAATACACACCAGAGATTAGAATTAGAGAGGAAGAAGAAGAGAGAGAGAGAGAGAGAGAGAGAGAGAGAGAGAGAGAGAGAGTAGTGGAGGGGGTTATTGTCGAGATGTTATTGTTCGTGTAAAGCGTCGTGCAGCGTAGAGGTTCCAAGTGCACAGGGGGGGGGGGGGGGGGATATGTATACTTTTGAGGATGTCAGAGTCGTGAAATTCTTGAAGGCCCCTTAAGTGGCATTTCAATAATTCGCCAAATTAATTAAACTTTTGCAATTACCAGTGCTTGAGAATAATTAACGAGAGCACGCTTTCAGTCTACCACCCTCGAGAATTCTACGACTAGCGCGCGAAACTAAAAAGTCAAAGAGGCAAAATGCTCGCGAAACGCAACGGCGATCTCTTCGAAAGGGCGCGTGCAGCATCGGGCGGAGAAAAGCTCCCGTCTTATCGTTGCGGACAGAGAGAAAGAGAGAGAGAGAGAGAGAGAGAGAGAGAGAGAGAGGCGCGCGTGCTTGATTTCGCGAAGGGTGCGCTTAATATATCCCCGCGAAACGGGGCCACGCGACTAACCGCGCCGCGGCCTCGCCTTAATTTTCGGGCTTGATCGAAGGACAGTGATAAAAGGCCCCGAAATAAACTGTCATCGGCGCTCGATGGCACGGGGGGGGGTCTCTTTCGCGACTCGACCGATCGGCCGACCTGAGAGAGGGTGGATTTCGTTCGGGCTTGAGAACATTTTAATTGGCCTGACGGAGTTTTACGGTGTGTTGCTGGTGCCGATACTTGGTTTTGACAATTCCGCGTCTCTGACGCACCAGAAAATTATTGCATCGATGTTTTTTTTGAAAAATAATAGCGGCGTGCTTGCTTTAATTAATGGTACTGTTTACAAACTTTGTTGACATTTATTATTTTCTTTACGACGGAATAAACGTAAAACACATGGAGATTTGGCAGTGTTCGACGAGAGCTTTTCAGCCGTTTCCGTCGGCGTCTTGAGGCATTTGCTGCCAGTAATTGTACAATGGCTATTCGATGACTGTACCGAACACTCATTGCAGGCGATTCGAAAGGTTTCGAAATCATTATTCAAAATTACTTGCATCCTCTGTTCTGTTGACTTAAAGAAAAAAAAAAAAAAAAAAAAAACAGGCAGCTTATATAACGAGATAAATCACGAGTAATCCGCAATAATTTTCTCGGCGCAACGAAGATTTAAGAGTATTGTACAAAGATAAATATGTTCAGATCGATAAAAGCGAACGAAAGCCACATTTCTAGCCCCAATGAAAACAAATTTTATCGCAGTTGCGAAAGTAAAGCAATAAACGAGTTTCTTCTCGGCGATGAAATGAATCGGTTATTTTTTCAAGACCCTCCCGCGGCTCAAAGAAAATAAACTCCTTATCGACGTAGACACAGATATCCCTTCGAGATTGATAAGCATCAAAACCATCCCGACGGCAAATAAGTTCGCTCTCTTTCCGCAAAAGTCCACCTAATTGAAATCCGTGACGTCGCGGAATCTCCCGGCAGCGAATTTGGCGAACCTAAAATTGCCATCTTAGTCAGAGCTGCGCTATATCGCCTCGGAGAGAAAAGCTTCCGCCGACAACGAGCGCCCACACTCGCAACCGCCTTGGCCCATCGGCCAAAGCCATTAGTTTCCCCTCCCGGAAAAACTTAGCGAGCGATTCGCGGTCTCTCTTTTCCGGATCCTCTCTCCTCGGACGCGCGATTGTCGTCGCGGGGCAGCGGGAGGAGGGTGTGGCGGGGGGCGCGACTTACGATCGGCGCCTTCTTTCCGAGCCTCTTGCTCGTGTCGGTAACCACGACAAAGTCGTCCTCGTCGACGAGCTCGTCGTCGAAGCGATCGTTGTTGTTGTTGAGCGTTTGCTTCTCGTTCTTCTTCTGTCGGTACTTGCTGGCTATGGCGTCGGCGGCTGACTTCTCGTATATCTCGTCGATCGCGGCGTACTTCTGGATGAGGCTCTGGATCTCCTTGCGCTTGGCCTCGCGCTCGACGATCGCCGGGTCGTCCGAGACGGGCGAGGAGGCGGCTAGGGTCAGCTCCTCGTTGCTGCTGCCGCTGCCGGTTTTCGGTAGGACGGAGGCGGGCGCGTCCTCGGCGAGGGGCGTCTTCTCGGGGTCGACGGACGACGAGGCCGTCGTCGACTCGGGCTGCTCGCTCTTGCCGCTGCGAGCTTGCGGCCGTACCTTTCGCGTCCGGGTCTCGGCGTGGCCGGACTTGTGGCGGCCGTAGCGACGGTAGGCCTCCGTGTTCTGGAGGCTCTGCCGCAGGGCCGCGTACTTGTCGTTGCTCCTGCCGGTCGTGCTTACGTTAATGCTGCTGCCGCTGTGGCTGTTGCACTGGCTGGAGGGAAGCGAGCTTTTCGTCAGTTTTTTCTTTTTTTCTTTCGTTCGCCGCTCGAGGCTGGCTCTTCGAGGGCTCGACTTTGCGAATAGGGATTTTAGTCGAGGGCCGAAGTAAAGCTACGAATTTTGGGGACTGCCTGCTAGACGATTAAAACGCTTTTCTAGAAAGCATTGTAATATTTTACAATTTAGAAAATTGTTTTCGGCGCTATTTCGTAAAATACGAACCTATTCGAATGAAAATTCAAGGTCCTGCATTATTCATGGCGTATAAAAGAGATTCCGTAATTATGGTAAAAGTTCATGAATAAAAAGTTTGTTTTTCAAGTGTACCGAATTTAGAATTTTCACGATATAATGCGAAAAACAAAAAAGCTTCTTCAACAATCAGATTAGGTGTGACTATTTCCCTTTCAACTCCGCTGCGCAGATTCGATTTTACGAACCAATAAATCGCGCCGACTGCATTGTTCACCAACATTTTATTTTACAACCAATCCTCGTATAAACTCAACATTTTAACGCGAGCGCATTTCCTTCGGCGAGAGCTTTAATAAATAACTAATCGTCCGCGTTCCCGAAGCGCGTAAAATCCGCGCAAATAATCCCGCCTTATTAACTCGCGGGAAAGTCGCGCATGGCTGAGCGCATCATCCGGATAGAAATAAACCTTCCGTTCGAAATAAATTACCCGCCTTTTGAGCATTACAAAATGTCGCTCTTAGCCGGAAACATGTGAAATTTTGGCGGTAAGCAAAAAATGTGAAAATAGATTCGCGCGACCTTGACGGAAAAACTGTTCGGCTCGAGTCTTGGATGAACGGCGGGAGACTACGAGGCTCCAACGAGACAAGTGCCCTCTAACCGGGTACTCGGGCGTTGTCTTTCGTATTTCTTCGAGTCCGACCCCAGCGGAAAATAAGCTTTATTTTTTTTCATCCGAGCAAAAGCTCAGTTTTAGTTTTTTTATTAATAGTTTTCGCCAAATTTGCGCGGTACAACGAACTTTGCGATTCGCTCATTTTTCGAACTTCCAGCTGTTGTTTTTTTTTTTTTAAATATATTAAATTACGCCGTCCCCCTTTAAAAATAAACGAAAGCCGATACATTTACTCTATTTCAGTAATCCGGTCCGAAAAATCGCCGCGGAATTCCGATAAACGCAAAAATAGAAACTATCGAAATCCGCTAAAAATTTTCATATTTCAATGCCCCAAGAACGTTCGCGCGCGCTAAAGCGTTTCGCAAGCACCGGCCAGGGAGAGCTTCGGAGCGGAATTTTCGAAAACGCCGAAAGCTCCGTTCTCCCTCCCCGCCTCGGGGCGGCCGTCGCCTCGGAATATAATTGCGTCAGTCCGCAAAACACACGCCGGCGAGCAATGTCAACAAAAATTGGAAACTCGGCGCTCCCCCGCTATTCTTAGTCCATCGAGTGTATCGCGGGGAGGAGAGCGGGGAGAGAGAGAGCTCTCTCGCGGCCGATACGCCGCCGCTCGTCCTAAAGGGCCGGTCCGATTAAAGCCCTCCGTTCGGATTTATTAATACGACCCGCGCGCGTTTCTGTGTGTGTGTGTGTGTGTGCGGACCGCGCGTATCGTCCGGCGTTTGGCAAGAAGCGCGCGATTATTTTTAATTTTTCCCGCTAGCCAAATCTCGTTTCGATCGGCGCGCGTTTTCTCTCGATCGCCGTCAAAGATTTTCTCGCGTCGGCAATTTTTCGAGCCAGAGCCCGAATGGCTTCGAGGGGGGGGGAGGGCTGCTCGCGATTGACGGGTGGAACCGATGTTTGTTTACGTTGGTGCGGCGAAGTATTCGCGGCGCCGGATCGCAGATTCTCTCTCGGATTTTCTATATCGAGTTTAATGAGCCAAATTTAAACGACTTACTTTCGCTCGTTGTGAATATCTACTTGGAATGCAAAACACGACACTCAACAATGTTAAGCACACAGATTTCACTCGCGTTTCGACACGATTCCCGCGATAAAACGCTTTTTTTCCTGCACCTGTACATCCAACTACTGCCCCCTGCAACGAATTGCTTCACGTTGAATTTTTTTCTTTTTTTCTTTTTTTACGCCGCTCCACAAAATCCACAATCTTCTCGCGGATCGTCGCAAGAAAGGGAAATATCACACCGTCTCTGATTTCTCCTCGAGTCGTTGCGCAGCTTGCGCGAGCCCGCGAGCGGGAAGATAATTCTCGTCGCCTCCCTCGTTATCGTCTCTAAATTATTTCCGCGAGCCGTCGTAAATCTGTCGCGAAAAAAACTGGCGTGACGTCAAATTACAAGCCCGAGTGACGCACTTTGGCGCCACTCTTTGTTGCAGATCTAAAATAAAAGGTCTGCGTCAGGTCTTGTAAAAGCTTCTCGGCGCGCAAGCCGCGCAACGATTTCCCTATTCGGAGAAAGTGCGTAGCCCTCGGAATATCGGTCTCAGATGAAGCAGGTACCCGCTCGCCCTGCCCTCGGCGTTCCTCCTCGGATGGTGGGTCCTCCTCTCGTGGCCGCAGGGCGTCTTCTCCCGCCTGACCGGGCTGACGTACGGATAGGCCTTCTCGCTGAGGAGGATCGTGCTGCTCGGGCTCTTGAGGATGCTCCTGCGGGCGGAGGGCTCGAGGGTCCTCTCCTCCCTGACGAAGGGGCTGGGCTCGCGCTCCCGCTCCCGCTCCCGGTGCCGGAGGTTCTGCCTGCTGCCGCCGAGGAAGCTCGGCTTTCGCTCGAGGATCGACGAGTACTTCTCCTCGAGTCGGCTGCGGGCGCTGCTCAGCAGGGAGGCCTCGGAGTCCCTCGGGGCTGGCCGGTGCTGCTGGTGGCCGTGCTGGTGGTTCCGGTGCTGCCGCGGAGAGGAGACCGCCGACGAGGAGGCCGAGACGGACTTGGGGCTGAGGCTGGAGCCGACGGAGCCGAGGCCGAAGCTCCGCTCGCTGGTGGTCGAGGGGCCGCGGACGCGGCTCGTCAGCCGCTGGAGGAGATTCGAGCAGGAGTCGCTCAGCAGCTGGGTGACGCTCGTCGTCGAGGAGCGCGTGTAGCGGTTGTTGCGCCGCGAGGCCTGAGGCGTCGAGGGCTGCATGCTGTCCCTCGAGGCGAAGATGAACATTTGAGAGGCAAAAGCTCGGAGGCCTGTCTCGTCTTCGTTCCGTCGAGGTTTCTTTCTTCCGAGTTTGCTGGCTCGGCTTCTCGGCGGATTTCGCGACTACGCGACGAACGATCTTGCTTCCTTAGTTTATTTTGATCTCGTCCTTTCGCATTTTCATGTTGCCTCGCACGGTCCAGCAAGAATCTAGCCGTTCGCCGGCATCCTCGGTAGAAATCACGGGCGGAGAACACCTGCGACGGTCGGTCCGCCTCGGGATTGAAGCTGCTGGTCGGCTAGCAGTTACTTTTTGGGGGGGAGGGCCGGTCGATCGGCCGATCGTCCGAGAGTCACTGAGCGGCGCGCGCCCCTCGAGAGAATTCGAAAGACACACGGACAGACCGGGGCAGGGAGGCGGGGCGCAGGGGGCAGAAGAGAGGACGACAACGACGACGACCACGACACGACGACTTCGACGGCGGCGCAAAAGAGCGAGAGAGAGAGAGAGAGAGGGAGCACCGCGGCCCGCCAAATAGTAGCGCGCGAGCGCTTAACTAAAAATATCGGGCTGCGATCTCTCGGACGCCGCCGCCGCTGCCGCCGCCGCCGCCGAGGT
The DNA here is from genome assembly GCA_035047165.1 of Ormyrus rosae. Taxonomy (NCBI): domain Eukaryota; kingdom Metazoa; phylum Arthropoda; class Insecta; order Hymenoptera; family Ormyridae; genus Ormyrus; species Ormyrus rosae. The sequence goes on from JAWWML010000062.1 coordinate 10,866,183, forward strand.
GAGAAGAGGAGGCGGAGAGCGCCGATGAAGAAGAAACGCGCGATGCGCTCTCTCTCTCCTCCCTGCTTTTCTAGCGACGCAGAGCCGCGCAAAAGAGAGGAAGCGGCGGAAGGCCGAGCGAAGCGACGACGTTACGTAAAGGTTTCCGGATTTTTTGCTCTGGACCCTTTTATTTCGAAAGAGGGTTACTTTCGCCGCGGCTGAGTCAGCGGCCACGGGTGTGTGCATCGCCCGGTTACTTATAGCACTTGGCGTGCTCGGAGTTCATTCACTGGGGCGTATTTGTCGCATTTCGGTGACATTCGAGCGGCCGCCTCGGCTTTCCGCGCAATATTTACAATCTAAAATAAGAGCCGACGATGATTGACGGGGGAAGAAGAGCGGCAGCCGTAACTGAGCTCGGCTGCATCGAGCGATTACCTCGGGGGACCTTCGCGTTCGGCTCTCTCGGTTCTCGAAAAAAAAAAAAAAAAAAAAAAAAAAAAACGGCCAAAGCTCGGCAACGGTCGCGCTTTATTAGCGAAGCCTCGGGGAGCTTGGCAAGGTCATTTCCTACTTTTCGTCCCACGCGCCGCTCCGAAAGCTCCCGCCGCCGCTCGCTTTTCCGACGAATGTCCGAGAATCGGCCGGTGTGCGTGCGCCGGTATAAATAAACGTATAAATAGCCTTCGAGCGGATCGAGAGGGGCGCAGGCGCGCGAGCCGACCCGAGCGACGAGCTTTTCCGTTTTGCCGTGAAAAAGAGAAGCTGCTGCGCGACGACACAAAGATCGGGAAGGTGAACTTGAAAACGGGCCGAGCGCGGCGAAGGCTGCTGCTGCTTCTTCTTCTTCCTCGGCTCGAGGGTTTCTTTGGCCGCTTTCGAGCTCGCCGCGGAGGATGGGCGACCGAGTCGCGGATAAACAGTTTCCCCGCGCGCGCGCGCGCGCTCTAATTTAGGTTCGGTGAGAAACGACTTGTTTTTCCACGCGTTGCTGCTCGCTTGCACTAATTTGGTAACTGTTAATCATATCGTTCGCGCGCTAATGCGAGTGAGTCAAGCTTTTTTTTTTTGCGACTCTGCGGATTTTTGTCCGAGCTTTTCATCGTTCCAGTGACGCGATCCCTAAAAGCTTTGTCTCTGGTATGAGATAGCTTCATTCTTTGCCGGTGAGCGTACACTTCCTGGGCTCTTTATTTGGCTTTTTTCTTGCTCTCGAAGCAACCAAGCAAAATCCGCCTGTTCGCGGAATGAAAAATTCTGTAAAACCAATCCATCTCGACGGAGAGCCTACTCCTGCGGCGCACAGTAGCTCAATTGAAGCTGCTCGGCGTACATCACGCGTCTCGCTTATGTTTTTTTTTTTCGTCGCTCCGAACGCCGATTCAAGGAAACTCGATATCGCGCGACGATCGTAGGTTGGGAGAGCGAGTTGATTGAGCGCGGCTCGCCGCCGCCTCGCGATATTTTGCTTCGGATCGGTTCACGGATTCGGGGCTTCGGTGATTGCGAGCGCGCGCAGGCGCGCGAAACCGCGCTGCGCGATTAGTTAATTTTAGGATTTACACGGCCTACTTGATTTAATATTGCAAAGCTAAGCTCGCTCGTATTATGAGGTTCCGCGGCGTTATTTCGAAATTACGCCGCGCCGGGGAAGAGGAAGCCGAGGAAATCTTTATTGGCTTTAATGTTGCGAGTATTCTCGAACGAGATGAACTTGATCGTTTGGAATGTCGCTCGGAGAGATTAGTGATCCGTAATTTTTTTGTTAAAATTGATTTTTTTAACGATCTTTCTCGAGTTCAAAACATACTGAGAAAAAATTTTCAGTAATAATTACTATACCCTTTATATAGTAAAATTTAATAAAATTGTAATAAAAATGGTGAAAGTTCTATTAAATTTTAATATATAATATAGTAATTTTTTCGGATAATGCAAATTTGCTCCCGCATTAGTAAAAAATACACTAATTTTTATTACATCATTTTTCTCCGTGCAACGCTCAAAGTCGTGTGCTTTCGATATTCTGCTTCGTCAATATTGAATCGCGATTAACAAATTCCTGACCTCGCTTATAAAGTTCATGAAATATCAAAGCGATAAAGCTGCCGAACACTGCCACCAGAAATCTATTTCTCTTTGCAGCGCGAAACGTAATGCTGGCCTTAATAAAAGACCTCTACTTAAAATAAGGATTCTTCGCATTAAAATAAGAAAAAAAAAGTTAAAAAAAAAAATACGAAACCTTACAAAAACTTATACTAAAACATGGACCCATAACCACGATCACATACGCGGGCTTCCGACGGATAATCAGCCTCGTGGCAGGTGATACGACTGCGACTCGGCACCCGTAGGATCGCGGACTCGTCGGCAACGCGATCGGGTATCCAAATTCACGTGGCACAAAGTATCCGCGCTCGCGACGCATGGCAGAAGGTACTGGCGTCTCGGCTCGCGGCGATAACTAACAAAAAACGAATTCTCGAGTAGAAGGCACAAAGCAGCCCGCGCGCTTGTCGACTTATCCCGCGAGGACGGACAACAAAGCCCTCGAAAAGGTCGTCTCTTTCGTCCCATTGTTTACGTTTACGGCTCGGCGGTGACTCGCGGGGGGCGCCTCTCTCTCCTCCCCCGCCGGCGCGATATTTAAAATCGGCTTCTGGGTCAATCGCTCGAAGGTGCAGACACGCGTCGGCTGAACTAGTTCTTTCGCTCGCGGCTGTCGAAACTCCGCCGTGTCTCGGGGGGGACCTTCGCCCTCGCGCTCGCTTCGTTGGCGGAAAACACGAGGCCTCCCCTCCTCCCGGGGGGGAAACTCTCGCACCCGGGTGAGAGCTGCTTTCCCGGCCGGTTCTCCCAGTTAACGGCGCCGAGTAAAGCAGATCGGCGAGAGCTGCTTTACCGACGCGACGAACACCGACGAGTCCGTCGTCGCCGCGCGAGGCTAAAAATAGCCGGGAAGTTTGCGCGAGCCCCGAAAACAGACCTCCCGCGGACGAGGTGGAGGCTTGGGTGGATATATAAGTCGGCGGCCCGTTCGGAGTCGAAGCCCGGGGTATAAACAGAGGAGTAATCGCGACTCTCGCGAAGGGTGACTCCGCGCGCTGCGAGCACGCACGAGCGCGAGTCCGAAACGAGGTTAAGTGGCGAGCTGACGCGCGGATCGGCGACTTGGATGCCGCGGGGGTCAAAGGTCGGAGTTTCGCTCGAGGCGGTGCACTTAAAATCGCGCTCGTTGCGAGTTAGTTTTCAGTCTGGGGCAAATGTTAGGGGACACAACGTCGCGCGCGATTGCGTTAATCACTTTTGGTTATTGTCCCGCTTCGCCCGTTCTAGTATTACGTTTTCGCGGGAGACTTTCGCGCGATTCGCGCGCGTGATAAAAGTTGGGAGCATTAATTTCGTTTATTGCACGTTGAGCCGCCGATTTTAGCGGGTGATCTAACCCTGGCTTGACTTGAGCTTACAAGTTAAGGCTTCAAACGTTTTGTTATACTTAAAAAAAAAAAAATGACGCGGCTCCGCTAGAAGATGTTCTAGAAAATAGACTCTCTCTCTCTCGCTGCAGGCTAAGCGGGCCGTTCGTCATTGCCTCGAGACGTGCTGCTTTTAACCGGATCGAAAATATTAATCACCCGAGAAGCCGAAAATTCACTCTCCGGCCAACGGGGGATTATATCTCGGTCTATCAAAATCACTGAAACGTATTAGCATTAACGGACGTCTCGTCGTTCCGGTGCTCGATAAATCTTCGACGAGACGAACGGCATTAGATTTACATAACAACCACTAGAGCACAGAGCGCCGAGTCGATTTTCTAGATGAAACGAAAAAAAAAGAAAAAAAAAAAAATAGAAGCGCCGCTTTTCATTCCTCCTCCTCCTCATCCTACATAGAGCACCGTTTTCCAGCCGATCCTTCTACCTCGGGCACGACGACGTTGCCGTTCGTCGGCGACGCTGGAGACGGTGGGAGCGGCTCGGCCGAGACGACGAGCTTCCTCTGCTGGCTGCAGGCGTCGACGAGCAGCCAGTTGTCCCAGGCCTGGCAGGGCCACCATCGGTGTTGCTGCTGCTGCTGCTGGCCGTGTTGTTGGTGCTGATGGTGGTGGTGATGATGGTGATGGTGGTGGTGGTGGTGGTGGTGATGGCGATGCCGGTGGCGATCCGCCTGGTCGAGCTGCGGCGGCGTGTCCTCCGGCTTGCTCCTGATCTGCGCGGTCCAGAATCGGGGCTCCAGCTCCTGCCTCGCCATGGCTCCGCGCGGCGAGACGCAACGCGGCGAGAGAGGCGCCGAGAGGAGGGAGGGGTGGAGAGAGGGCGAGCTCGGTATTTCTGGAAGCGCTTGGCCTCCTTCGTCGATCGCTTCTTCTTCGGCTCTTTCGAGCCGTCTTTTCTCGCCGCTCTCTGCGTGGATATCTCGGGGCCTTATCGGCGAGCGAGCCGCGCTGGATTATATGTACTCGCTCGCGGGGCACTCTTTGCACAGCTTCGGCCCCTCTGCCCGGAGGAGTCGCGCGAACTTTTTTAAGACCCGGGTGTAGAAAAAGGGAGCGCGGCTCCGAGGCGCGCGGCGCTGCGTCTCCACGTCGAGCCAGCACTGCCTGTCGAGGCGGCCAGCAGTCGCAGGCCTAACTTCGCTGCTTTCGGAGAGAGAGAGAGAGAGAGAGAACGAAACGCACGCTCGTCCAAAATAGCCGGCCGCTGCGGCCCGCGTGGAAGGAAGAAAGCGTGCGTCGTTCTCTCTCTCTCCCGAGTAAGCTCGTTTTTCTCGCATTATTTTCTCTCGACGTCCTCCCGCGTTGGGCCGCCGCTTCCAGAAGCAGAGGAGGGACTTTAGCGCTCTCTTTAGGCGCAGGAGAGCGTGTGCAAGGGAAACGACGGCGGCCTCCGGCTTCGATTATAAGTTTCGCTAATGAAACTTGGACGCGCGAGCTTGGGATGCTTTCGGCTGGTTTTCGCTGCTTGAAAAAAGGCCTTTTTTTTCTCTCTCTCCTTGTCGTATCAATAAACCATTTCTTTTCTCGGAGTACGAGGTCGCCTTGGAGCAATGACGGAATCCTTTGGTTTATTTATCGGGGGAAGAAAAGTTTTCGGCGAAAATTGTAAATTGCTATTCGTATATTTCTTGAAAAGTATACATAGTCTCTTGCACATCGAGTCGCACGCTGATTTCTCTTCGCGCATCATTGCGGAGAATTCGCGTTTTCAGAATGTCGAGCAAGAATTTTAAGTAGATTATAGAACCGTCCCCAATAACTGAAAATTAATGTCGCAGAATCTAATCTCTTAGCGGTTAAAACGCTTTACGCACTGATGATCCAAATTCGCAAAGTCAAACGGCAATTCCCCGTCTCTCGAGGATAACCTATATTCCGTCAGCCGAGGCGCACACCGCCTTTGCAAATTTAAACGACACTTATTCAATCAAGATAAGCTTGTTTTTAAGCGGCGCCCGATTTCCTTGCATCAGGCAATGCAGCCTCGTACCTTTGCCGGTCTACGGTTTTACAGAGCGCGCTGATACGCGCGGCGAGTGAAGAAAAAAAAAAGAGAGGGAGCAAAACTCGATGTGCGCGATGCGACCGGACGAGCGACGGACGGGATAAGAAAAATATCGTGTTCGGCGCAAAAAATTTCTCGGCATTCCGAGATTTCGCGCGGCGCATTGTGTGTCGTACGAACGTGGGTATAACGGAGAGATGGAAAAAAGAAAAAAACAGAAAAAATGCACGGGGGAAACGCCTTGGATGTATACCTGGATGACGAAACGCTCGATTATCTAATGTCGTAAAGAAGCGATTTCATTGCATACTCCTTTTCATCGAGGCGCGGCCATATTTAACTCGGCTCGGAGCGCAGAACCAAATAAATCAAGCACAGCTTCGACGAACGCGCGAGCGACATTAAATTTTCGCCTGGAAGTGGAAGCGAGCAACTCTTTTCGTTGACTCGAGCCTCGAATATGAGAGAAAAAAAAAAAAAAAAAAAAATTGCACAACGCACTCGGCGCGTTATCCATCGGAATAAAGGCGGGCGTACGCGTTGCGCGATCGAGTGCGTTCAGCGAGCTCGGAAAGGAAGAAAGGCGCGAGGAAGTGGGCGCAGAAAGAGAGAGAGAAGTGACTTCGCCCAACGCGCTTAGCCTCGATCGGAAATCGGCTTCCACGCCGAGCCATTGTCGGACCTAAGCGCGAAATTGCCGAGTGAGTGGGGGGGAGTCCCGTCGAGATTTTCGATCTCGATCGGAGCAGAGGACCGAACTTTGGATATGCTAATTTTCAGGTTGATTTTTTTTTTTTTTTTTTTTGCAAGGCTGATCGATTTTTCGTCGCAGCTAATTTATTTTTATCGCGTGGCTGCCGTATTGTATTGGCTCGGTTGGCTGATCAACGATCGGTAAGTCTAATTTATTGTCAGCTTACGACGAGCTAGAAAATTTAAATTCAAAATGATTTTACTGACTTTTAAGGAACGAAAAAAAGAAAACAACAATTTAACGCGATTAAACAATAAAACAAATGACCAATCCGATCCGAATCAGAAATTTCAGCGAGCAACGGTGCAAAAAGCACGAAGCGCGAGCGGAATCGCAGCCCCTCTTTCTCTGTCAACAGTAATCGAGCGCGCCTGAGCGCAACGTTCACTCACCTCCTCGGCTGCCTCCGCGAGCCATTTCATCCTTCCGGCGATCGAGCAACAGGGCCTCCGGTCCGCGCAACACACCGACTGAAGAAAAAATCCGCGCCTCGGACGCGTCTATATGCTCGCGGCGGCGTGACTCAAGCCACATAGCCGCCGCGGCGAGTCGGGAGACGACGACGAGGCGCGAGACAAAAAGAGAGAGAGAGAGAGAGACGGGGGAGGCGGAAGTCTTGGCTGGACGCGCGAACAAAGCTCGCGAATCGGGATTTTCAGAAAAGGAAAGTTGCCGCGCGCGACTCGCGACCGACACAAAGCGGCGCGCGAAAACAAACGATAAAAAAAGGGCCCGCGACTGCAAGTGCGTAGTAACAAAGAAGCGAGAGTGAATGGACGGCGGGCGGATGAATGGAGCTCTCGCGAGGCTGCCGCGCTTTTTTTTGGGGGGTGGGGGGAGGTACGGCGAAAAATATACTCTTTGGTTCGGAGAGCGAGGGGCACGGCTTTCCGAGAGCGTTTAACGGTTTGCGCGGCCGACGTGCGGATTCCGAAGAGTTTTCACTGACTCCTCGAACGGATCCTCCGCTTCTGCGCGTGTATCGAGGTCGAATTTTTGTTGCGATACGCAAATGAACCGCGACTGCTGGGTGTTCGATATGAAATACCGATAGAACTTTCCCGTTTCGAGCTGTTTGAAGCGTGTCAGTGAAGACCCTTGGAAGCCCACGCGGGCCCCTACACCTTACCTCTCTGGTGCACAGACATTTCGAAGCGAGATAGAACGAGGGAAGGAGAAAGAAAGAGAGAGAGAGAGAGAGAAAAAGACGCAAAGTCGTTCGACTCACCTGACTCTTTTGATGCTGGGCCCGGTGCTTGTTGTGGGGCGAGGCCGTGGCGTGGTGTCGGTGGAGCTGGCTCCGCTTGGACGATCCGGACGACATGGGCGGCTGCTGGGCGGGCTGGGGGGCTTGGTGGCTCGGCTGGGTCGCCTGGGCCGCGGGCCCGAGCACTTGACTGGCGGCCTGGGCCTGGGGGGCGCGATCGCGGTCCCGGTCCCGGTCGCGTTCCCGGTCCCGCTCCCGGTGGACGTGCTGGGCCGCATGGGAGTGCTGCTGGCGGCCGCTGCTCGGCGAGCGCCGGTGGGAGCGCTTGTAGCGGCGCTCCTGGCTCGTGCCGCGCTCGTGCTGACGCGAGCGCAGTACCCTCTCGCCGCTGAAATTAACCGGGGAACCCGAGACAGGGGTTAGTAGGATGCTCCGAGTTTTTCTGAGAGCATCCCTACGGCGTTATCAATCGACTGTCAGATAGAGAGCGTTCGGGCTTACAGGGAGAGAGAGACGTTTTTCGGGAGCAAAGTTATGGAAACCGAAAAGTTTCTCTGTCCGTGTAACACCGAGAGAAGACTTATTTTCTAAATGGTAAATGACGTCAATTGGTATGCTGCTTTGGATTTCGTGATCTTGACACGGTTTCGCCAAATTTCTTCTTGCCTTTCTTTCAAGACGCCGACCTCTTAGTGAGCCTAAGGATTTTGTCAAATTTAGTTATTAAGTCATTCGCGATGGTCACCTTGATCCAATTTAAATTCAGCGTTCGGCAGTTTGAATATATAATTAAAAAAAAAAAGGTGTTTACTAAATAAATTTCAATCTTTTCAGTTTCGTAAGATTAAATCTTGTCAAAATAATACTAAATTGCTTAATAAATACAACGAAAAGGACAACTGAACGTTCATTACGTATACAGTGTTTCAATTTAGAGATGTTAACGACCTTCATTGGGTAATACACTCGGCTTTGCTCTTTGAAGAGTCTTGCTACAGCGAGTTGAAAGGAAAAAGACGGATAAGAGCATCTACGTTACGAACAAGTGGAGATTCCAGTGTTAATTTATCTCGTCGCTCTTCAAAACAACTCGCTCAATGAAGCTTTGTTTAAACCAATTGCGTAAAGTCAGACGCGCAGCTGGCCGATCAATTTTTCCTACGTACGCATAAAAATGCCAAATGCCCCGAGACAGCCACTTTCTACATTGAAAACAGAACTCTGACTGGAAGCCGGAGAAGCGCAATAATAATCGGCGAATCTTGAAGCTTCCTATTTTTACTCGCTGATAAGACGAAGATTCTTGCGAGGAAAATATTTGCAGCACGTCTGTTACGTGCAGCATTACGGAGAACTTGCCGAAGGCGCTGCAGTGACTTAATTCTGTAATATGCTGCACAATGAGGTTCAATTGTATTCTTTGGCCTTTTCTTTAGACAAAGCGAGCGGCTGCTTTTCGCGCGAATTCCCTCCTCGCGGAGATTAAATAGTCACGAGAACATCCGAAATTTCGGAAAGCGAATTTAATTTACTTCAATTTTAATCGACGAGATTAGAAATGACACTTTGTTCGTTACAGATCCCGAGTAAAGACAATAGCTCTAATTAAAACCTTTGTCTGCGTTGCAGTTTTAACGATAAAGGACGAATTAGACGCTACTATTTACGTATTTCTCGGAAAGTTCTCGGAATACATTTAATTAAAAGATAAATTAAACTTTTTGCCCATAAATGGATTTGTCTTCTAGTACACTTGAAGCCTGCTTCTTTGGGAAAAAGAGCGATATTAAAGGGAGCTTTTTCCGCGTTATCACTCGAGCTGAAATACAATATGCAATATAAACTGTTTTAAATTCAAGCTCGCGGCTCTCGAGCTAACAATTAAAATTCTTTCGACTGACTCAGCAAGCTTTATACGTCCTCAAAACACTCTAAATTCAATTCGAACCCCCTAAACTCCGCCAAGCCAGTCTCGAAAACAAACTGCGAAAATTAGCAAAAAGAAAAAAATAAATAAGCCTACATAGGTAATTTGTTGAAACGCTTTTACCTGAGGCATGTACAGGTTTTGAAAAATCTCTCGAGAAAGGGCCAGGACCCGGCGAACATAAATTATCCTCCTCCCCCAGAAAAAAGAGAGCGAGTCCCTTCCCCGGCGGGCCGGCTTCGGGTCCCTACCGAAATTTAGGCGCGCGCGAACACATCCGTAAATGAATCAAGCGGTCCGCGACGATTCACGACGGCTCCTCGCTTCAGTCCTGCGTCCCCGGCAAAAACCTGCGCCGCGAGAAAATCCGAGCGGAGCGGAGAGAGCCAGCGGCCAGCCCCTTCTGCTTCTCGCGGCGAATGAATGACGCATCGCGACACAGCGACGACGACGAGCTCGGCCTGGTGTACTTTTGTTTTTTTCTCTCTCTCTCTCTCTCCCCTCTCGCGAATGCGCGAGACGTTGCGTCGCGCGAGTTCAAGGCGAGTCGATAACCCCCCCTCCCCCTGTGCGCACGTAGATGCGGATGCAGATTTACATTTTCTTTGTGCACTCCCGTACGTTACGGGAGTCTGTCTCGGTTTTTGATGCGCCCTCCGAAAAACCGTTCGGCCTTCCTTACTTCTTTCTTTCTCTCCGCTCGGTTGGGAGAACGAGCGGCGGCGAGGTCGATGGCTTTTTCGAAAACGGAGGTCTCTCTTAGGCCGCCGATGCTGCTTTTATTACGGACTGCACTCGGCTTTTCAACGCTCGAAAAAAAAAAAAAAAAAAAAAAAAAAAAAAAAAAAAAAAAAAAAAAAAAAAAAAAAAAAAAAAAAAAAAAAAAAA
>JAWWML010000062.1:10876547-10930207 GCA_035047165.1 Ormyrus rosae
AAAAAAAAAAAAAAAAAAAAAAAAAAAAAAAAAAAAAAAAAAAAAAAAAAAAAAAAAAAAAACACGCCTCGTTGGCTTTCCGAAGACTAGGTTAATCACGCGCGCTTCTCGCCTCTACGGTTTGCATTGGTTGTTCAGGTTTTTTGCTTCCTTCCTGGTTAGATGGAGAGTCGAAAATTTTGTCCCGATAATATCCGGGAACTCGCGAATGAAATAGCAGTTTATTTGACGCTGACGGAAACCATTAATTATGAAAGAAAACGCGCCTTTAATTTGGTTAAATATTCTGATTAATTCGCTCGAGATCTCCGATCTGATCTGATTAATGTTTGCAGAAAATAAAATTATCGTTTTCCTACAATCCTATTTAGAAACCGGCAGCAAAGTATCGCTCAAGCGCATTTAACGACTCTTTCAGTAAGATTCTTAACGTTTTTCCTCCAGCTTTACGTTTGTATAAATTACAACTTTCTCAACTTTCAAAAAAGTAGTATGGAATTATCACGCTGCACTGCAGGCATAAAATAAACAAGTCAATCAATATAGGTTTGTGTAAAAAAAACCATTTAAGGATGGCACGAATGAATTATTCATCGAAACGGGCGACGATACGCTGATTTGCGACAGAAATATTTCCAGTCGCTCGATTCGATCCACATTTGAGTTGGCGAGGAAATAATCAAGCCGTTGCGAAAATACGAGAGAGTGATAGCAAAATCTTAATACATTTATGAGTCCTGTCAAACGTGACGTGAATCGGCGTCTGTAGTTTTGCGTCGCGGCGATTAATACGAGGCCGATTTGAAAATAAAGGCACAATGAAATCGTCAACTTGATTGGAGAACAATTATATTCCTCCGTCGAGGCTGTGGTTAAAATATTTATGAAGGGTGAGAACGGAAAAGAAGCTAATTTTTGCTCTTACTGAAAAATTCATTCAAATTTTTATTTAAAGACGCCGAAAGATTACGGTAAAGTTTAACAATATAATTTCCACATCAGCAATGATAGTAGGCTTAAAATACAATAACCAGTCGTCCCGCAAGATTAACTCTACTCGACAGCTGCACATCGTCTTGACATTCGTATCACCCGTGGCTCAGTGGCAAAAACTGCAAAGGCAGCAATTCGCCGATCGAATCAAGGGAAGCAGCGGAGAGAGAGAGAGAGAGAGAGAGAGAGAGACAGAGAGAAGAATCGATGCGCCGTTGAAAAGGGTAAAAAGCCGCGTGTCCGCAAGTTTTTGGCAAAACTGCGTCTTCCGCAGTTTGCTTCCACCTTTGGACGGCGTCCAGGGACCTTGAGTCGGGCCTAATGAGAATCCCCCTCCGCCGGCGAATCGAAACGCTCGCCTCCCACGAATGAGGTCAAGCCAGCCCGGCACCTACACGCGCCCGATATCTCTCTCTCTCTCTCTCTCTCTCTGTCTCTGTTCGCTCGTGCTTTTTATCTGTACGCGCGCCATTCACCAGCTGCGGGTCTGCTCACTTGCAAAAGGGCTTCTTCGCTTTTTGCGGCGCGGTGGAAATTTCGCCCCCTCACTTATTTTGTTTGGCTCCCGAAATCATTCTTTTGCGCTGTTTAACTAAAGGAGCACAGACAGTGAGACGGAAGACTTTTTAATTTATCAGCGCGGAGACTGAATGTTTTACGGGGCGAATTCAGGGCTGCCGGCTGACTTTGAATTAAGGAACGATGCAAATATTTAAACTGTCTGGGCGATTTTTATCGGATCATAATCGAAGCCGGTGGACTCAAGGTTTTTTAGTCGCGAAGTTCGATCTTTAAAATGTAGTCGTGCAAGAAGCACGTCTCGGTGTAAAGTTAATTAGGCCTTGTTTACTTAATAAGATAGATTTTAAATTTTTTTGCAGTCGATAACCTGAAGCTATTCTTTTGTAAAAAAAAAAAAAAAAAGTGCATTGAGCTAAATATAAAATAGCGAAGTATAATTTATTTATAAATCTTCTATTGTAAACCTTCAATTTGTTGCATTAAATTAATGTAGTTTGAAAACTTAATCAATTCCGTGTCAAATTAACGTTAATCGCCGATCGTTCGCTGCAGAAACAAAAGAGTTCTTGGCACGTGGAAGGTCTGAAATTAATAGCAAACGCTTCTAGAATTTTAACCGGACAAGTAAAACGACCGGTGCACCTCTGGCCTCTGCCGAATCACGTTAAACTATAAAAAATATCAATTTTCGAAGACAACTCCCTCGAACCATCGAGCCAAGTAAATTTTTATCACTTTGCAATAATAAACCGCAACGAAGAAAAAGAGTTGCAGAGATTCATTCGAAGCTTGACGCCTCTCGTCCTTCCGAGAAATCGATTGTTCCGCAAAGCCGAGTGAGAATACATTCAGAGGCTCGCCCGGACTCTAGACTTAATAATTTCCTCGCGCGATTTTCACTTCCGGCCGCCTCGCCGTCCAAGTCCGCTTGACTTTCAACGACACCTTTTCCCCGGGAAAATGGACACTTTTATCGACGACACCACGTCGGAGCGACTTTACGCCGCCGTAACTCATCGCCCCGAAGCCTTACAATGTCCGTTTACGAGCTCGTTAAGATTTACGCACGCGGAATTTCGCGGGTTAAACCATTCGGCGGTGCGCTACCGGAATTCGTCAAGGATCTTTTTCTTCTTTAGGATATGAGGTTGAAAAAAATTGTACCGCACCCTTGGAATTGGTATAAATTCTAATTCGGGAAGCGCGTTCGGCAATTCTTCCGAAGTCAGTTAGTTTTTGTCGCGTAATTATTGTACATTGAATTACTCGTTGACGTAACGTGCGTGACTTTAATGTAAGTGCGCGTTCGAAATTTGGAACAAACTCGTTTTCGAATGTAATTGTAAAGCGAAATTTAATTTTGCACTTCTACTGCATTTTTGAAATACTTTGCTGGAAATAAAAAGGAGAAATTCCTCACTGAATTGGGTCACAGTCGCATTTTTTAAATTTTATCTTCATAAAAATTATTGCGAAAAATCTTCGACGTTTAACGCGCATTTTCAATTGGGAATACGAGAATCGCGAACGACCGCCGAGCTCCTCGCTCGTTAGCATTAGAAAACAATGCGCTCATTGTACTAACAAATTCCACGAGTCTCGCTTTCAGCTTCTGCGCGCGTCCGTTAATTATAAATTTCACACTTTCACGGCCGCGGAAAGAAAAAACGTCGACGATCCGTCAGTCCGGCGACGAGCGAGAATATAACCGTCGAGAGTCCATAATATATACCTCAGCACAAAGGCGGCGAGCGCCGGCATCCTTCCGGCCAACTCGCGATCAACCTCATGCGGCTACGCCTCGGTTTCGTCTGCTCCGAGAGGCAGAGTCTGCTGCGGCTGCTGCTGCTGCTGTGTCCCAGTAGAATCTTCGCTTGGAAACACGGCTGCACTTTCGCTCCGGCTTCCTTGCATTTTCTCTCCCGTCCCGACACTCGACAAGTTATACGACGAGGGTTTCTTCCTTTTTTTTTTCGGTTTCGTTCGATATTTCAACTGAAAAGTCGCTCTCGAGATTTCAAGTCGCCTCGGTAGAGGAACTCTCTTTCGGCGTAGTTGAGAGAAAAATCGATGGCAAAGGAGTGCAAAATTACTGCGGCTTTCATCGACGACTTAATGGTAAACAAAATTGCTCGAAAACTTTCGGATGAATTAATTTTTTCGCGCGAGCTTGCGAGTCTCTAACCGAATGGCGTGTCATTAAAAACGTTCAGGCGTTTGAATGTTTAAGGCGGCAACGTGGAAGACTCTTGGGGTGTTTTTTCAACGTTCCGCGAAAATGATTTCAGCTCCTTTTAACGAAAATTCACTGCCCGCGTTTCCTTAAAGTCGTTTGAAAATAAAAAACTTACATTTTCTTGGAAAATTATTAAATTTCAGATTCTAGCATCACGAGACACTCTCCAATTGACATTGTTTCGATGACATTGAAAAATCACCGAATCACCCGACAAAACGATCCTCAAGAAAACGAACCAAAATCCGTAAACAATCGGCAAGCACTCAAAAATTTCATTCAGCATTCGAACCGAACCGCGAGAAAGTAAAAACTGTATCACTTTTCCAGAGTCGGCTCTGGGATCCGCCGACGAGAGAGAAAGAGAAAGAGAGAGAGAGAGAGAGAGAGACAGAATAGAGGTGAGTGCGCGCGTGCCGGCGAAAGGCGAGCGAGCGACTGGGTGGAAGCGCGAGGCAAGGGACTCGGTGTGCGTCTCTCGCGGCGCGAGGAAATTGAAGGATTCGCCTCTCCGGCGAGTAGCGGAGAGAGACTCGCTGGTGGGAGACCCGGGAGGAGGAGGGGAACGACGACAGATGATTTCTAACGCGGCGCGCCGAGCCGACGCGCGAACGAGGGAAAAAAAAGAAGCTCGCGGGAACGGATAACGGTGCGCGTTTTAAAGTAAATACTGGGACTGGGTCCTGGAGAGTTTTCGATGCTTTTACGTTTCGACTGTGGGTTTATCGATTAGTGGGTTTGTCTGTGCGGAGAAAAATTTTCTAGTATAAACATTGCAATAAGTACATTTTAATTTGACCTCGGACTGTAAAAATTTAAAAAAAATTACCGTTTTCCTAGTAAATATTACAAGTTTGAATCTGTGATTTTACTCGAAAATTTTTCTCCGTGTACGTAAAGTTCATTTGTCTTGTCGTTTTTAGCATTTGATTTTATCAGAATTTGGATCGGCTATGAATATGCCTGCGTTCCCTTACAAGGACTAGCGTTTCAAATTTAAAAGTATTCCGTCAGATTACGTCATTGGCGGGTATACGTATATGTAACTGCAGATTTTATTTGCGAGAATGCAAATGTCTCGGCAAGTGGATTAGATTAAAAGCGTCGATGAAAAAAAAAATAGAAACTGTTGAGTGGTCTTTCTATAACAGAGTAGTTCATTCAGTTTAAACGACATTTTTCAAAGGTTTTCGAACTTTAAGAATCCAAGAACTAAATTATTTACATACAATGAGAAAAAAGATGTTGATTGATTGAAATCGTTTTAGTAGTTATATTTTTTAAATAAATCTAATAAAATATTAAAATAATTTTTCATCTCAGAGTTTATTTTCATCATTAATGCACCGAGTAAGAAAGTTTTTACGTCACGCAAACATTTAGTCTACTGCAAAAAATGGTAATGTTCTACATACATGCGATTTAAATTATTCCAATTTTTATTCTCGGAAGAAAGTTGTTATAAAAAATGTTGTATTAATTCGTTGTGCACATATTTCCACGAAGTAGAAAATAATGAGTAGGTAAACTACTCCTTATCAATGTCCTTATAGTCGATAATGTGATTAAATTACTAAAAATTGATACGAGGGAGCCATCGATGTATCGTTTGACAAAGTAACTTTATATTCTCGGCATGCGAATAAAAAAAAATGGTGTACGTTGAACAAAGAAAATCATGAATTTATTAGGATAATGGTTGACAAGGCAAATATACGTCATCTAAGGGCAAAAGAGAGACCAAAATTTTAACAACGACAGTAACATATATATGTAATAGTAAGATTTTGGTCCGAAAGGTAAGAATGTTTTTTTTTTTTTGTTACTTTTGAAAATATGTACGTTTTCGAGTACAGCGAACCATCTCAATAAAGCCCCACAACGTGAACGCAACCCCTATTCCAAAGTAGATGACGCCCGAATTCGAATTTCATGCGCGACCTCCCAATAAAGCCGGTGAAGGAGTAAACATTTTTGGTATATCTGTATATTGCTCGGCTTTATTGAGAGGATTCAGTGTAGCATACGAAATTTGCGTAAATTTACTTATTTTCAATGGAATAGCTATAGAATTTTGTTTTTATTATACTAAAATCCAATTGACGTCATTTAAAATTTTTCGTTATTTACATAATGTTGGTATACTTAAGATAATACTAATTATATCATAATGCAGATTATATTGATGAATATTACTAAGGCTTTTTAATATAATAAACCTTTCAAGGGAAAGCACAATCTTTAAAATTCATTTTTCAAATAATAAAAAATAAATTGTGTAATTCAATATAATGAGAATTAAGATACATATTCAAGCAAAAAAAGTAAATAAAAATGAGATACTCATAAATCTTTTAATTCTTTGTCAATTACAAAACAAGTTTCATTTAAGTAAAGGAGGAACTTTATTTTTATGTATCTATGCTGATTTTATGAGCAAGAATTATTTCTACATTTTCAACACCTACACAAATATTTTAATTATTCTAGTTCAAACGTAACTCTACTCATTTTTTAAACTTTTTTAAGCTTATATATACATATAATGGGAAAGTAAATGATTTTAAAGAAATAAATTCAGAAAAGAGTTATTTGAGATACTCAATTACTGCAAGATACATGTTTTAGTGAATATTTAACGAAATTTAAAGAACTCTAATTTTATCTACTTTTTCATCTGTTGGTAAAGAAGGTTTCTTTAATCTCTATTTATCCAGATAACAGCGCAGTTAAACGGAAATTATCAAAGCATATAATTTTTGTATTTACCTATATGTTCCTTTACTTTGTGGACTTTCGTATTCAACCCGCCTTCGCTTGTGATCATATTGCGGCGAAGCCGGCGAATGTGTTCGCGAGTGGCTTCGCGAACGATGACGTCTCCTGCTTCGTGGCATCTGTAGTAAAAAAAAAACAAAAATGTTTAATATGTCTAATTATTTCAACTTAAAGATTGTAATTGAAAATATTAAAACTTTGTTTTGATAATAATACTATAAAGTAAGTAGATTTTAAATCATGCAAATTCGTTTTTCTATATATGTGAAGAGGCAGGCAGCAACGAAAAGAAATTAAGGGTATCATATTTCGACAAAAAAATGAAAATTTTTTTATATTCAGTAAAATACATTTTGGTCCACTATTATGTTTATGTGAACTGCTTGGAAGAATAAGCCAAAATTGTATGAGTACATCTAGGATTAAAGTAAATGAAGAAGGAAGTGACAATAATGATTGTAGTTGTGTGAGACGAGAGCCGCTTTTAAGAAGTACTTACATTAGAAAGGCGGAAGAGGCTCACTTGGTCCCAAAAAAAATCAAAGAGTGATGATATCCAAGAGCGTGAGGATGAAGATAATGACGACAAAGAGGCTTGTTGAGGTACAAGACTGCTTTGTGGTAATGAAGCAGATGAGGAGGACATCAGCTTAAAACCCTCTGTAACCGGGTATTGATAGCAAGTGTAAGCATGAAGGAAGCATGTAGGTAAAAATTATTAATGATAATGAGTTATTAATTTGATGTTTAATGAGTTTTATGAGCGTTGATAAAGTGTTAACTGATGTTCTTTCAAATCGAAAACATTTCCATTATTGCACTGCAAATTTATAGTTTCACGGAACTAGATTTTATTATATACTTTAATTTATATACTATAATTATTACTCAAGCAATTCAATGTAATCTGGAACGTTGAGAAATATTTCAATGACTATTGCCTGTACAAATTAAAATCTTTGTGCTTGAAATGGAATCTTAAAAAATCAATAATTTTTACAATGCTAACAGAAAATAGATACCTAAATTTAATTGTTCTTCATGACCTTTATTATAATTTCAATAAAATACTTGTTTTTTATCAGTTATTTCTATTGTAGGTAAAAAAATAATGAAAAAAATATACTAAATTCATTAGATAAAAAATACAAGTAAATTCTTTATAATTGAAAATAAAAAAAAAGTATCTCAATTCCAAATGAATGTAACTCAAACAGATATACTCTTACTCGACAAACCATTTGCACATCAATACTAAATAATAAAGATTGTATAAACACAGCTTGGAAAGTAAATATTGTTAATGCAATAAGTAATAAATGTTAGTGCACTAACTAAATGAGAAACAGCCATGTGAAAAAAAATTATGGAGTTAGCATAGGCCAATAGATATATCGATCATTGATCAACAAAAAGACCTTGAGATGCAGACAGAAGTAGCAACAGCAAAAGTCCAGCCAATCAGTGGTTATATATATGTATATGTCAGTCGATTTGTGTATCGAACTAAACTTGATTTTGACTTATGATTCTGGCAAAATACTAATGATTAAGTTAATGAACTGTTGCTTCCGACAAACAGAAATGCGGAAAAAAAATGCGGTAATGCTTTTCTTCAATGTGGAGCCACACTACTGCGCAAAGCGAGCCTTTCTCAACTCAACGGCCATCTTGGAACATCTGCCCAAGTGCGTTTCGATATGAGGTCACTGACAGTCAATTTACGGTCGTCATTCTACAACTTCTAAACAACCTAAGCGTTGATTATAGCTTTTTACGATTTTCTAAATTGCATTTTCTTCCATATACTTATTTTTTGTTGCATAAAATCAGATTCGCATGATTAAACTGGTTTTATAATGTACAAAAAATATATGAAACTTTAGCAATTTTAATGGAAATTAAATATATAGTTATATAATTAAACAAAACTTAATAAAAAGTACTTTTATTTATATTTACGTTAAAATAAAAAAATTCGGAATAATAAATTAGATTTATTAAACTTTAAAAACAAAGCTCAATGTTATTTAAATTTTCTATTTAAACAAAAATATATTTATATGTATGTCAGTGCAACTGCACCCACGTACGTATTTATACGTCTGAAAGTTGCGCGCCAAAAAATTGACTGTCACGTTAACTGTCACCCAGCGCAAGTAGAACCGTATCAAATAATAATCTAGGCAGTGCCTTCGGCGGCATCAAACGCATCTTCCGCAAAATAACAATTCAAGTCTCAAAAAACGTCCCATCTACAACCCTATGTATTTAAAACCTAATCTACGGGTCATCGAAATCTACCGAGGAATGCAGCGAAAGAAACTCTGCCCGCTGCGTTTCCATGCGCTCACAGACGTACACCTCATGGAAGTATCAGCAGGAGCAGCTGATGCAAAGTAACGACGCAACACTTACGTTTAGATCGGAAATCTCTTCTGGTCTGAAATTCGTTCGACTCCCTAAATGCAATGCGCCTAATCGGGTGCAAGAGGACCTTGTGGTGGCTACGCGCACTTTATTCCTGAGGCGCAGAATCCCGTGAACGTGATCGGCTAGGATTCCGTGATAAAACGCGTGCGTGCGTGCAAGACCGTTGTCTGCAACTGCTATATCTGTATATAGGCAGTACACTGCGCGAGCGCGTTTGGTCTTTCGGCGCCGAGGAGGGAGGCACCCGAGCGATCGATGTCGAGGGGGATTGGGTTCTCTTCTTTGCCACGGAGAGAAGAATCGAGAAGCTCTGTATCCGCGCGGAATTGCACGAGAGAACCCGGATATTCACGAGTCGCACTCGACGCGGGAAAATTGAATCGGATGCTCGACGGGTATTTCGGCATTTTGTATTTAGAACTTGATTAATCTTTATGGATTATGGATTTGATAGTTAGATTTTCTCCACAGATTGTAGCTTTATTTCTGTAATTTAAAAGACAACAATTAATTTTTTTTAATTCAGCATTTGAACGCGATAAATAAGTTTAAATAAATAATTCAATATTATGACTAAAAGTAGATACTATTTTCTTTTTATATACTGTTTATATAGTTCGAGATTAAGAATGTCTAATAAATTGTTAAGAGAAACCTATTTTAAGAATTTTACTTAAATTATTTATTAAAAGTAAATAATTAAAACTTTTTTATAATCATTGGAGTAAAAATTACAACTTTTAATATTTAAAAATCTCTTAGTACTTATATTAAAAATTACTTTTTGCAGGAAAATGGTGCCAATATAAAGCCTTCTATACAATATATTTTACAAATTTAAAACATCAATTTTTATATAACAATTAAAATATTAATTATTACAAACATTTAAGCATTTGAAGGGCACGAGTGGTGTTTAGTCTATTTTTTGATAATCTCCATTGCTTGATTATTTCGTTTTTCCAATTACAATCTTATCATCTCCTCTGTGAAGGTTACTTTAATTACAATCTTATCAACTTCTCTATGGAATAAGCCATATTTTAGTTCTAAACATAATTTACAGTTATTAGGTAATTAAAATTATATTAATTAAAATTAGGTAATTAAAATTATTTCATTTTGTTTATTCAAATTGAAATTTCATCACGTGTTTTTAATGATAATTTAATTTTTTTAATAAGATTACGCCCTATATCATTTTAGGCCGAAGATACATAATTTTTGTGTTGATTTATAAGCAATTGAAGAATTGTTAAGTTATTACACGTTAAAATTATAATAAAAAAAATTAATTTTAATTTACAAATTTCTTGGAAGCAGATAAGCGCGCGTAGGGGTCGATTGAGAATCACGATTTACGTTAAGCGTTTTCGAAAGAATCTATTAAACTACAAAAATCATTTCTACATAAGATTGCACAAATTACTCGGTGAAATAAACAAGAAAATTATCACGTGACACGTAGGGCTCTTACATATACAGGCAGTCACACATGCCGGCTCCTACTAACCTATAAAACGCGCATTTTTTTCTCGAAACTTTCTAATACAAACTTAGTCACCTGATTATTTGCGGTCAATTCCATCGTTGAAGAACCAAAAGATTTAGTTGTTAAAAATTCCGTTTACTTTATACTTAAAATTTATTCTTCTGGGGTCCGAGATAGAGAATGTTTACAGATTTTTCGGGGTGTATATATAGTCGGACGAGAGAAAGCAGTGCCAAAAATAACACTCGACAATCGTGTGTAAAGGAAGACACCTGATTCCAGAATCGCACACTACTACCCCGCTGGTACTCTTCGACATCTCCACCCGACATCGTGCGTTTTTTCACTCAGAAAAAAAGGAAATAAACGATTTATCCGGAATCCGCGCTTTGAGAAAAAGGAGGCTGGATACCTGTCCAATGATCCAGCGGTTCAGAAAATTCTTGAAGACGACGCTCAAGTAGCCCCACAACATGTTATTCTCGAGGCTTGAAAGCGCACCGCGTCATCGACGGCTCCATTCACCCTTTCTTTTGCTGGGAAACGCGGATTTCACTGATACACTGAAGGAAGCCGGCGCGAAGACGACGACATGAGGTGCGCCGGCGCGCTTTCCACTAAGGTATTATTGCGGATACAGTGTGCTTGTGCTGCTGCTGCTGCTGCTGCTTTCTTCCCGCGAGCCGCGACGGACGAGACGAGATTAAGCAGATGGCGCCAAACTACCGTCTAGTCGGCTGAGTAGTCTGCCCACACTATACGCACGCTGCGCGATCGTGTCTATATGTTTATGGCAGGCGGGAACGCCGATATCCACGTGCGTACTTATATATATATATATATATATATCAGCGTCGTCGAACTATTGGCTTTGCCGAGATGTAATGAGTAAGCAGAGTTCACGAAATAATTTATTCAAGTAGTTTTTATTTGGGCTAGAAAATGTTCGAGAATAGAACAAATAATGAAAATTTTTATTTTTATGGAAGAAGGACGTGTCAATAAAGCTCGTTAGAAGCGCAGATTAAGTTCGGCGTATGCCCGTGATAAACCTTTTAATACGTAGCACTTGAATGAACTTTAACGTTTTATTTTAAACTAAAAAATAAAACGTGAGTTTTGAGTTCTTAGGGTGAAAGTGCGGGTACTTACCTTAAAATAAATACTTTCTACTAATATAATTTTTATCAGACTTTTTTTTATCGAAATCTAAAATTTCTCGAACGTGTTTATAAATAGAACTAAATACCAAATTAGTAAATAAAAGCTCAAGATAATTTTATTTTCGTTGCTGACCAGCATCTCCCATATATTTTGAATAGCAATTATTTTTTATGATAGCACAAACACTGAATTTTATTTTTACAAGGAAATAACTACAGAACAAATAATTTTAAAACTAAAATATATCTTTTTTAGTAGTGATAAACGACAACAAATTATTTTTTCAACACTGTAAATAAGTAAAAAAAATTTGTATGTTAATATACTTCTTTGTTACTCTCATATAAAATAATTTCCATTAGATCATCTTTCTAAATAAATCAGTGAAATAAAGTTTTGTCACTTTAAGAATAAAATTTACTCATTAGCATGCAGCTAAATTATACTATTTCAAACTGATGATTTCAACTGAAGAAATGGTGGAAAATGAGAAAGTTCGTTTAAACATACATAACAAAATCAATAGGTATAAATAACGATTCGCATACACGCATTGTAATTCGTTCATTATTTTTAATTATATTATTTTATAACATGATTAGTATAATAATAGCGGTGATCATTTCTCCAAATAAAGCACATTTATCCGAAACGTAATAACAGATTATGTTTTTATTATAGTATTAGTGAACTAAGTGTTCAGCAAAATATGTTATTTTAATTATTTATAAAAATTTTTTTTTAGTGAGGAACATTATATACAATTATGATTAAATTTGTAATTTATTCGACTCATGAAATAGAGTAAGACTTTCGCCTTGTTTATTTATTTACTTATTATACACGCTTTACTTACGTTATTTGCCATTTCACTAAATTGTATTAGGCATAAATTAGAATATCTACAAATTAGCATTCATTTGTAGTTATACTCATCGAAAATTTAAATACAAATAAATTCATATAACTGCACCGAACGTAAAATTTTTTTATTATTATAAAAAAAATACAGTTTTAAAAGTTATTAAATTCAATGCAGAATGTAAAATTGAAAATTTGTGTTAAAAAAATTAATTTGTAATTTAAAATTTTAAACGTAACGAATAAATTTATTCGATTTAAGTAAAGTTAAATGGAGCTCCGTCGATCTTTATAATTTTTTATCTTTAAAAGTAGAAATTTCAATTAACCTGCAGTATAGAATAAATTTAAACTGTATTTTTTAATAGATTGCATTAAAAATAATGAAAAACTATTTTTTTTTAACGTAAATGTTTTATTTCAAGAAACGATCATATGCGAGCTACGGTAAAAATAGTAGCGACTACATATTAAAGTAGTTTATACTATATTTCAGGTTTTTTGTTAGCGTTTACGTACTAAAAACAGCCCATTGACGCTTACAAAAACAAAAACCGTCGAAAGCACGCTTTGATCGACTTGCAAGGAAAGTGGTGGTACTAAAATGAGATGCAATGCAAATAAAGGAGCGTCAAAGGGTTGAGATACTATATCTAAAAATACGTACTTGCAAAACTAGTAAAGAACTGGTTGATGGAAATTGATGATAAATATTCGATCTCTTATAATTGCTTTCCATAGGAATTATTTTAGGGGGTAATGGTTTTGGTGTAAGCACTGTATTTAGCGATGTCATCCACAGCTTTTTGCATGCCAACTGAAATTTAGTCAATGTCTTTTAGCTAAAAAATGGTATGAATAATTATTTTTAAATCGATAATAACAAAATTCGTAGGATATTGATTTTCAATTTTACTCTTGTAATTAATTTACCATTTGAGTTATTTTGATATCATTGAAAATGACTAATCATTGAATAATCGTTTGAACTTTCCACTGGGATATTTCGTAGTACATAACAACATATATTATTTGATGAGTAAATAAGAAGAGCAATAGAAGCAGAAGGGAACACCCTCTATTGCTGTGTTTAAACATTAGAAAATAATAAAACTTATCGATTTGTCTGTTATATGTTAATGAAGTAAAAAATATATAATTTTGTGTGCTGTCGCGTTACAAAGAAATGTACCTTATGCGACTGCTTGCAACTAATAAAGTGAAAATTAGAAAATTCGAATAATAATAAAGTGAAAAATCGTAATATCTTTCTTTGCAGCATACCTATGCAAGCTGTGTACTTTTTCGCATTTGATTGATTTAGCGAATAGAACGAAAGCTTCTCGTGGAGAATTTTTGATGATTCTTGTTATCTCGCTGCTTGATATATTACTTTATGCATATGTGATGCGATTTTCTCGAAACTGCGGCAAATTTTCATTTGCGCAGAAAGCATGCAAAACATAACATATTTGCGTGTGAGAAAAAAAATTACTTGTAAAGTACACCAAAATTAGAAAAAGTTTTATTTAATCTTTAAAGTGTAAAAGAATGCTCAATTGCAGTAATACTGACAGTTTTTTTTTTTTTAAGTTAGATAGAGAATGGAATATTAGATTACAGGTATAGTGTATAGTGTAACAGAGTATAGAGTTTTTTTTGCATCGCGAACTAATTTTCCTTGCTCAACAGTTTTTTTTAAAAACTGCAACATTCAAGTGCCCGCGGTCACGGGAATGTCGATTAAATTCCAACCTCGAGTCGCATCTAAAATATATACTCCAGAAATTCACTAATCGAGACGAAAGGATCTTTTCAGCAGACCCGTCAAAAGAAAAGTCCCAAAGCAAACTGCCAATATTCCGCAGCGCACAATTACTGTTGCGTAATATAACGAGGCTAAGATATAGGTATAAAAGTGTGTATGTATATCAGAAAGCATAAGAATACGCCGCCGCGGCAATTACCAAAGTTCGTACGTCCCTGAGCGCGAGAGGGTCTCTCTCTCCTCCTCATGATCCTCCCCCGCGCTTCCTTCTTTCTCCCTCCCTTCTACCAGAAAGGTGAAACGCGCGCTAAAAGAGAGGGAGTCAAAGAGAGAATCGAGTGTGCAGCGAGCTCGTAAAAGAGAGAGAGCCTTTGACGTACCTTGTACCTCCTGATGTACTCGGCGAGGGAGTCCCGAGGCCCGGAGTGCAGCTGCCGACGGAGGACGAGCGGCGCCAGGCGAGCCCTGCTCATCTTGCGCTCTCGAGGCCCGCACTGACCCGCAGGACGAGGGGACGGGAGGTGCAGCAGGGGCCGGCTGCGCAGGCCCGACCCTTTTTCGCGAGGCGCGCAGGCGCCTCGAGTCCCCGCGATCCAAGCGCGGGAGGCAGCTCCTACGCCCGACACGCGCGCACCAGGGAACAGCTGATCCGAAGATTGCCGGGCCACTGCGGAAGAAGGAGCGCTTCTATTTTGCCTCCAGCGGCGGCGGCCGACGACTGCAAAGGGGGCAGCCAGGCTCGCGCGCGGCTCGATAATGCTGGAGGTCTGCGGGCGGCCCGCTCGCTTTTCACTCGGCGCAGCTGGAACACACGGAGCAATATTTTTTCTTTCGGGGGAAAGACCGGCGAGGGAGATTGAATTTAGATATTTTCCAAATGCTCCTCGTCGTCTTGGAAGAAATAATCTTTTAATTCTATAGCGGAGCTTTTGAAGCAGCGGCAAGTTTTAATGTGTTCTTTTAAAAAATTCTGTTAAGGAAACACCACTTGTATTCAAATTCAGTAGATGAATAAATCTCGTAAGACTGGCTGCCTCTTAACCAAAGGCTTCAATAGCTTTTATTTTTTCCAAAAATAGAATTTTTAATTAGCGCACGTAAAAAAACTACTTCATTTCCTATTTAAAACTTGTGCTTCATTATTCTCAAAGCTTTTTTCCATTATTTACAACTCGTGTGTTCGAACATGTCGATTCGAAAATTGAGGCGATCGTAAAAAAGAAGGTACGTACAATTTGAAAGCGAAAATTACGGTGGGCGCGTTTGTGAATGCAAGGCCGAAACTTTCTTATTTTCCTTTCAAGTAAATTATGCAGGCACGGAGAGAGAAAGTAATAAAGTTGAAAATTTTAAGAAATAAAAAATGAGCTTAAACCATTTGCACGAATTACGTATAAGGTAATGAAAAGGGAGATTCTACATTTTTAATTATACATCAGGCCAAAGAGAAGCTTCATTTGAGGCTGACAAGAAACTTGCACTAATTACGTTAAATGAACTTTTTATCGCTATAATTATTTATTATAATATAATATAATACTAAAACACTTCTTTTGACGAAATTGTATCAGCGACGACTGACCGTGGACTCGATTCACCAAAAAGACTGTCACCCCAACAACGAGTAACTCGGGAAACGATGTACAACTCAGAATACAATATGCAAGAAGATCTCGAGATCGCCCCGGGAGCTCATCCTTATTAGCCGAAGGTG
Source organism: Ormyrus rosae (assembly GCA_035047165.1). Taxonomy (NCBI): domain Eukaryota; kingdom Metazoa; phylum Arthropoda; class Insecta; order Hymenoptera; family Ormyridae; genus Ormyrus; species Ormyrus rosae. The sequence goes on from JAWWML010000062.1 coordinate 10,892,509, forward strand.
TGTTGTTCACGGAACAACGTCGCGCTCCTGGGCTTTTTCCTCTCTCGCGGGAAGGGCTGTGGTAATTGAGCATTACGGTAGCGACGGATGAATCTCGCGCGTTCGCCGATCGGGACTGCTGCGTGGTGTCACAAATTTCTTGATTGCGGTCCGCGCAACCGCAAGTTTGCCGATGGCGGAGGGTACAGGCGTTTCGAAGTTTATTGCCTGTACGAGCTTGACCGCAAGGCCCGATACGCTTCTGCAGGAGGAAGTTGGATTTTTAATCTGAGTTTTTGACGGATCTCCGCGCCGTTGTTCTTGAAAGCTGCCTTGGAAAAGTTTACAAAGAGCGAACCATACGAAAGTATTCTTTTCGTTCGACTCGAGGAAAAGGCAGTTTTAAGTAAGAGAATAAATGTTAAAATATTACTGGTTTAGAATAAGATATTGAATCAATATAGAACAATGTATATGTATATTCGAAAAACTTTGTAGATTATAAATCTTGCGCCAAATGTCAGTGCGCTGAGGCAGCATCATCCACTTCATTATCCCGGTCGTCCTTCGGGTGACGTTTATTGTTAGCGCCACGGTCCTTTATATAGTTTTTATTTCAAGTTCATTATTAAAACTCGTAAATTACTTCGTTGCTTCTTGCCTCCGAGCTTTAATTTCCTATCTAATATTCAACCTCCTGTTTTTGTTATTTTCAACTTTTTCGTATACACAGCAACGTTCTTCTCGTGAATTTTTGCTTCTTATTTGCTTTAGCCCCGAGTTCAAAATTATTCCTTATCTAACAAAACAAGTTCAAGGTCTTCTTTATCGACCTTATTATGATAAACTCGCGATAGCTGCTTTCTCGCATTTTAATTTCTTTTGTACTCCAGTCATCGGTTTTTCACCTACATTATCTCTCGGACGCGTCGCGGATGTTGGAGTCGTTGTGCAAGAGTGAAGAGAAATAAAAAAGGCCGCAAGTCGATGACGGCACAAGAAATTTTGGCCGCCAAATTGGCCTTAATCGTTAAGTTTCGTGCATCCCGAACTGCGATATTAACTCCCAAGGTATTTCAAATTTCTTGCATAACGGAGTAAAAATAATGAATACGATTTATTATTAGTAAATTTGGAGCTCTTCATTTGTTAATGTTAACGTTTTTTTTAAGATCGAAGCCTTTTAATCTATTGCATATTTGACTTGAAAATCATGTCACTTATAAATACAGTACGGTAAATCGATCGCATGCGTACTAAAAATAAAGATCATTGCGCGCAAAGAGCGTTTAAAGCAGAAATTATTCAATTGATTCCAAACTAATTTTTACTGCCTGCGTGAGAATCGATCTTTTAATTCTCTATAGAAATTATTATCGCTCTGAATGCTTTCGTAAAAAGCCACTTTATACTTCCCACGTAAAAAAAGAGACCATATGTTAATCCAAGTTTTTTCGATGATATTAAAAATGCTTTTTGCTTTTGAACCGCTGAACGCCAAGTTTTGTATTGCAACAACTATACAATTCTACTTACTTAATATTCCATTCTGTTTATTTGAAATTCTACACAGCAAAGGCGCTCGTTATCATCGATTTTATCACACAGTGCCATTTAAATGCAGATAACAACACGTCACTTTTCTTACGTATTAACCACCATTTGTCTGAACTAAATGGATATACCAAAAGACCGCTTCCCGCAAAATATAATCCGTTCGCGAAGACCGTGGCCCTCGATAACACCGTTTCCAGATGTCGCCGGAAAAAGCGACGACGAGCGTGCACTCGGATGCAGGCCTAAATTGAAAGTGCTGCCTTTGATTAGACAACGTCCGCCCGTTAGGGTCTAACGTTCGAAACTGAAAATTCTATGCTGAGCTATTTTCGGATAAGCCCTCGCGCGCAGCGGATGAGATAGTCGTACGGCGACTCTTGCCACATCTGATTTGCATCTACAGCTTTTTTTCTTTTTTTCTTTTTTTTTATTAGCAAAACAAATGCGGTCTCGAGCGCGGTTTCTTCTCGGCGAAGATGTTCCTTTTTCTAAAATGGCTTGTCTGCAAAGGGAAAAAATGCTGTTGTCGTCTTATCTATATAAGTATGAAACTAGTCTTGTTACCGAGGTAATTACTTACAATTGAAAAAAGATTATAGCCTACAACCGATTTTGTATAATTTTTTTTTCACGCAATAATTTAAATAAAGCCGTCATAAAAATAAAACTATAATTTAGAAGCGTTCTTTGTTCTAAAAATTGTTTAATGCTCGCGAAGCTCGATATCGAGTATTACGTAATAAAGAAATCTCCATTATATGACATGGTAATCTTGACCGCAGTTTTAGCCTCTAGTTGGAAGATCAAGAAGAAGTTCCGAACGGAGGCGACCTACATTTTGACGTTCTAACGGGCGCAAACTGCAACCGCTCAAAGTTACGCGCGGAAGCAAAAGTATTGAGTAGACATTCAATTTTGTGCAACCAATGTGTACTGATGCACATCAGATATATTTACGTAACGCAGATACGCGTACGCACTATCCTATAAAATTTTTAAGAAAAAAAGATGGTGTATTATTAATTTGAAAAACATGAATAAAGAATTTTTAATCATTGCAACGATATATAAGCTGAGAAACTGCGTTCCGCACCTTTGGGTTTAAAAAAGTAATTTAAAAAAGTAGTTTTGTCTTTGTATATGCAAATGCACGCGGAACAAAGTCATTTCGGCATAAAACCTGGGCAGTATATGCAAAACGAGCACACGTGAAATGCATCGGTTAGAATATGCTGAACTTATATTCGAGATGTTCTAAAAGTCCTAAAAGCCGCAGGAAAATTCGCCGAGTTGAAGAGGGTAATTGGAATTACAAATCTATGCAAAAAAACGAATTTGCCGATGCGGTTAGGTATTTAAACCGAGTATTAGGCTTCCTCTTTATTTTTTTTTAACAAATGTGCAACGCGTGCCTGCGTATATTTTAAACTTTAAATTATTATTAAAAAAAGGTACTAATTTACATCGGTACTAAAACCGAAGGACAAGCGGCAAAATTCCAAAACCACATCAGAGTTCCTATCCAATTAATCGTCGCGTTCACGAATAACGCGGGCTTTACTTGCGATACCGACTTCTCTCATCGGTAATCAAAACCGCTCGACGGGTCCGACCCAGTGAATATTCAATGGCGCTTTGGGCAACTCGAACGAGAGCCGAAGAGCCTCACGGCGGTACACACGGCGCGAGGCGCGTGAAATCCGCATTCATTAAAATCCTAAAGCGAAGGGCGCTTAAATTTTTTCCAGCCGCACTATTGTCGTCGTCGTCGTCGTCGGCGTCCCGACGAAAATCCCGCGAGGCCTCGCGGCGAGAGTCGCCGCTATAGCGGGCGGCGCTGCCGCATTATTTTAAATCAACGCAGCTCGTCGAGAGGGGCGGGGGGGGGGGAGGGGGGAGAAAGCTCGAGAGGCTTGCTCTCCTTCCGCGAGAGTTGCACGCGAATTACGAAGGGCTGTTGGCTGCGTGGCATGGTTTTAGCGCTTTTCCGGATCAATGCGTGTGCGGTTTTTTTTTCGGTGCAAAATATTTAACGTCGCGCTGCTTTTTTTTTTCCAGTGGATTTAAACGTTGACCCGAATAAATTTATAGAGTTCCGAATGTTTGATTGGAAAATCTTTCATTGTTTTTTATTAGATAAATCTTTGTTTTGAATAAAGAGTTGTAAAGATTAGTTGATGCGCGGTTTTTAAACATCAGATATTTAAAACTTTTGCAAATAATTAATCCTGCTGAAGCTTCATTGCAACAAAAGAAGAAGGAAACAAAAGACTTCTCGACTAGCCGAATTCTTCTATCAAAGCCACCTTCTTCACTTGATATTATATGTTGTGGAAGTCCGATAACAACCGTGAACTTTGGCCTTGAGTTAAGAAACTATTCACTGCTGGCAATCGAGAAAAGCCTCTTGCGATTACACCTTAGCTTTGGATAAAGCTTTACGGCTGCTTTACGGAAAAAAAAGTCTGAAATAGAAACTAAATTGGAAAGAAAAAAAATGTATGTAGGTTACATTCGAGTAGTTTTCGTTAATTTTCGCGCAAAACATTGAGCAACCAATTTGTAACTTTTGATTGCACAGTCTTGAAATGGAATATAAACGAAAATCAAATGGATAGTAAATTGTTTGCAATATCATCCCTTAATTTTTTAAAAATACCGCTTTTTAAAGTCTTAATTGAAAACTAAAACTAGGCACTGCGAGTTAATAAATTTCTTTCGCTCGTACAAGACCTTTTTGAAATCAGTTTAAAAAGCAATTCCTCAATAAAATCAATACTAATGAAATTTTTGGTATTCAAGCATCACTGCTCATGCATCATTTTCCGAACTTTGCCGATCCGATGAGCAGAAATCAATTCAAGTAGCCAGCCAATTTACTTTAGAATTTTCTCCCTCTCGGTGTCTGAAAATTGAAGAAAAACCGGGCCGCGAAAGTCACCGAAACAAGCCAGCACGAGGCTAGTTAAGAATTAAAAAAAAAAAAATTCTTTCCCCGCGCTTGAAAATATTCAACAAACAGAGAATAAATATTAAAAAAAAAACTAAGTGCCTGGATCAGAGACAACAACATAATTTTATGGATAAATGTTCTTATTCTTTATACTAATTATTAGTTAATTTTTGTTTAAAATTGAAATATTTATATAGTTTATATCAAAGTATATTTATGCACAGTATAACGACCAAATTACTTACAATTAGTATGTAAGTTTAATTTTTAAGTTTAGTATAGACGCCAGAACTATGTAGAGGAGCTATATGCTCCTCTATATAGGATGCTATGCTATATCGAATATATTTTCTTTATATACTGTAACAATTTTATTGTATCATTTCTGGTTAATAAATAAATAAATAAATAAATAAATGAATAAAAAACAGCTCGCGAATCCCGTAACTGTCACTGCCGTCGATCCCTCGGCTCCCTCGATCCGAGCCTTAGAATTTCGCATCAGCGGAGGAGGTGGACGCGAGACACGTCGGTCCCGTTCGCGAGAGAGAGAGAGAGAAGCTCGCGGTGCATGCACATGGTATCGCTGCTCTCTCGCGATCGATACGATCGTTTCCTCAGCGATGGCGCCGAGAGTGCCGAGGAGGCCTCGTCGGAGGGGGTTGAAAGTCCGCAAGGCGCGCGCGCGCAAGTCTCGGGAGCCAGCGGAGAGCGCCAGCAGCAGTCAACCCCCGACTCTCGCTGCAGCATCTCGAGCGCGCGCTCTTCGGCGCAGCAGCAGCAGCGGCCTTTCGCCCGCGCGCAACCACCAGGCGAGCTGGCGAGTTGGAATTTAGTTTTTCGAGGGGACGCCGCTCTCGCTGCCGCTGGAATTTCGTTCGAAGCGTGAGTATTGCAAGTCTTTTGGCTCGATTATTATTTAAATGTACCTCGGTGCGCTCGCGACACGTGCTGTTGTGTATACGGGACTTTGGCGCAATGTGGGCGAAGACGCGCTGGCTGAATTAGAAATTTCGTTGAACGGTTGAGTTTTCACGCAACTGAATGTGCTTGATTTTTTAGCTTCGGGATTTATTTTCACTTTGTTGAAAAAGATATTGATACATTTTTTTTTTTTTTGTAGAAAGAAGTCCGTTTTTATCGTCGTGGCATGAAAATGAAAAGGAATTAAGTTGGCATAAAAATTTTATCCAACGTACAGTGGCAACCCAATTTATAGTACAAAGCTCTTTAATGAACGGTAATTTCTTAATCCGCAGCAGTGTGAAATCAAATTTACAATCGTAACTTTTCAAATATACATTTTAAAAGATTAAAATGCTTTTACTGAAAGTTAGTTTAATTGTAAAAAAATTTTTATTTTTTCAAACGGTCGATGCATTCAAAAAGACTTGGGCTAATTGTAATTTTACGCAATGACTTAATATGATAAAATATGTTTATGTTCATTTTGCAAATGTTATATGCGAATATTAATGAACATATTCATTTTTATTGAAGGCACAGCACGACGAGGTATTAATTTGCTAACGATCATTGAATATAAAACTGAAAATGTTAATTTTATTAAATAATTATTGATGCGCGGGTTTTAATTGGCTTTATAAAAAGCTCTAGCATCATCTCGATAGAAGAATTTTTGCTGCCATGCCGGAAAAATAAAAGTTGAATTATTCGTAAATGTAAGCACTGCGTTTAACATTATTGTACAATCCTTTTGAAAATATTAGTTCTAAATATCTTAATAGAGCAATATTAATTTACAAGCTTCTATTATGAATGGCTAATTAACGTAAAGTCGGTAAGACTTTCAAGTAGAGTTTCAGTGCACGATCTTTGAAAGTCAAGATGAATATTATTATTTAAACTTTGCAAGTACATAAAATGATATTTTATTACATAATGCATAATATATTTAATTATAAACAAGAACTTTCGAAATATCAAAAGCAGGAAACGCTAATGACCTCGATTTTAAATAATTATTAACTCTGGCGCAAAAAGAATTACCTTGTTAGTTTTGAGTAACAATAATTTTAGATTACAAAATTTCGCACTATTTCAATTCCCCGAAAAGTCATATATCATTGGAATAGTCCATGTCTGATTCGTTAGGTTTAAAGAATGGCCTGCAGTATTGTTCTGGGTAACAGAAGCAGACACACTCAAACGTATATGTCCTGTTTCAATGGTAGCGTTTTTTGAAGGATTTCTTTATTGACCAGGTCGATTAGGGATAAAATCCTTTTTTACCACAAAAAATTATCAAAGAGAAGTTTAATCTAATTGTTTGATTCATTTTTTCTCATCATAATTATCGATAAATTAAATACTAAAATTTAAAATTTAATTAAATTAAGAATTAAGATTAAGAATTAAAATTATCAATTATCTTTTGATGTGCAGAGCAATTTATATAAGCTAATTAATCTGACACCAATAGTTCCGTATGTTATTATAAAAGAAGAATATCACGAAAAGGCGGTCAAAGTTCACGAGAATATAAGTGATGTATATGCATACTCTTGATGTCAAAGGAGGCTCGATAGGAATCTCCTGAAAGTAAAAATAAATAGTGCTTATCTAGTTTATTCATCCCCAGAGCAAATAGAAATATTTCACGGAAATTATTTTCGTTGCAATATCCTCGATGTTTTCTCAAGTAAACTGCATTGAAACACCAATACTTAACTCAAATCGTATACAAATAGAGACATTTCGTTTTTATTAATCGATTTTCTCGGTGAAAAGTGTAATTTAACGTACACCTGAATTCTTTAACATCGAAGGGACGTTCTGTTCAAACGCAAAGTACGTGAAACATTTCAAAGGTTTGAGCTCTGTATAAAAAAATAGATAAAACTTAAAAAAAAAAAAAAGTTAAAACGAATTCTAATGTACTTCCCTTAAGAAACCGCCAGTCGTACGAGAATTCCCAATAGTCCGTTAATTTATTCTTATCCGCCATAATAAGAACAGGAATTGAGAGGAATGTGAGGCGCGTACGTTTCAGGCACAGCATTGGGTGGCTCCTAGCTCAGGCCTGATTCCACCGAGTGATGCAGGCTCGGGGTGCATGGCGGCGGGCCTCGGGGCTGAGGTGACTCGCGCGACGACGGCCGCGTCCGAAGAGGAGGAGGAGGCGGCTCGCCGCGAGCATGCAGGCCCGCGGCCGGAGGCGCCGTCGCCGTCGCCGCCGGCGGAGGTCCGCCTGAGGCTCTGGAGCGAGATGCCCCCGCACCTGCAGTTCAACCCGCACATTAAATCCGGCTACAGGCCGCTCATGACGCCCGCCGAGTGCCTCAGGAGCATCTTTTGCCTGCACAATGAGACTGTTAATATTTTGACGCACGGTGAGTTCACCTTCCCTATGGGCTTCTTTTTCCATCTCGAGACTGGTTTGTTTGCGATTCCAAGATTGATTGGAAGAAAAGTTGATAATGGTAATAAGTTGCTTTTTGTACACGTCCTCCTTTCATGTATAGTGTCTTAAAATTGGTTGAAAGAATTACTTTTTGTTGCTATATTGAATGATGATTATTAGAGATATAGAGACATATATAGAGTTTGCGACCAAATTAAATGATCCAAATTTTTCCTAAACTATAATAATTCTGTAGCCTGAGCTTCGGTTTTTTAAGATTTAGAAAAATTAAAGAAAGTTAACAACGTAATGTAATTTAATTACAGAATAAGCTTACACTTACAAGTACGAATTTTGAAGTGTACGTTTTGCTTTATTCGTTAATTTTACAACAGCAGATCAATCAGCATATAATAATAGTTATTTTGCTTATTTATAGATAAAGTATTGATTCGCTTCAGTTGAATTGTTCATCGATATTGCTTCATTAAACATTATAACTGAAAAGTTAATAGATAGCCCTACATATTAGAATTAGTAATATATCTATATTACTCATCGTATTCGTTAATGAGGGCTGAAATATTGGTTATTTTTAACCCTTGGAAAATCAAAAAATCTTGTCATTTTGAATTTGCGATTTGCATATTTCTACTTTTTCTCAATATTTCGATGAATACTAAACCATCTTCATATTCATTGAATTGAAAAGAATTTTCAATTTTCTTTCCAGTGTAATTTTGTATATTTAAAATAAATAAATTAGATTTTGTTAAAGTTTTAAAAGATGTATCATGTACATTAATCCATAACTTAATTCTTAAAACCAATATCAAAGTTTAAATGTAAGATTTTTTAAAAAAGTTAAAATCAGATTTTTCGTACATTCAGGCTGCCGTGTAACTATTATAGACTATCTTTTCAAAATTTCTTTATTTAGCTTCTTGTTCTATACTATTATTTGGTTTAGAGCCTATAATAATGCACAAATACAGTTATTACTTTATAGAATCTCATTAGAATTTATTAAATCTAATTTAAATTTAATTAAAACCTAGTTCATATTCTTTCATAAATTAATTTAACGAAAAATACTTCGATAACTTTATTTAAGCGTTATTAAATTTACGTCGCAAGAAATAAACTTTCAAAGAGCGGTAAATTGCTATATTAGAGCTCTTAAGTTCATAAAGATGTATATGTACATATTATTAAATTTAGTAGTTTTTTTAGATTTGTAGAATAAAATAAAAACTATTTATAACTTAAATAAATGCCAATTGCATTATACAAGTCCTTTATATTTAATTGTATTACCCAAAGGTATAATCCATTAATCTGTGTCCTTACATAAAGCGTTATGCAAGCAAACAGACTAACTGTAGGAGCTTTAGGGTAGAAGTCTATCGAACACGAAAGTTGTTTCTATGAGCATCAAAATACTTTCCTTACGTAAATCAACTGATTATTGTTCCAAATTACATTGTTACATTTTGTATGAAACTGTAAACATATATTAAATCGTATTATAAAATAGTTCATTTAACGATTTTCTCATCGTCTGCAATCAAGGCTAGTAATAAATGTTTATTTTAAGTTTTGAAATATTTATCTGCTGAGGTAATTATGGCACGCTTAAATATACGAGGCTATAATGAAATAAAAAAAAAAGTTCTCTTTATAAATTACGTCAGAGAGACAACATTATTTTTATTGCTATAGAAAGCAAATCCTTTATGCAAAATAATGGCGTACCAACAAAGTGGTATGGTAAAAGAAAATACTGGTTCTTGCAGATACTCTTATTCTTGATTCAGCGCGCTCTCATTGCCTCATTCTCTTTCAAATATTCGTGCTGTTCATTATAAGTCTAAACTTGATCTTCTTACGTCTGCTGCTTGTTTTTGGCTGCATCGCTTGGCATCATTTATAGTAGTATATTTTACTTTCTTCCGCAATTTCAAATTTATTAGGACGAGAGCTTTACGTGCTTGGTCCATGGATGAGTTCAATTCCTATGAATGGATGTGACTTTCTTCAGATTTTTATGTAAAGTTACAATAAAAAATTGTGATCCAAGCGTGACCCTCTATCTGTTACTACAAAACTGTTTTTAGGGCTACAGTAAATAATATTTCAGTTAAAATATTAATCACATTAACTTAAAAAGCAGAAAACGCGACAAAGTAGGTCAATTTTTGTTACATAAAAATGCCATTCATTTGAGAATTAAGTAATTAGGTACATGCAGTGAACATTTTCATCTCTTTAATTCTCAGGGCGAAAGGCTTTACATTGTTTACACTTACCTTGAAATTAGGAACAGTAACAGTTTTGCTAATTAAATTAAAGTAACATAAACCGCCAATCTTCCCGAGTACAAGTTCCGGGAATTAGTTAAAGCCCTGATTTAACAACTTTACGTTTTCAATCTTTCTAATTAAATTTCGTTTTATGAAATATGAATGAATATTATTTAAATGTTATTTTAATTTAAAATATTTTTTTTTTAAGATAATTTTCAATTGAGTGTAATTAAAAAAAAAAAGATTTTCTTAGTTTATTTCAAATATTTGTAGTATGATAATTTTCAAGCTAATACTATTTCGCTTACGCAGTATATTAAAAGTCACTAGCTACAGTAAGATTTTCAGGACGCGTTTAATCATCTAAAAGCTCTGGAATTCAGCCTATGCTGTCTATGTACAATCTCTCAAAAGCTAGTAATGTTTTTATGTGCACAAGCTTTACAAAGCTCCATTTCCTCTGGAATTCTAATAAAATTGTTTGCTCCAGACGAGAAAATTTTCAATTTACAAGTACTTTCACCAGCAATAAAATGCGCTTTTACGCAAAGTATTCCCTTCGTTAATCGCCTAAAACTTCACCGCTGTAGTCTAACTCGATAAACGGGTAGATCGCGTTAACGACATTGCAGCTTTCCACTCTGCAGAAATACCATTGTGTACCACTAAAAATCAACTGGCAGGATCAACTCGACAAGACTCTCGTTTCGCTCAAAAGAAAAAAAAAAAAAAAAAGAAAAAAGAAAAAGAAGCACCTCGAGCACGACGGCCCATCGGATAATCCTTCACCCCCTTTTTCCGAGCCCGATTACACCCTCTATATAGTCAGTCGGATAATCCGCAAAGTAACGCGACGCTCTTCTACCTGGCTCGGTCCGTTAGGAATAGGGGGATGACGCCGGGAAAACTCGATAAAAGGCATTAAAAAGAGGGCAGTGGGCTCCGCGCGTGGCAGTCGCAGCGGCGCGGCGCGGCCTTGACATTGCGGCCCTCATCTCTTTCTCTCTCTCTCTCTCTCTGTCCCTTTCATTGGCGGCTGCATAACGGTCATTCAAGTGCTTCCCTAATCGATCCTCGGTTCTTTCTTTCTCCCCCACGTGCTCTCGCGGTCGCCTGCAGATCGTCGCAATGCGTAAATAAGCGCCTTTTCTCTCTCTCTCTCTCTCTCTCTCCTCGGCGCGGAAGCTTGGAAAACGTGTCGCGTATAAGTTGGCCGGCGAGTTCAAGGCCAAGGACGCGAGAGAGCGCCCGCAAAGCTCGGATGTTACGCGAGCCGACACAGCGCGCCTTCGCGTCTCTTCCTTCCTTCCTTCGTCCGCGCTTCTTTTTGCTCTCCCTGCTTCTCAACCGGGGCTAAGAGAGACGCCGAGTCGCCGAGGGAATTTCGCGGCCGAGGAAAAGTTTTTGTGGCCGCGGGCTTTTTTTTTTTAAGGAAATTCAAGAGAGCGCTGCGACGCGCTGTTTTTCGCGAAATTCGGGACTCGAGGAAAAACGAAGGGGCAATTATTATTTTTCGATTCGCCCTCCAATACCAGGTACATAATCTTGCAGGACAGAGAAACTTCATTGGACTCCCGACGTCTCGAGAGATTCGCTTGACGATCACGGCGACTTGTCTGTTGCAGGATTTGCCATTGTTTATATACTGATAACGGTGCCGTACTTGCTGCCGTGGGGTGCACGGGGCGCGCTCACCGGATTCCTCTCCTGGTGCCACCTGATCGGCGCCGTCAGTCCCTGGATCGGATCCTTCCTCTATCACGTCTTTATGAATCTCAATTACGGCGAGGCGGTCTACAGGTGCCTACTCAAGCTCGATATGCTCGGAATTTGGATATGTCAAAGCATCGGTAATGTATTATAAGAATGTTAAAATCCATAGCCAAAAGTTTTTAAAACTACTAAACAGAGGTTTTATTATTACGGTTCGTTTAAATTATAAGATTTTCCTTGTTCCAAGTTTCAATGCGAATAAATAGAATTCGATACAAGAATGTAATATTTTTTGCAGTAACAACGACAATAGACAGGTCAGAGAACGATATTGACAATTGTGAAAATATTTTCTATTGAAAAATATCCGACAGAAAATTTTTCTAAAGACGATGTATAAAAAGCTTTAGCGAAACAATTAAGTATATTTGAAAATATAAAAAAAATTACAATGGCATGTTTAGATTAAAGTCCTTTTTGTAACTTTTTTTGAGAAACCATTTTTCTTTTCGTAGCTTAGAGTCTTTTTCATTCGCAATTCTTCGTCGATGTTCAAGTAACGTAGAACCGTATCACTATCAAGAGGCTGCCAATAAGTCGGTATTAAGTCGGTCTTCTCAAGAGTAGGTCTCCTGCAGAAAATATTAAGAAAGAATAGTGAATCAAAATGTAGATCAAATTATACATCATTTTAAAAAGTCTAAATTAAATTTCCAAATCCCCATTTTCTTATATTTTTACGATTTCGTAAAAATATCGTAACGTAATGAAAATTGTTTAGGTAAATTGATAAATTGGCGAATCTTACCCGGTTTTAGCAAAATTAACCCACAACTCTATCATCTGCTTCATTAGTTTGTCAGCGCCTGTTCCGTCTTGTAATTGCCGCAAGCCTGCCTCCTCGAATACCTTCATTTTGAATAGATAAGTTAGCTCATCCCCGTGACTGGCGCCTTCAACGAAACGTGTCAATATTATTATAAACTCATACAACAGAATTCAAATGTACAGCAAATAGCAGTCAAGAAAATAAACGGTGGATTTAGTATTCGCGAAATCTGTATTAGCCATTTTTTTTGGAAGCCGATAAGAAATTCGTAGGTGGCGGGTACTAAGAAAACTACTGCAGTTGGAAAAGTTACCTTTCAATGTACGATTAATTGTTTTTTGCTTCGAAGTAAGATTATTCTCGTAGGAAAAATTATAAAAATACGTTGGAGCACCGCTTTTATCAGCTTGAATCTTCAAAACTCTGTCTACGGGATGCGTGAAAGTAATGTCGGTCCATAAACTGACAAATTGTTCTTCTGTTAGTTTGCCGCTCTTGCAGTACCGTTTCTTAAGGTCATTAATAGTCAAATCAAAGTCTGCAAATACGTTTGAAAATTCAGAAGAAGCGTATTTCTCGACATCTTGATCGATTTCTTCTAATCCAACTCTTCTTATAGCTGTAAATTTGAAATTTAAGTTTATCTATAAAAAATATTATCTAATAATAAACTAATTTTTTTCAAATTACGTACTTTCTATCAAAAAAATTGCCTCCTTGTTATTCAATCCAACCAGGAATGGGACTTGAATACCTGCTTCCGCCGCTATATGCGGATCAACTGGTAAAAATGGCAAGTCAGATTTATCGTCTACTCCTGGCCCGAACGGAAACAGAGTTCTAATAAAATTCTAAAAATGAATTTGACATTGAATTCAATGATACAAAATTAATTAATATTAATGTTAATCACAAAAATAGATTCGGCTTTCTTGTGAAAAAATCTCACTTGATTTGTTAGCATCTTCCCTTGAGCTTCAATCAACTTGGTGTACTCGATCGCCTTTAAATAATCAACGATTCTTTTGGGTTCTTTTTCTTCGCATCCAAGAAGTGCCAAGAACTCACGCAAAGCCTTCAAAGGCTGGCGTTTGACAGCCCAAGGACAGAAAATAGTGCCGCTCTGACAAATCGCCCTGTGGTACAATCCTACAACAACGTATAACAAATTAACTGTTTTCCTCTGCAAATCCTCCCAATTCCCCAATGAATCCGAGCGCGTTACGTCATACTTTGCAATTTATTCTCAGCTCTATTATTCTTAACGAAGAAAAATAAAATCACCTCCTCTCAACGGTTACCATTGTTTTTCTCAATACATCCACCCCCAATTCCTTTTCGGCGCTGCTACGAACCTCTAGCCAAAGGCGACACAGCAAGATAGTGGACCGAGGCGGAGCCCGCACTGCCGCCGAAGATGGTCACGTTATCGGGATCGCCGCCAAAGTGGCTAATGTGTGTATTGACCCAGAGCAAGGCTGCCACTTGGTCCTTGAGACCCTGATTGCCCGGCGCTGCCTTGTCCTCCAAGTTTAGGAAGCCTAGGCGGCAGAGAGTAGGAGGACAGCCGTGAGTATACCGAGAAGCTCAATTGGTCAGCGTTACGCTCGATAGTTCAAATTGTTTTATTGATTATTTGATCGCTGCCGGGGAACCGCGAGGTTTATTTTCTAAGGTTCTCGGCGCAGTTTGCTCGTTAATCAATTCGAAGTTCGAGCAATAAGGCTTAAAGTTAATGGATCGTAGCTGGACTGAGTGCAATATTTATTTATTCATCATTTTGTACCGATTTGCGGTAAAATAAGCACACAATTCACTCAAATAAATATTTTCACGAATAATTATTTCCGTATAATTTAAAAAAATTTTCGTTTACGAGTATAATTATTCACAAGGAGAGTGTACGACATTTGGGTAATGGATTTTCCTGTAACTTTGGGATATGTTTTCTAATGCTAGAATATAAAGGAAGCCGCGTCCGTTCGGTCTAACGCTCGATTTTTCAAAAGTTATGTGCTCTTTTCGCAAAAATCTAAGAAAAATCGATTTTTGTTTAATCACATACAACTTCTCAACTGTTATTTACGAGGTATTTTACGAGGTATTTTAACTATATATCGGCATTCGAAAGGTGAGATCCAATCCTATCGATTAAAAAATTAGATCAAAAAATCTTTATTTGTTCAAATGTTATCGTCAGACAAAGAATGACCATTAAAATAACATAAAAAATCTACTTATGTAATTTTAGCCTAATTTTATTGCAAATTTTTATTTAGCTATAACTTTTGAACAAATAAAGGTTTTTTGATATAATTTTTTTTAATCGATAGGATTTGATCTCACCTTTCGAATGTCATTAGTTAAAATATTGTACCATTAATAATTGAGAAGTTGTATGTGATTAAACAAAACTCGATTTTTCTTAGATTTTTGCTAAAAGAGCACAGAACTTTTGAAAAACCGAGCGTTAGGCCGAACGAACGCGGCTTCCTTCATATTTTAACATTAAAAAACATATCCCAAAGTTACAGGAAAATCCATTACCAAAATATCGATATACTCTCCTTGTCAGTAAAATATTAATCCACACGACGAACATTTGCTCAGTTTATATCCATTAATTCGTGCTGAACGTAACTTACCGAACACTCCAAGCCTGTAATTAATAGTCACCAAAACCACATCCTTCATCATAAAGAAATCAGGTCCAAATTGATGGTCGTTGCCGCAACCCCACACGAAACCTCCACCGTGTAGCCACACCATAACAGGTAGCGGTTTATTCGGCTTTATACCCTTCGAATATACATTCAAATAAAGACAGTCCTCGGCACCCATGATAACCTGCGCGCCTACGTCCCATTGTGCACTCATTGGCCCATGTTCCAGTGCATCTCGAACGTCAGTCCAAGGCTCGACTGGGTGCGGATCCTTTACACAACGCAGATGTTTATTTTGTTGTATGATCAAGAGAGTTTCATAAAATACGCTTTCTATTAATTTTTTTATTGTGATCGTGATTTTTTTTTAATCGCTGAATTTTCTAAGAATTTAAATGTATAATCTTTTTGAGCGTTCTAATGTATTTATAAATGTAATAAGATTAACTAAGAAGCTTAGCAAAATAATCTCGAAATGAGATTCGAATTGCTGTAATAAAATAAGGAAAAAATAATTTAAAAGTTTTATTATCATGGATTGCATTTCAATCTTTATCAATTTTTTTTCATTTTTTAACTTAAAAGTTATATTGATGCATTTGTTGATATAAAGATAACAACGATAAAAAGTTACTAGGTATTATTTAAAGAAAATTGGCCGGTGACATCATCTCCTATTTTCATTTTATATTTGGCCTGTGTTATTTAAAATACTTTTATAAAAGAACAAAAGAATGACCAATTTAGGTGTAGCTTACTGTGTGTTCTGTTAGAAGAAAATGCGTACAAATTTAATCTTATTAAACGGTTTGTAAGATTTTTCAAAACAAAATAAACATCTTTTCAATATATAAATTTCGTAAAGTAAATAAAAACGGACAATAATTCATAATTTAGCTGAAAGTTGGTGGAATACAAACAAATAAATAGAAAAAAATGTTTTTTTTCGAAATTTTTCATTTTTTAAACTCTAAACCAATAGCTTTATATTAGAAGCACTCGAATGAAATTTGAATTCCCCCGCTCTAAAATTTTTTATTCCTCTTTTCTCGAATATCTACTAAAATGTAATTATTCCGTATAATAAATTTGTTAAAGCAAACAATTTTCTCAAAGCCAAAGAAAACTAAACCGATATCTGATAATGAAACTCACTTGGAATCTGAGGGGGCCGACGGGAGGTTTAGCGTAAGGCACCCCTTTGAAAGAAAAGTAATCATCGCCTTGGCTACTGCGGCAAAGTGCTCCTCGAAGCTTGCCGCTCGGGGTGTCTACCACAATTCCTACTGTCTGCGCCATGACTGAAGAGACTCGAGCCGAACGTTGTTGTCGGCGAACTCGTCTCGGGGCTACTTAACGGTTAGCCGCGGCGGTTTTTGATATAAATCGCTGCCTATCGATTTGATTATTCATATTATCTCGCGGTTTCCGGAAAAGTTATTATTTGCCAGAAAAGAAAAAAAAAATAAGATTTTGATAGAAAATTTTTCGAGAGATAGAACTTTAAGTATAATAATTTATTCTCTGCTTTGTAAATAAACGATAAAAATTTAACTTCTTGTCAGTTTTATTCCTACAATATGTTAGATAAGGTCTGAGATATCCGGACGAACGGTGGATTTAATTTTAAGATCTTTATCAATCTTATATTATCTTTATATTAATAAGAGATATATTTGTACAAGTATTATTAGCTTGCTGAAGTTTAAGATATACGTCGTCCGCCTGAGCCGTCGATATCAGGAATGTTATTGGTATTGGATGATGGTCATTAGGTGATCAAGCGATACGCTCAGTTGTTGGAAACCAATGCAATATGGGACAATATTGAAGTTTCTAAAATGTGTTATGGTCAAAGTTGTCTCGTTCAAAATAGTAAATTCAATAGCAAAAAGTACATGCAATTTATTGTTTATACGCCAAGATTGCTGTTTTTTTGCTCGACTAATCCTTTTTTTTTTACATAAAATTATTATTTCGATACTTTGATTTTTTACATCTGTTTACGATTTAAATATTACGTTTTAAGGTAATTTTCTATAAGTACATATCAGTACATATTGCATGCAAAATGTGAAGAGGGATATTAAAATGCATTTAATCTTCTGAAGCGATAATCATTGGTGGTAAATCTGATTTAAAAAAGTTATTTACATAGTATAGAGTTTTTAATTTGCGGCTTTGACACATTAAAAATGAATTTTTGAAAAAATGAATTTTCTCGTGATTAAAACCTCCTTTTATCCATCACTTAATTGTTAGTAACGAAATCGCAATAGGAAATGTTGGGAACTGACGTTTCCTGCAATTTCGTCCCTTGACTATGTTATCGAAATCTCTGTCGATGAAGTTCTAATTGCAATGTACTATCGTGCAGCTATTGTAAAGCCATTAGTTGATGCTCTTTGAGCTCTTGATTACCTGCAGCACATTTCGTCTTCCGAGTTTAGAAAATCTATAGATCGAAAGATCGATTTGGACTCCGAAAGCTTATATCTATTATATACATAAGCTTTAAGTTACCAGACCTTCAAATAGGAGAGGTACTATTCTCCGCTGCAAATTTACAGAACTATATGAAACGTATTTTGATTTAAGAACTTCACGACGATTTGTTAATAAACAATGTAAAAACATCGCCTCTAAAAATGTTAAAGTTCAACTATATATGTATTATTTTATCCTCCTTTCTAAGTGAAAACACCAGAAGTATTAATAAACCTCCTTCAAAATAAAGTATTCAAATTTCTAAAATATTCAAGAGCAACAAGAGATCGTGTCCTGGAGGAGACAGCTTTATATTGGCGCGTCCCTCGTGTACTATACGCCACGTTTCGTTAACTTTCACTGCAATATAGTACCTGCTCAATAGTCAGACTATGTAATATAGTTATTTGCGATATTACTTCAGTAACAAACGTGAAAATTTACTTAAATTTATGACTACTTGTTTCTCAAAAATCTAGTGGAATCTATGAATAATGTTACTAAACTAAAAAATGCATTCTTGTTAAATGAAATATGTTTACCACTTATTATCTATAGTATTGACATTTTTTTTCTGCAGGAGCAATGCCGCTAATTGCAGCGTCAGTTCATTGTCTGCCACACATTCTTTGGTTCTTGTGTATCGTCATTTATTGTTTTCTCAGCGTTTGGGGCCTTTTTAAAGTAAGCACACATATTTTACCTTTATATTAACATTTTAATTACACTCCAAAATTAAAATACAGTTTTGCAAAATTACAATTAACATTGCCGCAATATTATTATCTAATATTATTCGATATAACACAAGATTACAACTGAAACCGTGTGAACTAATTCTTATCTTATTATTATAAAGAGAACGATTGAAACTAACGACTTGGATCAAGCGAAAAACGTCGCATTAATGTCAGTAAATTTTGCAGGCGATGCACGCGAAATCGCCTTGGGAAAGACGGCTGTGCTTTTCGCCGCCTTTTATGATGCGCATGTTAGTTCTCGTCCTTCGATCTTTTGGAGTTGGTGGCGGTAATCCTGAGGCTTTTACCCACGTAGTACTTCAGGTATATTATCGATTTTTTTTTCAAAATATGTCATGTCCTGATTATAAAAACATTTTTTGCTCTTACTTCTTAAATAAAATTATCATTTACCAATATATTTGTTTTTGATTGAAACTTAAAAAATGTTACTGGCACTATTACTTTTTTTGTAAAAAATATTTCAATATTAATACTTAAATTTTTTTTAAGTTTTAAACTTTTTTTTTTCTATTTACTAAAAAAACAAAAACATATAAGAGATTTAAAATTTGTAATTTACCTTAATATCTGAAGCAAACAACCTCAACAACCTCTTATTGAGCTGAGGTTTAATTTGCCATTCCTTTAACATATTTAAAAGGTCAGTTTGGAAAGGAAGTTTAGAAAATTTGTACTGCTCATTTTTTAATTCTTGATGAGTGGAGTTTCTGAAAATAGTAATTTTTTAACAAACAAAAAATGAGAGTATACATATACTAAAGTTTTTGTATAATGAGATAAAAAATATCACAAAGTAACATATTATTTTTTAATTAACTAAATCACCTTTTGATGTTGATGGATAATATTCACAATTGTAAGATGATGATGAAGAACTTGGTGAGGAAAGGGCAGAAGTTTGATAAGAAGTAGATGGTAACTGTTCAGAAAAATCTGAGGAATTCGAACTGTTGTTGAAAAAATAATTAATCGACATAAGTTCTGGTAAAATGATATGCGAGAAATTTGAATAAAAATTTTCTACATAAAATCATCCTCTGAATCATCTAGTGGATAGGCTCCTATTGAATCATAATATTCAATTGGATCAGCTACAACTTGCAGTATCTGTTCTCCATCTTCTCCTTGACCTATTACGTACCAGCCAATAATAGGATCCAACATAGGGCATTGAATAGCCATAATGCTGAAAAAGAAAATGAATGTTTTAGAAATATTACAAGAAATTTTTTATATTAAATGTGTTTTTGGACAATATTTTTTACGAAAGTGAAATTTAATTTCTATTCTGTGAATTAACCCTTAACAATATTGTTATAGTCATTGTTGTGGGCTATGGGAGTAGTTAATAAATTATTATAATTTTAAAAATTAGGATTTTATTAATAGTATTTTATTCAAAACTTTAATCATCAGGTATATAAAAATTATAATTTTTAGTCAACATTTATCTTTATGTGCACTTATAAATAAATTTATTTAAAGTGCAATAAATATACTTTTGTTCTTAAGATTTTTAAAATCTACTTTATTTACAATTTTAAACAGTTTTTAATGTATATAAAAATAGATTAAAAAATTAAACTTTCAAAAATTGTTACTTGACACTACAATAATAGTAATTGTATTATTATAAATAAAAGATTAACCACTTTAAATATCACCGTTTAAGCTTGGATAAAACAAAAAAGATATAAATATAAGGTAAAATAGCGTATAAATGTTTTTTAATATTTTTAAAAAAGTTAAAATCGTTTCCGAAATATAAAATTACTTTTTGTAAACGTTTCACTTAAATTGATCCACAACCGTGAAAGGACTGATGACAACTGAACGGTGGGACGTGTTGGGGATTGAGGACAAATAAAGCTTTGTTTAGATCCACGGAAACATAAAACGTATTTGGTTGGTAATTCTGATGCCGAATTTCCAAGAAACAGTTAACCGCTATACATATACGTTTTTTTCTGCTTTAAATAAATTATAATTAAATTGAGTTTGTTTAAATGAAATATACGTTCTAAGTTCTAAATGCAACACATAAAACATAAATTTAGTGACTGTGACACACAAAGATTTATTGGTAACACTGATTTTAATTTCGTAAACATGATTTATCGTTGGCGTCAAATCAGGCGAACGGGTTTATCTTCAAATGGCCGAAGTTCAAGCTCGTTGTGGCGCCTCCTGTAACAAAAATCTTATTTATTTGAAATTACTTACTCATTATAATACACGAAAAACAAATCTTGTAATGATTTATTTTCTTGGATATAATTTACAGACAAGCATTATAATTATGTACAAGCGTTAATTATAAATGTATTTTGAATCTGGCAATTAGAATTTTCTATAATAAGATAATTTTATATATTGCTCAAAAAGAATAAAAATATATAAAAATTTTTAGCACACTCTGTCGGAACGATCCGATAAAACCTTATAAAATTTTATAAGGAAGGTGTAAAATATATGTGTCTTTACACCATTTTACCAGGTCTTTCTTACAGGGCAGTATAAATTGATAACACGAAGAGACAATTTTACAGCTATAGTAATAACTTTCTTGTTCATCTTTCTTGATTTACTATAATCTCCTTTAAAATGTGCCTACCCTAGTACAAAGAACTTATAAAAACTGATAAAATCGGGTCATTCCGGATGCAAATACACACATTAAAACCCATTAACCCTTTAAAGCATATTTCTACATAGACATGTGCAAGATACAAATTATGCACCATCATAATCATTCAATTTACTTTTGTTTAACATCATACATGGCCTCTTCTTTCAGGACCTGATAGCGGTGATCGGGGGAACGATAGGGGCGATGCGCATCCCGGAGAAGTGGATGCCCGGCAAGGTGGACATGATGCTAAATTCTCACAACATAATGCACGTAATGGTGGTGATGGCCGTCTGTTCGATGCACGCTGCGACCCTCCAGGACCTCGCCTGGATGATTGAGCCCGAAGTCTGCGTCGCCGACATCGGACTCGCCTCCGGAGCGTTGCAGCAAGACGAACTTTAATTCTGACTTGGAGCGCGCTCAAGTCATTTTCGCGGCGAACGTTTTGCTCAGATTGATATAAGACGTGTATTTGTTACTAAAGTGCTAGGAAAGAAAGTGCGTAGTTTCCTTCAATTATTGCTGAGTTAAATTAATTTTTTATGCAGCTGATGCAACTTAAAAAGAAGTGGCATAATTTTTAAAGGTATTAATTCATTAGAGATTCTTCAGGAAATGTAGAACTAAAGGTCTTAATACTTAAGTAATCTGATGTATTCTCAAATTTATAGAGTTGAAGGCAGAAGAGCATCCAACTTGTGAGTTGAGTCAAATGTTGTTTATCGTATGAAAATAATGGACAGTGAAGTGTATATGTACCAGTTTATGCTGCGATCAAAATACGAAAATTCATTTCAGCTAAAGATTATTAAGCGTATTACGTATACGAAATGCAACATGTATTGTTTAAAGCAATTGAATTTTTTTATAAACACTCTATCTTGTACGGTACCTTTAATGTTCACTTTTTTAAAAATTCCGAAATTTTGTAAAATAATCAAATTATGGTACACATACCTCACAAAATGGTCATACGTCCTGTATAATTAAAAAGTAAACGAATAATTACGAAAAGAAAACCGTACTTCTTCGTACCGAGTGTCTTATAAATCAAGATTGATGAAAATAATTCTAATGCTCTCTTTTTACTATATTATCATTTGATTTATTACTATTTTATGAGTTCACTTCCAAATCTCGTCTCGAGTTTTTAAAAAATATTGAAAGCGAACACTTGTTACAGATTTGCGTCCACGATGCTCAGATACGAACAAGTAAGGACATTTTTCATATACTCAGCATTTTTGCGATGTAGTCCTCTACTATATAGATTGACTTCATTGTCTCTTGTCCTTTGAAAAACTGTGATTCCCCGCTACGTTATCGTGCTGCCATCTGCTGCTCGAAAAACATTCTCTTTTGAAATCTGCTATGTATAAATATAAAAATTACGAATTTTTCTAGAAATTTATCTCATTTCTAAGCAGGTTCGTAAACGTTTAGAAAATGTAGATAAATTTCTATTAAAAATTCAACAGCATTTTGAATTTCATGAACTAATTAAGTAAAATAGCTCAAGTGACGGATTTAGGTAGAAATTTTTTCTATATAGCAGACGCAATAATAAAACCATTCCATTGGAAAACTGTATATCCAATGTAAGAGAAAAATATATAAGTCTCTTTACGTTATTAAGATAGTAAAATAAATGTTGTTGATAGAGTAGTTTGTAGAACATTAAAGTACATTTTTATTATTAAATTTCATAGAAGAAAAAATCTTTTAACGCGATGTATTACAGTTTATTTAAACTACTCGATCTTTTTCAGGTTTTAAATTTATTTTGAAGTAATTCTTTTTTTATAAAAGGAAATACAAAAAAGTATTGTGTAATAATTTTCGTATTATTATTTATATAACATTTTTTTTTAAACATTTTGAAATTTCCAAGTTAAAAAACTTCAACAATTTACTTTGTGGCTGATGTGCTTATACGTAAACCTCACAATTAAAATTGTTTTATATTTTTAAAACTAAAGTTCTATCTGCCTTAAAAAATTTACGACATATTTAATGAAATAAACTTTAAAATACCCGTGCAGGGACATAGTTAAAGTGTCCTTAAGGATCACTCGAAAACGACATAAATTATAAACTACAACATTCTAAGATGAATTTTATAATAGTTTATACGTTGGATTTGCTTCTTTTAATTCTTTTTTTATTCTCATAAAAATTATTGATTGCTGTTGAATTAAATGTTTTAGTTACTTACAATTATACTTATTAGGAATTTAAAAATTATTACCAAAATAATACTTGATTCCATTCATGAAATATAATATACTGTAATATTTAAAAAAATACGAAAATACGTAAATATATGACCAAACTATTGCAAGAAACATTTAAAATACTTCACTTTAAAGTCAAATATTTGCATTAATGTTAATTTGGTTAATGGAATTAAGAAATTTAGGTACACTATTGTTATTTAGAAAATTGCTAGTAAATCAGTAGTACGAAAACGTGACATTACAAAGTTTAATTAACTAAATTTTATTATTAATTTTTTTTTTCACTTATAATTACAAATTCGACGATATCTAGACATTAAAAAGAAAAATTCTTATTCAACAAACACTAGAACAGATTATGTTTCAGAATGCTTTTTCAAGAAGAAAATTCGTAACTAACACGAATCATACGTAATAAGCGAACTCAAATATGTGGAACGATTAGTTGTGTAATCCTACAACGCACGATGTCGCGATGTACAAAATATACGTAATCTAAGTTACGCCTGTAAATTCGAAGTAAAGAGAATGATCTGTTTGTTTTTCAATCTGTCTTCAAATGTATAATACACATAAGTAAATTTTCAAAATTACTCGTAATTCTGGTAAAACCGTTTAAAAAACGGATGAAAATAATGA
Organism: Ormyrus rosae; assembly: GCA_035047165.1. Taxonomy (NCBI): domain Eukaryota; kingdom Metazoa; phylum Arthropoda; class Insecta; order Hymenoptera; family Ormyridae; genus Ormyrus; species Ormyrus rosae. The sequence goes on from JAWWML010000062.1 coordinate 10,916,632, forward strand.
TTTTATGAAATTTCACTGTAATGATATGGAAGGCTGTGATGAATTTGTGAACGTCGTATGAATTGTTAAAATGCGTACGATGACAGATATTTTCCCACTAATCGATGATCACTTGTTAAATATTATTAAAAGAAAAAAAGAAAATGTTATGATTGTTATAAGTGAATTATAATATAATTTTACAAGTTTATCACATATCGGTCAGATATTGTAAAATAAAGTGAAAAGAATTGAATTGTCAAGGAAATAAGAAATGAAGCAATTGCATAAAAAATACATTTATTGTAGTATTTATGAAGAGCAACTTCGAAACTGACACTGAAGCTTCGAAGTGAATTATATTATTGTTAGATAAATAAACTATACACCGTTCCAAAATTTGTACAATTTCTTTCCATCATTTCCAAAATAATGATTTTGTAAACATTAAGTTTAATAAATATTATTATCATCTTCAAACAACTATAAACTTCAATATTATTTAAATAGCTATTAAAATTTTCAAAACGTTTGAACATTAAGCATACTTTGCATATAAGATTATAGTTTTAAAAGCTTATAATTTCAACAAGAAATAATTCACTCAAAATAATGTTCAAAATATTTACATTTTTGCTTGATTCCCTTCTGTATTTACAATTCTACGTGCTTGTCATACAGTTAAAATAAATATAAAACTTATTGCAATGGAAACTCGCTTTCCTGAGTATAACTCTTGACTCGACTGAAACGAAACGGAGGATATCTTCCTCCAAGAGATAGTTTTGCTGGAACTTCTTGTCCATTTTTATACTTTGTATATATAATGTAACATAACCACGATAGCTGTGAGTTTGGACGTTTGTGATAATTTTGAATTTCAAATTCCTATAAAAAAAAATGTTATTGAAATTTTTTATAATAAAACTGTAAAATTATGCTTATAATAATTATTAAACTTAATTAATAATTTTATAATATAACAATTATAGTAAAATATAAAATATTTTAACTTACTAAATGAAAAGTCTGTTCACCACTATCATGTACTGGCTCAGCACGTTTTCGCCTACGATTACTGAAAGTTGTGCTTTTAATTTCTTGCCGTTTTAAAACTAAAGTCACGCAATTATCGTGCAACCTGTAGTGACCAATTAAAACAGAATTATTTCGAGGATTACGATTTTTTAAGGAACTGACACAAGATTGTGCATCATCAGTTGATGTTAACATTAGCACCTTTCCTTCAGGAAAAAATCTTAGTGAAACAAAAAATGAAATAATTAGTTTTCTTTTAATTGATAAAAGTACTTGTATTTATAAAAAAATGAATACTAATACTAAATGCATAATAAATACCTTAAGTAACGGAAATACTCAACAAGATGCCAAGGCCTATAAAATTGATCTTGGAAACTATTTTCACCATGACGTATATATGTCGTTTTACTAATATAACAGCCATTGTAACGCAGTCTTGGCCGCTGCATGTACATTTCTCGCCATGACAGGTATTTAGGTTCAAATCTACCACAGTTGACGCCCCAAACACGGATACAAGCCATTCTCCAAATTTCTGGATCTCTTGCACAAACATAAAATCCTCTGCAAACTCGAGCAATCATCTCTAAGCTCCGTATATCTAAATCTGATGAAACTACCCATCGTAGAATATAAAGAATAATTTCCATAGGTAGAGTAGAAATATGTACTGCCTGCTCAATATAATATAAAATATAAAATTAATTTATGCTTACTCAAATTTGCCTGTATAAATTTATGTTTGCTGTTTGTACTTACAGTTTGCTCACTACATGGAATACAAACATATCCATTCTTTTCAATGACTCTGGACAGTCTTGATAAAATATCACAATCGCTTTCATCTACATCTAAATCTTCAGCCACATTATTATCATCAACATTGTTTGGTTTCTCTAAAATAACTTTTTCATCTGGTTCAATCTTTTCACGAAGTTTAGATTTTGTAGATTCATACAGACGAAATTCTATATCTGGCACTAATTGGACTGCCCGTCGATAAAATTGAATTGCTTCATAAAGTTTTCCTGATTGCTCATTCTCTATTCCTTGTAAAAATAAGTTTTTTGCCTGTGGAAATTTAATTTTATCATTAAATTTAAATCTATGAACTTCAAATTTTATCAAAAATTATATATACCTTAGTTTCTATAGACACATCTGGTTTTTCAGTTAACCCTTTGTCTTCTAAATTGTTTTCTTTTGTTACTTTGTCATCAAATGCTTGAACTTTCTTTGCTTGAGATTGAGGTGCATGTTTTGGCGAGATTTGTAATTCTCTTTGCCATTGTTCACGAAAAGATTTTAGTGAATCTATTTCGTGTAAAGAAGATGAAGAAGATTCCTCTTGTTCTTCATCTCCACCAGCATCATCTGATGTACCAGAATAGCTCTAAAATTAAATTAAAAATATTGTAAATCGCATTAAAGTAATTAAAAATAGTTATTAATCGATAAGAAAACTGTTTAATTATCTAAATTCCTTAAAATAATTACTACTTTTTGTAAACCACAAAAATAGTTTAGAATTAACATTTGTCTTAAAGTGCAACCTCTATGTTTATAAGTATTTAAAGGTATATTTCAAGGAAATTGTGTTCAATATGTTTGTTTTGTCTTAAAAAAAAAAAGGTATTATTAACTACTATCATTTTCAAATAATACGGAAAAAATACGTCATTGTATAGAATAAACCGGCTTTGTGAGTTCTGACATTGGAAATGTCATTCATAAATAATAAATTTTAATTCATTACGTAAAAGTAAAGCAATGCGTATATTACTTAGTTTTTCCACAATTCAATAAAAAATTACACTCTACAAAATAGAACAAGACAACTTTTTAATGACATCTTAATTTCAAAAAGAAAAGAAATTCAATGCACGTTATAATTTCTTTACTTGTTAACTAACAATGCTTAGAAGTAAATATTGCACAAAAACAAAACGTTGCGCAGTATCATTTAGGTTATGTTCGCCTCTTGCGAGTAGAAAAAGCAACTCGTGCAAGAGTGTCAGCAAAAGTGGATAAGCAGAATAGTTTTATGAGATAAACACTCACCATCGCGACTTAAAAAAGGCTTTATCCGAGCTTATGTTCGTTCAACGCACAAACTCTCGGTCGGAAAATCGCTGCACAGATGGATAATGCAGCCTAGCAAGTTGAACCGCCGCCATGATTCTGCCAGATTCTGCGTCATTTGTATACCTATATCTATTTCCCTTTTTTATCGGCGCTCGTAATTATAACGTTGTTTATTACAGTCGTGGTACGTCTAAGATCCAGGCCGTCCAGGGATGAGAAATGTAGCCGAAACGGCAGAATGTATGTTTCGTGGTGGCGGTATTTCGGCAACGTTGTCGAAGCTCTAGAGCCTTGATTCTAAACAGCATTTAAATTTGTAAACTTAAGTCTTTAGAATTAAATTATTAAATTAAAAATTAAAAAGATTAACCGCTTTACTTTAAAAAATGATCTAATTATTATTTAAATGAATTAAAATTAAATTATAGTGAGAAATTGTATTCCTGAAAAACGAAAAAGTACTCTTGAAGCGCGATTGCATTTTGTTATAATTAATAAAATTTGTTAATGTTTATTACAAAAGAAATTTATTTCATTTTTATTTAAATCGTTTTAATAAAACAATGGTTGTTGTTTTATTTTCATTTCTAAATTTTTTAATAAAGAATACAAATACAATATAATAAAATGTATAAGATTCTTGAACGTTATTTATTTAATAATTATTTAAATGAAAAGAAAATAGCAAGTTAAATCCTTTTTTTTTATTGTACAATGGTTATTATCAATCAAAATCACTCAGATACTAATATTGCATTTCTGAAATTTGAATTAAATTTAAGGGGGTATAATAGTACACGTGACTGGACTTAGTTTCTTAACTACACTGGCGCTTTTCGCTATGAATCCGTTCCAAAATCTTTTGCCATTATCTTGTCAAATACATTAAAATCCGCATTTCTATTTCCCCTAAAATAATATTTTTGTTTTCTTTTGACTGTGTTTGACTGTTTCGAATACTGAATTTGTTTCATTAATTTATTGTGCTTAATCTAGTTCTTAGTTTTCGTCCCAACTGTAATTCGGCTGACGTACAATCAGTAGTACTATGCGGTGTAGTCCTATAATAAAATAAATACTTAAAAAGTGCATCATGACGCGATAATTTATTTTTAATTAATAATAATTTAAATTTTTCTTTAAATGATCGTACTGCGCCCTCCGCGGTTCCATTTGATGCTGGGTGATACTTGAAAATTTTGCGAAGTAAACGTAAAACATCACCTATCACTATAGAATTAGGAATTCCCGAAACGCTCAAATATTCTTTAAATGCTTCGATCGTAATATATTAGACAATTCTTTAATATCTATCCATTTAGAATATGCGTCCGTTATTACTATGTACATGTATCCGGAAAGGATTTGGGATTTCTTTGAGGTGCCAAGGTGATTTCTAAATAATTCGAGAGAGTAGTTGCGGTGTAAAATTTAATATTTATTTATTAAAGTATTTAAAACTATATATATATGTATATTTATTATTATTATTAGACTTACTTAATTAATTTTGTACTCAATATTTATTAATTAAATAATCTTTTAAATTCTAAATTGTAACTACAGAATAAACTGTTGTCTCCGTGTCGCGGTATCCCGGAGAAATACCCTACGGGGACGGCTTCTTGTGCGCAGTTCTTCCTCTTGCGATGTTACCGGCCCAGGAAGCGGGAGACGCCGCACTTACCTCGTGAAACAAGGTTCAGCGCGACTCGATCTAGACCTACTCTTGGCTGTCCGTCCTAGGGCACGGGAGTCGAGATAATGGGTAGCCTCTGTTGGTCCCCTTTTATAGGCAAATTTCCCTTTGTTCTCGGATTTTAAGCCGATTGTTTACAAAGGGAAATTTATTTTTCTTTGGCTTTTCATCGGTTTAGAGGTTTTTTATGAAGGCGTGGATACTTTCCATTGCATGCACCGCGATGCGCGCTTTCTTTTGAGATGTCGCGCGTCGCGGTCGCATTTTTCTATGGCACGAGAAATTAATTTCCCGTTTTTAACAAATTATTATTTTCGCGTCGAGGCATGTAAATTATGTAAATACGGCGCGCGGGGCTCTCGGCTCACTCGCGATATTCGTGAGTGTTCCGATCCGTTAATCGGCCCGCAAAAATCAGCATGTAATATTTTCTACATTGTTATTTTTTCGATCCTACCAACTGCAATCCATTAAAAGCATATAGTTTAATTTATGTATACCCGATTTACAAAATTCAATTTCAACAAGTTTTTTTAGTAGTTTTTTAAACACTGCAAAATATATGTTTATGCTACTACAGGCTCAGTGTTCATTATTAATTTATTTCTTAATTCATTTACACAACATTTTGGTAGAATAGTTTATTTGATAAAATTAAACTTCTCAAGCGTTTATCCAAAATGATTATTTTAATCTTAATTACACGATAATTTTAATCTTTAATTACTTTCTAGTTTAGTAAACTATCACATAAATCTAACATTTTTATTTGAACTGAAAAACAGAAAGTGATAATGGCTACAGTAAGAAGAAGGTATTAATATTTAAAGATGGTTTTTTTAATATTAATTATAATATTTTTGAATATTAAAAAAGAATTATTATCAAAATATTTAGACGGTTTCATTATTCTTTTATTATTAGCCTAAGAATGTTTTTTATAAATGCAATAAGACACTTGTGAAATACTTGTGTTATAAATTGTTTATATTCAATTTTTTCTCAACAATTAAAGCCATGTATAGATGTGTAAAATTCAGGCATATAAAAACCTTCTGTACACTTGAAACTAATTGAGAAACACTCATCGTTGTCATTTTAATTTTTATTAGCAATTTCTAATTTCAAATTATATTATCTTAATCCGAAAATAAAGTGGTTGATCCGTTTTGAAAAACAGTATCTAAAAGAACGCAAAAACTTTTTTGCATAATTGAGGAAAACTATGTGATGTAATGTTCCACTGTAATTTTAATGCTCCGAAGCTTACTAGTGAAAAGCATTAGCTCATCAAAACTAGGAAGAATTTTTATTGAAGCATTTTTGCAAGATAAACTGTCGTGTTAGAAAACGTGATAATGGATCACATTTAAAGAAAAGTTATAGTCATTTGTAGGTCTATATAAAGCAGCTGCGAGTTAGCCTTGGGCGTCTTCAGTTTTTGCCTTGGCTTTGACTACGTATCTTCAAATTTTGGAATCCCTTTACGGAAAATCTTCAGAATGAAGACTGTCTTTGTACTTTTTGCTTTCTGTCTCGTCGGATACGCTTATGCGGTATGGAATTAATTTCTATTTCGTTTGTATTTAAAAATAACTAATTAATGTTTAAATGGCAGTCTACTTTTTGTTACTAATTAGTTAGTATCAATCATAGTAAAAGAGCTAAGGAACTTGTTATTCCAATTGTTTGATTTTATAGTTAGACATACGTAGAAATTAATGACAATGGTTAATTTATTTTGATAAAAATAATACTAGACCAAAGAAAGTTCTTTGTCGAGGATTTTGTAGACCGACTGATTAAAAACAACGGTAGTTTCACATGAATCTTAAACAATACAGATGAATCGCATTTAATCGCAGCATACTCATACTATTTGAATATCAATATTTAATAGTAATTTTAATATTTTTCTCCAGGACAGCAAAGAAGACGCAGAAGTCCTCGAAAAAATAGCAAACTCATTCGAATGTCTCAAGGAGAATGGAATCGACGAAGGTAAGTGTTTTAAATCACTTAATACTCACTGGCAATTGCAATTACCGCAGCTGTAAATTCCAGTCGCTCTGTTGATTCTGCTGTTGGACGGCGAGTCCGAGACTAGCCTGGTCAAGAAGGGTGCAGCAGAAAAGGGCTACGGCGTCTTGGCCTGCATCCTCAAGAAGCTGAAGAATGAGGGCCAGACCACCAAGGACTTGATTGCCGATGTCGTCAACGCAGGTACTTCAAATTTTACTTCGAAAAGATCTGTATGCTTGCTTTATAGCCATTTAATATACTAATTGAACGTTACTGATTTACAGGTGAGAACATTCCTGCTGACAAGAAGAAGGAACTGCTCGCCAATTTAGACAGCTGCAAGACAGAAGGTTAAGGCATCATCTAAATTTTTTATATAGATATGCTAATCATTTCTGATAAATTGCCAATTACCTCTTTAATGCCGAGCAGATTATTTACAATTTTATTAATAACAAACTGATGTTTTATCAACTTGTTGTGATCAACATTATCATCTGGCTTTTCTGAAGAATACGAAGATCTGCCCGGCGTTAAAGGGTTAAACTTTCATCGATTTGGGAAAAATACATTTGTGGGATATTAAAAACAGTTTAGACCATCAAACAAGCATAAATTAACTTCCGAAATCAGTTGATAATTAAAACTAATGCTTTGCTTTTCAGCTGGTGACGATGACACCAAGTTGTTGACGTGTTTGAAGGTCTTGGAAGAGCCTTGGTCCAGCGTTCTCCTGGCCGATATTGAATAAAAAGTGTTCGATTTAAGACGAATCGTGGGTCAATAATAAACATTTACAAAATTTAAATTGATCTTTATTTTAACTTCTTCGCTTTTCTCATTTTCCTCTAACAATACTCGATTAAGGACGTTTGTCAGGGATTTTGATGATCTTAAGGGTAGGGTACAGTCAAAAATCATCAAAAAACTCATGTTTTTTTTAATTTAGAAATGTGTTCTAGAAGTATCAAAGAATGTGATAGAACATTCATTAGAGTTCAAAATAAAAAAATTTCAATGAAATTTCAATTAAATAATAAAATATAAAAAAACGAATTTTTAATGTAATTTCATAAAAATAAATAATGCTTTATTTTTAAAATTTTCTGATTCATAGTATGAAATTTGCTACGAAATACTAAGTATGTGACGTCTATAACGCGTAGAAGCAGTCAGAATTCAACAGAGAAAATGCACTCTAATGTTATTGCCATTATGGCCCATGTACTGTAACACTGAATGCTCGTCGGCTGCTACTGTTTACTTCATTTGTTATGTGACACTTTATCTATTTATTTGTTCAAAATGAAGTTAATAAATAGAAACTAATCAAAACAGAATAATCTACAGAAACTTGTAACGAAAAAGTTATTATGCTCTAAAGAAGAGAAAAATAGATAATCTTGAAACTAACTTTAGTAATCCAGAAGAACCTGTTGATTTAACTAAAAATATGAAAATTTTGTTTGTTAATTATTCAGCAAGGAAGAACCTGCTTAAAAACATTGAATACAGTGAGTGAGTGAGTAGCTTGTAAATTTATCAAGTGACACACTTATATAAAATATAGTTTGAAAATATTAACTGCATTACAAATTTGAAGAATTTACATTACAAATGCAAATTGTTGTTTTGAAAATCGATGTCAGAGTAATATATTGCACAATAAAGAAAAAGATGATCTATAAAATATTCGTATTCTTATAAAATATTGACTACACAGGAACATTTCTCGTTTATTATTTCACTATATAGTAACTTATTATAGATGATTAATAGAATTTTTTATTTTTATATAATGCCACTTGCATAATGTATATAAATCAGTAATTAAAAATTTAGTATACATATATATTCGTTTTTGCCAGAATATTCAAGAGTTCATTAATTAGTTCGCATAAATTAAAAATGAGGATTACAAAATCATTTACCATTTCGGAATATGCAATAAGAAATCGTATTTACATATTGCAGACCCGTACATTATATGAAAATTAAGATAAAATCGGTAATGTCTTTCGAAAATAAAAGCCTTAATTTTAAAGAGACTCATTCAATGCTATTACTTTCTTCTTTAAGTGACAAATTGTCTCATGAATTTAAAGGAACTAGACATTCAAAATTTCTCTCGAGTTAAACTGCAACATAATGTATGCATAAAATCATCTTCACATATGAAAAATGTGTGTTCTGCGAGATGCATTTTAACTACTTATTAGAATTCAAATAGTAGGTAATTTTGAGTGTCTTACAATTTATCTACGATCAGAAATGCAGTTTTGCATGAATCATTGAATTATACACACAGAAAATAATTGACATGCAGACATGTGTTTACATCGGTACTTTGATGATAATTATGTACTTTATTGTGTTTCACTCGCTTGTACACAAAAATTTTAGAATTTACAAATGTTTTGAAAATTTTTACGACACATGACACGAATGGAGATTACGTAAAGAAGTGCTCAATGGTAAATAATAACTTTAGAATTTACCTACAAACTATCAGCAATCATTCAGGAAAAAAATAAGCCCTAATCCTTTTTTGCGCAACAACGCTAAAACCGAGAGACAGTCGCGTCTGAATCCTCCTCCGGGACAATTTTGGCGAGTGCAATATTTTTATGGTGAAACCTCACGGAAAGCAAATTGCACAAGCCTCGGGGTCCGATCTTATACACACGCACATAAGCGCCCAGTCATCTCTGCAGTTTCAAAAGCTGCGTCCTTGTAAATTTCGTTCCCGCGCGTGCGAAACGACCGCGCGAGAGAGAAAGAAAGGATCGGCTCGGGTAGATGTTCGGTCAGATAAGCCGTTTCTGTTCGTATTTTCCCAGAGGGAAGAACTTTCCATGGACCGAATGAGGAAACTGACCGCAGGACAAAGCTGCGCTGCTTGCGGCCTTTGTATTTGCAATTTGGAACGATTCCTAACGAAATTCCTCCGCTGTCAGTTGTTCTCGCGCGCGTCGATACACCAGTTTAGTCAATTTGTTCCGCGCCTCGAGGATCCGGGCCTACTTTCATTGCCCATCGTTTGATATGGTTATTTCATTATTTGCTCGCCCTCGAATTACGTAAATTCTGCGCTGCAGGAATTTCAATGTGGGCTTTATTATGGATCGTTGCGGTTTGTCGTGTAGGAGACGGTTTCTCAAAGCCTTTTTAGAATTTGTAAGGATTGAGGTCACTTCTTTTTGCTTACGTCGATCTAATATTTCTTTTGTGGTATTATAATAAAGTGAAAAGCAAGTAATTTTAGGCCAATAAAAGTACGCAAGTTAATAAAGGATTTTGTACAAACGGAAAGACTGTCTTTTCTTAATCAAGAATGGGTCCAAAATTTATCTTCATTTTTGCTTCCACCTAGAGGAAGCTTTGAGATAGTAATTTTTGGAGTTCTAAAAACCTATTATAATTGTATTTTAAGATGTCAGGAATAAGAATAAATAGTTTTTGAAAAATGTGCGTTTTTTTTTTTTAAATATAATACAATTATAACAGGTTTTAGAACAACTCCAAAAATTACTAGCACAAAGCTTCCTCTAGGAGGAAACAAAAAATATTAATTTTCCTTTAGATGCATGTGAATATAAGTTTCTTTAAAAGATTAACTTTAATAATTGTATTTATAAACATAAAAACAATATCAGTGAAATACGTACGTATATTCTTATACATTCATAAAAATTAGCTTTCAGATTTTATTCAAATACGTACAAAAATTATACAGGCTTATTCGTTTTTACAGATAAAGTGATTATGTAGATGTGTATGCATTTACGTAATCGTCAACTATTGAAGAAAATAAATTCATACTTGTATCTTCGGAAACGTTTGGATTATCAAATTATTACTGTATATAGTTAATTTTTAAAATGAAGGCCATTTTGTTTTTCTGAACTTTTGTTCTTTTAAATTAATTCAAGTAAATTTTTTTTTCTGTATATGCGTCTATGCATACGCGTTGCATATTACTGTATTAAAAGTTGCGAACACTATTTTTCTATATAGCGTGCGCAAAGTTATGTTAGTTTACTTTGCTTGCTGTTTTGATAAGTTTGGTAATACACTTTGTGCGCTAAGAAAAGTGAAACATTAGCCAATATCAACATAAAAGAAATTATCAACTTTTCAATTATGCACAACAGCAGACTATTCTTTCGTATATTATTCTCGCAAACCATTGACTGCGGCCAAGGGCGTGAACCTTATTTTAAATCTATCTTGGTTTGATTGAGCGAGTTCCTTTACCCCGGATCCTCCCGCTACCGACATTCGGCTTATCGAGGTTTTCAGCTAGCCGGCAGAACGACGAGACAGCTAACGGGGTTAAAAGCTGCGGCTACAAGTGTGAAGAGAGCCGCAGTGTTGTACACGGCAAGGCCGCGGTGTAAGAGAAACACCCGGCTCTTAAACAAAATAAATAGCGGATATTTATTAACTTGTGATAAATTTTGCCCCGTTACAACTGGCGCCCTTAACGTGTGGATATACACGGAGAGGCTCGCCTCAAAATTTAAACAAAATTGAATTGCGAACAAACAAATAGATTTTCGAGTGCGCAACGAACGTGTTAAGTTCAGGTCGAGACTCGCGAGCGGCGCTTCGTAATAGCGCAAGAAATTTATACAGCTCACGCAAGGCTAAGCGGATTTCTGGTGACCCGAGAGAAGGCGCACCGGGAAAAGAGACAACCTGGCTTGGAGCTTAAAAATAAATTTTATAATTTATTTTTAAGTTATTTTTGTTACAGGCCGAGCGCTCTTCTTCAAATTTAGTTATTCTATTTCGTTTTTGCAATAAATTTTTTAGCTAATTTTAGGAACCGTAAGCGCAAAGCCAGGTGCCGTGAAGAGTAGAGCTTAAATTGTTTTGAGTTTCGGTTTCTTTTGGAAAGCTCAAAAGAAATTGAACAATTTTCCTCTTTGTCGGCTTGATTTTATTTTTTTTTTTGTTTTAAATCGGAAAAAAATTATTTCCCGGTAAAGCCAATCTTGCGGCTCAAAGGATACAGCGTGAGTATCCAGAAATACCAAAAATCTGCTGAATTTCTGGAAAGAGCCGGTGAGTGGCCAAAAATTTAAATTATTTTGTATTTTCCATTGAAAATTGACGTATATAATAATTATGTATGCTCATTCGCGAATTAAGTTAATACTAGCTATTTTTCACTAATATTATAGTAATGTAAAATTACTAAAATAATTTTTTCTCCTTGTCTTTTTTAGATCCTTGTACCCGAGGAAAGATGTGCCACACTGAAAGAAAAGTGGTTGAAAATTTGCACACCTGTAGTTGAGTCAAATGTAGAGATTATTTTCGACTATAATTCAAGAATTGTCGAGTTGAGAACAGGATATGAAACTAAAAACGTTTTTGATTTTTACAAAATAGCAGATTTCGTCCACGCAGTTACCGTGGTATCAATATCAATATCAGATTCCAATCAGATTCCATTTTTTAGAAATTCTTCGTTTAAAGTCATTTTATTATTAGTTTAAATTACATCACTTCATGTAATACTGCATATCTGATATTTATAAAATATTACATTTTATTTTTTATATTTTTAATTATTTGGCGTGGGTCGGGTCGGCAACTAACGGGTAAGTGAGAGTCGACTGGAGTACTCAATGGATTTTCTCCAGTGCGAATCTGAATTTGTTCGGCAACGCACGTCGTATAAGTCTCTTTAGCGAGCTAGTTCACTAATGGATGGCCGGACGCCACCTCGCGGTGAGACGGCCTACTAAGGCTCGCGGGCCTAGTTCGCTTGCGGGTTTGAGTAGCCGCCTTGCAGTAGTGGTCGGTACCTTTTCATACATCGATTCTCCTGTTACAATTTTTTAACCGTAAGCATTAAGTTTATTTGTAGCTGGATATTCATAATAAATTTTCCAAATATGGGTTTTGCTAGGGATATCGGATTAGAATCGGATTATCTAATCTATATTGTACGTTTAAGTTGTACGTTTTTTAAGTATTTTGTAAGATAAGATTAAATAAATTAAATAAAATGTAAGATTTGTGATTCAAAAATTTGTATTTTCATTTCTCCTTTCATTTAATAATTTTAGATATCTGCATTCTAGTTTTATAATAAAAATGCTTGCGGAGGTATAAAGAAGCCTTAGATTAAAAATTGTTTTCTAGCGAATTAAAATGTATTTAAACATATAAGTAAAATTTATTGAAATTGAAAATTCTTATTGCAGTTCAAAAAACGTTGGACGAAGAGTTCCTTTTGGACGGATTGTAATTCAGCAGTAACGATAAAATAAAAATTTATTTCACTGAAGATGATGGGCCTAGATACTTGATAGTCCGAATTGAGATATGATTTTGAAATGAATAAATGCTTGTAAAGACGTAAAGAAACTTAGACGTAAAGAAAATAGTATACATGTAATTGGTGCTAACTTCCGTCCGGAGCAGCAAAAACATCCTACAGAAGTAGTCAAGCTATCTGTACATCGGTCTGGAATAATCTCTTGTAAAACTAACTTAAACTAATCTAAAACTAAGATATTTATAATATAAACAAACATCAGTTATAACAATAGTACAAAATTTGCAAACTAAGTAAATAAAAACCTGCCCTTTTTTTAATAGTATATTACGACCCATGGCTAGAAAGTTGGATTTCCTGGCGTGCGTGATCTGACGCCATGAACGCACGCCAGGGCATACAACTATCTGGCAATGGGTCGTATACTATTTTTCTTGATTCCCGACCGAAAGTAC
>JAWWML010000062.1:10930307-10987371 GCA_035047165.1 Ormyrus rosae
CAAGTATTAATAATACATTTTATTTACTTTACAAATATTGTACTTATTTATTAACAAAAATATTTTACATTGCAAAATCTAATCCCAAGCTTCATTAACTTTTAAATGAATCAATCGTTCTGCTAAAGTTACAGTACGCTTGGCAAATTTTTCATCCAAAGGTTTACGCACTGACTCCCAAAAGATTTTATTTTTGTCAACTTCCTTCATGTGTCCGTGAGACTGTTCAATTGTTAAATAAGGATGTCGCAAAATTAACATATTTTGCTCTGTTCTTTCATAGTCTTGTCTCAATTCCCTCAGTTCTGGAATTGTGGGTTCTTTTACAATTCGATGTTTTCTGCCAAAAAAATTTCAAGTAGACATAAAGGTTAATCGAAAAACACGGTCAAAAATAATCATAAATAATCACTTTTCACAAACTCACCCTCTGTATTTGAAACCATATGGTTTTTTTCCAAACCAAAGAATCGATGTCAATCGCATTGTTTTTTGAAAAACTGTATTTATTTATAAAAATATTTCGATTAAAGTTGCTTATGTACTCAGCACAGACACTTCGTAGCAGAATACCAAAACAGACATGTACGATATACCTAACCTACGCATTCCTAGTTTCCTACCATTAAGTTGGTACATACTTATTTCTGTGTTTAAATAATCGCAGTTATTTAAATTGAAAAAAATAACAGAATTAAATATAACCTTTGAAACTTTTTTTATTGTTTAAATTATTTTAAAAACTAACGTAAATTGAAAACCAAATAAATTCCTGAAATAATTCAGGAATTATTATATTAATGTTATTCTTTAAAGTCAGAAAGAACATATAGATTAAATTTATTTATTTATTTATCTATTTGTAATTACAAAATTAATATAATTGAATTAAATTCTTTTTTTCTTTTTTTCTCTCATATAAAAAAGTTTAGATTATAGTAAATTTATGTTCTTTTAACAAAAAAGATCAAATAAAATATGCTTTTCAGAACTATTAATTAAAAGAAAAACTATATGAATGTAAAATCAAAACGCTTAATTATTGTATTCTGTACTTTATATGAATACAAATTTTCTAAACTGTATTGTAAAACTTTTTAACATCGCTAACTTAATAGTCAATCAAGTTTTGTAGTTTGTAATACATAATACCTACGAGTTAATTGTTTTCGCGGGACCGGTGAGATGGAGAATCCGGAAGTGGTAAAACTTAGATGTTGATATAGCTGATGAATTTGCCGGCAGCATCGCTTTTCCCCCTCCGCAAACCACCGATTTTTCAATTATACCAATTTTCAACACTGTTACGATCGAGTTACGACTACGAGTGGATAATCAGTCTTACGTGAGATGCCGTAGCAACGTGCGGTATTTAAAATTTCTTTATTTTTCATGTCTTGCTACGGGGATCCTTGAATCTCGATCGGTTCATCAAATCCTTCGTCGACAGAGACTCGATGCATTTTTATGTGCAAGCCCAAGAGTTATTTTCAGTCAAATCTCGCAGAATGTGTTTTTGATTTTTAAGTTATTTTCGTGCCCGGTTCTTTTAAATGTTCATGTTCCGAAGATTTATATATTTGTGTTTCGTTTGTAACGACCAGTCAATTAATTTATAAAAATTGTATATAATATTTGTATATATTTATTGAAATCTTCAGGAACTATTTATTTAATGCTTCAATTACGCCAAAACAACAATATGTTCTTTGTGTGCGTTACTGTAGGCATTGTGCTACTGGCCTCCAGGTATCGCAATAACGTGCTTCGGAGTGTTAAGCAATTTTGCCACAGTATAACCAAAAACAGTAATTGTAATAAAGATAAAAATGATAGCGAAAAAAATAAAGAGAAGAAAGAGTTGAAAATCTCTTTAGACAAAGTCATTCTGGCTGATTCACCAGAACAATGTGATTACGCTGTTCAACGTATTCGCTGGTAAGTTTGATTTGTAAACATACTGTTCACCTTCATAAGTATTTTGATTTTACAAATTTTCAAAGTCATTAGAGCAGTAAGGTGTAAACAAAGCAAGAATTTCTATTCAGTACAATTCTATTAAATATGTGAAATATTTTAAAACTATTTTATTTATTTTCAGCAATTTGTCCGATGGAATTTTGGGATTTGATTGTGAATGGGTAAATGAAGGACCTATCTCTTTGCTTCAACTTTGTACTCATAATGGAGTTTGTGCTTTATTCCGTTTAAATAAAATTGGTTATATCCCTAATAAACTTAAAGTATATATACACAATCTTGGAAATGTATCATTTTTTTATTCATGTTATAATTTAACTTAAAAAATATTTTTTTATTTTAAGGAATTATTAAATAATCGGAACCTGCTAAAAGTGGGTGTTGCGTCCTATGAAGATGGAAGGAAAGTAGCCAAGGATTTTGATTGCCAAGTAATTAGTACTGTAGATTTGCGACAACTAGCACATCATTTGTCATTGCCAAGTCCAAAAAGTCTAGCAGCTCTTTGTGTACAGTATTTAGGTATTGAAATGGATAAAGTTTTAGAAGTGAGATGTAGTGACTGGAATGCTGATAATCTCACTGATGAACAGATTGCATATGCATCTTATGATGCTTATGCTTCTGTTCTCATTTACTATCAGGTAAGATTAAAAAAAAATGATTGTACTTTTAGATAAATACATTTTAATTATATTTTTATTAAAATATTGTAATTAACTTTAATTTAAGATATTGCAAAAAGCAAAAGAAAGAAGATCTATTTGGGAAAGTGTAATCTTTTATGTCAAAAGCCTACACAGTAATAGCAAGGATGAAAGATTTTTTGATTTACCCAGTGGAGTAATCGATGTGAGGTAAATAAATTTCTATAATTTCAAAAAATCTTTTGCAATGTATTAAATTGTAATAATATATTTTGTATCACATATAAATTTCATTTTACAGATTCAAGGTTCCAAATCAAAATGTAACTTATATTAATAGTATTAACAGTGATAGTAATAATAATAGAAAAATTGGTCAAATTATTAATAGAAATAACAATCCAGCATATAAAAATAATGTACCAGCTAGAAATAAACCTTTATATCATAATTGTTATTTACAAGCACCTGATGGTGAGATTCTATGTACTTGTGATAAAAAAAAGGCTGAGTGGTATGTTTCTAAAGAATTAGGAGAGATTGTGCAAGAAGATCCATTTACTGTAAAATTAAAATTTGAACCATCTGGGCGTGCTCTAGGAGAAGTAGGAAAATATTACACACAAGTCAAAGTAAATCAATGTGTTGTATGTGGAACCTCTGATAAATTTATAAGGAAAAATGTTGTGCCTAGAGAGTACCGTAAATACTTCCCTTGTTAGTATTTCAAAATTTTAATTGTTAGTTCATTCAGGTTTTTGTTGATATTCAAACACATTTTTATTTTTCTAGTGGTTATGAAATCACATCAATCTCATGATGTCCTCTTATTGTGTCCAGCATGCCACGAAGTAAGTAATTGTCATGATCTGCAGCTCAGAAGAAAACTGGCAGATCTGTGTGAGGCTCCTTTGTCAGGTCCACTATCACATGTACGTGATGAACTTCCTAGAGGCTGGAAAATGTTACAATCAGCAGTTAAAGTACTTAGAGATGGAACCGCAATACCTCCAGAGAGAAGAAAAGAATTAGAAGTCTACATTATGAAATATACTGGTTATAGAGAAGTAACACCAAATTTGCTTAATATTTTACATGAACAATTATCAATTAGGCCACCCCACAAAAACAACTTTTTCAAAGAACGTATGAAAAAGACTACATCTCCTTTAAAAGTAAAGTGTCAGCCTCATGGGTTGAAGGTATACTTTCATTTATAAATACAAATTTTAAACTACTACTATTTTATTTATAATAAATATTCGTAATGTTTAAATATTTACTTATTACAGGTTGTGCAATATTTTGAAAATAAAGAAGGTGGTCTTGTTGAACTGGAAAAATTATGGAGAGAGCACTTTTTAAATACTATGAAGCCAAAATTTTTACCTGAATTATGGTCTGTTAGTCACAATCAAGAGCGTCTAAGTATTAGACAATCACAAAACAGAATAGAGCCATCAGATGCAAAAGTAGCTGGCATAAAAAGTGATTAATAATTAATTTTAATTTATATAAATTTGTACCTGAAAAAGTACTTGTATAAGAGCAAGTACTTATTTTTGTAAGACTGTATATGATAAAGCTTGCTAAGATTATATATATTATATTTATTGACCAATAAATTTAAATTCATTTATAGATTTTTGCATTTTATTATAAAGTATATTTGTTCCTGGGTTTTTAACAACACATTCAATTCATTAAATTCTCGTATACATTTTATAATTACAAAAAATAGTTTTACAATTTGAGGCTATAATAAAATTTTATTTATTAATGCTAGTTATTATAGAAATATTTACAGAATGCTATGTATGTAGCAATTGGATCATTTGGACTAGAAAAAATTAAAATGTCAGTGTGCCATTGAATCATGTTTTGAAGTTTTTGGCTTAGGTGGTTCTTTTTCCATATGCTTTAATTCTTCATCGATTCTTTCTTTCGCCCTAACTACTTTAGATTGTAAGTAAAAAGAACCTCCTTTCACTCTATCATTTGCTTCCATGAGATATTTGTAATTTCGCTCTATTTCTTCGAGTTGATCAGGCTTTTCTACATTCAGGATCCTTAAAGCTTCATCTAATGTTAAACCAGTCTTTGTATTGGCAGCTACTCTTTGAGATCCTTGCTGCCCACCACCTGCTCTTTTTGCTGCTTCCTGACTAGCAGCTATTTCTTGTCTTAGAGCTCTAGCAAATGCTCTACCTACCATTTGCGTGCCTAGCACAATAATTTGTGCCAGATATTTTGCCATGATTTATCTAATTTGGCACTATTTTACCTACACATAAAACAAATTTTTTTAATGTACACAACAAAATTAGAAAAAGATTAAATTATTCCTAACCTCACTTCACAAAAATTAAGTAATACTTTCAATAAAAAACTTTTTAAATATTAAATTGCTTCGAATTTTTATTTTATCCATACTTAAAGAAATAATGATTAATCATAAGAAATTGTCTTGAGCTATTACACTGTAAAACTTACAATTTCAAATCAAGTGCACACGTGAATTTTTAGTAAAATTTTGTCCGCTCCTTCCGAGGACAATCAGCTGTTATGTCGCAACAGTATTGCATGTTACATGCAACAACTTCTATTTTCAAAATTTTATTTAATGAATTGCTTCATACTTAGAAGAAGTCTTAAATTAATATGAACCTTATTTGTAACAATAAGAAATATGAAAGCCTGCACTTTTAAAGATACACACTTATGCCAAATGTGTTTCCAAATGTTACAAATTTGATTTAGTAAATTAGACTTATATTTTTCTTCTTTAGACCTATTTTTATATTTTTTAATCGAAATATACAATACTTAATAACTTCATTTAAATAAATTTATATTATCGAAATATTTTTTCAAATAACTCCCACAAAACTTATATAAGAAATTCATGCACCGCAAAATTGTGGTTGCCTTAAGTATACATATATATATATATTATATTCTCTAGGTAGGTATAAAATATAGGTATGATTTCGGGACATACATGACGCATCGGCATATATAGTAGTAATATAGTACAGAACAGGTTAGAAAAGCCCTCAATAAATAGCAAGGAAAATAAGAATCGAGAAGAATATGTGTAGGAATATTTACGTCTATTAAAGAATATTTTTACAAATATTTGCAGTCAAAAATCAAAGAAAAATCCAGAAGAATTTAAATGGGAACTAAAAAAATTGATTTAGTCAATTTCTCCTATTTACTAGTATTAATTATAAAGTTTTCAATTTTTTTACATAGCAAAAATTAAGATATCTGTATGTATGTCGTTTTTAATAAGATATCTATATGTTATATCTTTTATTTTGCAATATACAATCTATAAGAAGTGAGTTTAATTGACTATTTATTATAAAAAATCAGAAGTTTAATATGTTAAAATACATGATTGTTTATTGTTTTTTAGACAATGTCAAATATTAGGTTAGATGATATATATGAAAAAGTGGCCACTAGAAGTTATTCTGATGTTTTGAAAGAAAAACAACATGTAGAAAAGGAAACGCAAACTACTAAAGACCAAGTAAATGTTTCAAAATTTATATCAAGTTGTATTATAAATATTAAAGTCAACTTAAAATTTATTGCAGGAAAAAGTTGAAAAAAATGTGCTTGAATTATTTAAAATTCAAAAGGAGCCTGTACTGAACAAATTCAGACATATAAATTTTTTAGAAAATTCATTGAATCATCTTTCTGTAAATTATGAGGTTTGTACAATATTAAAATAAATCACAAAATATTAATATTTATAAATATTTATTTTTCTAAAATTGCTTTCAGTGTTTAGATTCAAGTAGACCATGGTTGTGCTATTGGATTTTACATTCACTTCACATTTTGGGTGGAAGGCTAGAGGAACAAGATTACTCAAGCGTCACTACTTTTTTAGCAAAATGCCAAGATCCTGAAGGAGGGTTTGGAGGAGGCCCAGGGCAATATCCCCATTTAGCATCAACTTATGCAGCAGTTAATGCACTTTGCATTATTGGTACAAAAGAAGCATATGATATAATAAACAGGTAAACTTTTAATTTAAATTTTACAAATAATAAAATAATAAGCAAGAAGCAGCTTATGGTAAATTATTTTTTAATTTTAGAAAAGGTCTTTATCAGTTCCTAAAAAAATTGCGTAACTCTGATGGAAGTTTCTGTATGCATGAAGATGGTGAAATTGATATCAGAGGTGTTTATTGTGCTTTAGTTGTAGCAAAACTCACAAATGTCTATAATCCAGAAGTGTTCAAAGATACAGAAAAATGGATAGTAAGATGTCAAACTTGGGAAGGAGGTTTCAGTGGAAATCCAGGGATGGAAGCTCATGGAGGCTATGCATATTGTGGTTTAGCTTCCCTTGTTTTATTAGGAAAAACAGATGGTTTTAATTTAAAAGCTTTTATGGTAAATTAAAAATATTCGTAAAAATAATTTTTTGAAGGCAAAATTAATTTGTTGAAAATTTTTAGCGCTGGATTGTTAATAAACAAATGCGTTTAGAAGGAGGTTTTCAAGGACGTACAAATAAATTGGTTGACGGATGTTATTCATTTTGGCAAGGAGGAGCATTTCCTTTACTTCACACTTTAATAGCAAAGGAAAAAAATATTATTTTAGACCATTGGTTATTTAATCAAGAAGCTTTACAAGAATATTTATTATTTTGTTGTCAACATCCTCATGGAGGGTTATTGGATAAGCCTGAAAAGTAAATATTCATATAATTACATTTTATATATAGTAAAATTTATTTTAACGTTTACTTTACTTTTTTTAGAACTTGTGATATTTATCATACATGCTATGGCTTAAGTGGATTATCAGTCGCTCAAAATTCTCCACAACCTATAGTAATTGGACCACAAAATCTAAATTTTGTTAAAATGATACACCCTGTATACAACTTAGAATTTTCAACTGCAATTGAAGCTGTGAATTATTTTGCCTCATTCTCAGAACCTTATTAAAAATTAGCATTTTAAAAATTTTTATATTCAATTTTTTAATGTGATCAATGAACAATGAAAATAATCATATAAAATATAATATTATTATATTATATCTTGTAAGTGACCAAACTTAATATTTAATTCAAAAAATAATATTGAAATAAATCAAATATTACTAGCATAAAAATTTAATATTAAAAAAAGCTGTACATTTTATTAAATTTTAAATGTTATACAGAGTATAATAAATGATTTTGAAATGTTTTGAAATTTATTTGAATTATTATCCTAATTGCGCCTAATTTGAAACTCATTAAAAACAGTTTTTCGTAAATATAAACAACGTACATTTTTCAGCAAAACTGACCCTAATTTTAGCCGTTAAATGTTTATTACGCATTAGATTTCCCATTTACAAACCCTATGTAAAGTTATAGTATTTTAATTAACGCTTCTGTTTTTCTTTTGAATATTTTAAAAATTTGTATGAAAATAAATTAAGTAAAAATTTTTTATTTTTATAAACGATTTCGATTTAATTTCATTATTACATGATATTATCATATTAATTGGTTGCATGGCAATGGATTCCATTTTTTTAAAGATTCTTATTCTCGTTTTATATATGTATAAATTCAGTTAAGGTTAGATACCAATTATGTATACGCATGGATGATCTATTTGAATTCAAAACACCTTTCTCGTTTCCAAGGCGACGAGTGAACAGAAATTTACAAACATTTCGACGTTTTCATCGATTATATGATGGCCGAGTTGCATTTAATAGGCACAATCGCATCCGCAAAAAACTTTCAGCAATCTCGTTTATTCTGCAAGTGGAGTTTTTCTATTGGTAAGATTATTTTGTGTGAATTCCTTTGCTTTTTTTATACAGTTAATAAACAAAAATCTTTTATTCAACTGTAATAATTACAATAATGCTATGACAAAAAACTAAAATCTGTTATTGTAATACTTCTATTGTTGTTTGCTTATTTTAGGCAGTGGTTGGAAAATTATTAATGGTAATGGTGAAGGACAAACTCAAGAATGCTGTGATCCATACTCTAATGAACCAATTTGGGATCATCCAATAGATTTACATTTTGCAACACAAACTTTACAAGGCTCTCCTAAAGTTTTAATTCAAGTATTTTGCAGAGACGAATTCAATAGGATTTTATTTATCTCTTATGGTGTTTGTAGTATTCCTTTAAAACCTGGACACCATTCTATTGAGTGTCACACTTGGAAACCAATAGGTGATTTTTAAGTTTAAGAATTATATTTTATTTATTTTTTATTTATTTAAACCAATATTACAAAAGTAAATATTTATTTAATGTTTAAAAATATAAATTAAAAATTTAAATTAGATTCTTTGTAATATTTTAAATTAGTTTTTTAGAATTAGATGAAATAATTGCATAATATTTTTTCAGGTAATTGGCAAGATCGATTAAAAGATAAGTTTCTAGGAACAACTCTTCAACTTAAATCTCCAGATGTTTTAGTAAATGCAGATGATAGGTTTGAGCTTCTTACTGAAAGTATGGGCACAGTCCAAATTGAAATATATGTACTAGCCAGGAATTTTGATAAATTTGGTTGTCACTTATGACCAAAAAGATAAAAAAGTAAAATAATTTTAACAGTAATTCATCATGAGTACAATCAAAAACATAGTTTTAGTATTACATTTGATTTTACTTATTTCATTTATAATTGGGGATGAAACAGAAGGGTCTGGTGACTCTTGTTTAAATAATACGCTCTGTGAGAATGCAACAGCAATTTTGGAGGACGAGGATCTTGATGATGTAAATATTAGAGAGCTAGCCACAGGTATTTTTAAATTCTCAGATAGTACAAAAACTACTACCACTACTACTGAAAGTAGTGTAAATAAAGAAACGGATCTTCAGTTGAATTTAGAACTATTACAAATTCAAAAAGTTCTAGAAGAAAGATCTAAAAACAAATTTTGTGGTTGTGATTTAACTGTAAGTTAAAAAATTGATCTTAATTTTACAAGACCTTGAATCATACAAATAATATATAAATAATTTTCGTTTTATAGATTGGAGCTTGTAACATAAACTGTTGCTGCGACTTAGATTGTACGGAATTTCATTTTAAAGTCTTTTCACGATGCATGGATCACGAATCTGATAAAGAAAAAGATAATTGGTATTGTCGCGAAAAACCATTCTTTCGCCACAATGATACCAGATTCATTTTAGAAAAGATTGTCGATAGTTTATTTTGCATAGCTTCTGACAATCTTCCACCAGTATACAGTGCAACTAGCCATTTGGTAAAGAAATTCCAATTAAAATTTTTAAAACTGCAATGGGAATTCAATTAATATTTTTGTTATTTGCAGCAAATTAAAGATGAGGAAAGTTTTAAAAAAGTCGTAGGTAATAATAAACCGTCAAAATTTAAATGGCAATTAGAACAAAATAAATTGACTTTTCAAGAATTTAATGTTTCAAATGCTTATAAATATGGGGATGTAATATGGAAAATAGATAAAAATATATTACAGCCTATTGGTATGTATCTTTTGAAGAATTTAGTAGCTAAATATTAAAAACTTTTAATTTACCCGAATTGTTTAATTTTAGAGCTTCCACAAACTGGCTTTGGAAAAGAGTGTGATTTTAAAAAGACTATTAAATTTCTTGAAGATTGGAAAAGTTCTTGTCATCAGAATATTTTAAACAACAAAAATCCTTATCTTTTTTTACCGAATTTTATCAATTTTTCTGTTATTGCATTACCTCCAAAGTTTAATTCTCAATATGTGTTACAAGACTGTCCAGAAAACATTTGTCATTCTATGAATTTTTCTGTTTGCTCTGAATCTTGGAAGTTCTGTAAAAATAAAACAATGCAAGGATTCTGTTCAGAAAATTATTGCTACAATGTAGTGAAAAAAGTTAGATATATTATTTATCACAATGGAAGTGAAGGAATTAAAAATATTGAAGCAAATTTTCAATTAGCAAATATTTCTAATGGTTTCAAACAAGAATTTGAAGTAAATTATAAATGGATTGGATTAAATAAAACTTTAATTTTTGAAAGAAGTGGCAATCCAGGCTACATTGGAGGAAAACCCATTTTTATTGGAACACAAATACTTAATAAGACCGGAGATGTGGAAGTTAGATATGTAGTGTTTAATAAAACTAATCAATATTTAACTTTACCAATTGCTGATAAGACTGGTATGTGCAGTGAAGGAGAAAGATATCCGGTAAAATTCTTGGAGAACATTAAATTGAAGTGTTCAGTAGCTGTAAAATCTAATAATTTTTCATCCTCAGCTTGTATCAAGCTGCAAAATCGAACATTTGAAACAATGATAGGATTTATGATGTCCAAAAGTTTTGATAAATTGAACTTAGATATGCAGTTTATTTCCAAATCCGGGAACGTTTCTGATAATAGTACAGAAAGTTGGGCAAAGATGTTTTTTGAAAAAATTCCACAAAATGTGATTACTGCACAGTTTACAGAAAATGAAGTCCAATGTTCAGGCTTAGTAACTTCAGTTGTATTTGACATTGTCCATTCATTAATATCTAAACCAGGCACCAATAAAAACCATGTAATTTTAGGAGTTGGAGTTACGTTTTCACAAGAAATTGATTTAAAATGGACAAAGTGTACCGGAAAAAATTGTTTCGAAAATTTAAATTTAGATCTTGTCAGTTTTGTGTCATTTCATGATGTTTCTAGACCTACAAGGTATCATATTGCTGGAGGACCGAATTTAGATATAAGTTTACCATATGACTTTTTTTATCCATTTTTAAGTCATTCAAAGTCAAATGCCCCTATATTGAAAAGTGGTATTATTTATACACTTTGCTTTATCTTATGCATTATTTATAATACTTAATTTGTCAATAACAGTCACTGAATAAATTGATTGATGTTTGTGTTCATGTATATTCTAATATAAAATATATTTATACTAAATTTTGACAACATTTATAAATTTATTAAAACTATTTGATGTGTAAAAGACATAAATAAAGTAAGTTAAAATTTGATACAATTAGTTTATTTTAAATATTTAACACTTGAAAAGTTAATCACCTTATAGTTCCTCCTTTATAAATTAAGAATAAAAATATTATAATCCCATAAATTTTGTTTTTTTTTATATTATTTAAAGCCTCACGAATTAAATAAACTACTAAGTAATGACTATTATACTTATTTACAATTTCCAGAAAACAGCAAAAATAGAACAATCAATACAGAGGCTTACATGGTTGTTTTTAGAATTATGAAAAATCTTAAATATAGTCAATAAATAATTTAATACACAACTGTACACTAAAGTTAATTGATAAAGATTGATTCTGCACAGATAATGCAGGTTAGCATTTTACGGAATGTCGATGATGACGAACGACATCAATACACAGGCACATGTCAAAGCAAGGATCCAGCCCCTGAGCTATATAGAAAGACATCAGTAACCAACAATACAAAGATATGAACGTTTGTATTCGGAAGGCTAGGATCTTCTGTCTGTAATGAGATGCCACCGCTATCATTATCAGCAATTTTTTTAAAACAAATGTTTTTTTGCCACATGTATTGCTTTACTTGCTTTATATTTCTAACCTTTTTTTGCCATCGCGATGCCCAAACCTAAAACACTTGCAATACCTACTATGACTCCTCCAGCGATTGCCATACCCTTGAGACCCTCTGTAAATATCAAGAAAAATAAAATAAATGAATTAAGTCTTTCAGAAGAAAATATTTACAAGCAGTTTATAACATTTTAAAAAATATTTACCTCTATCCATTTTTTTCTTTATTAGCAATTCTAAACGTTGAACTTGTGTATTTCCTGGTTCAATTTGAAGAAATGCTCGAACAAAATGTAGAGCTTTTGAATATTCCTGCAAAAAAAATGTAATTAGTAAAACTTAATAACTTAATCATTGAAGTTTTAATAATTCTAGTAATTCGTTGAGCAGATTTTTCAGAAAATATAAAATATTTAAGAGGAGAAATCATGAGTAATGGGGAAATTGTTATAACAAACACTTATGCTCAGTGTTTTCAGTTAAAATTTAAAATAAAAATGTTAAAAACTTAAAAATTATGAATTTTAAAGTGAAAAATCTCATTTGTCAATCTTTTCTTTTAACTATTTTAAATTTAAAAAATTATTACAGAACCTTTTACAGTAATATTTTTGTAAAAACAATTCAATTCCACCAGCACACCACATACATTAATACTCCTAGGTGTTAAACACCCAGTATGCTCTTTAAGTAATTTTAAGGAAGTGTTCCCTTTAATGGTTAAATTAAGATTAAATAAATAAATTGAAAAATAAAGAAACTTGTATACCTTTATTCTTGCATTACCTATAGCAAGGTAATACAAACAATCTCTTTTTTCACTGTCTCCATTTCTACCAAATAAATCTTCTAATAACATAATTCCTTTTCGTATATCAACAGGATATTTACTTCTGACCAAACACCACGCATATTGAAATTGTACTTTTGGATCAACAACTCCATTGTGTAGTTGTTCATTATAAATGCATTCAAATTTCTGTAAAAATATAGAAAATTTATTATTCCTATTATTAAATCATTTACAAAAGACAATTACAAATGATAATCTCTTAGCAAAAAATAATTAAATGTACAAAATATGAAAAAAATGATGAATTATTGACATTGAATTGAACTAATCTTAACTCGTTAATAAATGCGTTGTAACAATTTCTAGAAGTGAGTCATCCATAATGAGACACCTCATAGGTAAAATGATGCACTAAACCTCAAAATACGATTTTATTACAATTAGTGTATTTATGTATTTACGTATGTACAATTAATTGAATTTACAATAGAAATAGAAAAATTAAAACACACGTTTCTTAATTTAGTTTTCTAACTAACAAAAGTTATAATTGTTTATTAACTGTAACCTAAAAAAAGTATGATAATTATAATTAATCTTTTTTTTTAAATGCAAGCAAAATAAAATATTAAATAAGGTAAATAAATTTATGATTAGATTAAATCCATAAGTAGTAAATAATACAACTAGTATTGCGTAATCTTACTTTTAAATCTTCTGAAGAAACAATTTCATCCAATACGTCCTCCATCTTGCTGCTGGACAACAAAAAAATGGCTTTTTTTTTTAATTAGAGATGTCGCCGCCAGTCCCAGTGCGGAGGTTAGGTTAGAAGAAGACCAGATAAGGTTGGGTTTTTATATCGTCAAGCTCGGTGCGCTTTTTTTTCAAACTTACCCCGCGAGTGTCTGAAATTCCTTAATTTAAAGATGCAAAAATCCGTGTGTAAAGACAATAAGACGACGCTTCTCGACGTTACTGCGTAGGAAGTGAGACGCCAAATCTCAAAGTGACGCGCAATACGCCCGAAGTACCTAATTTGTTACTTGCAAAGAGATTAGTTAAAGATCTCGCTGAAAGAAACAGGTGGTTGTTGCGATCTTGCGATTATTGGCTAGGCAATCTTTGACAAATAGCATGGAGAATAAAACACCAGTCAAAAATGAACCACAAGAACAATCGGATCCCGAACCTCAAAGTAGGTTTATTATTGTGCATGATATGATGCAAGATTTCTAAAATTTATTTACTAAATACACTACTTTTTTGCAGAGAAATTCTATTTTTTTATATTATATATACAACTATTAAGTTTATTTGTAATTGTGATCTAAATTACTAATTTTTTCCAGAAAAAGAAAACATTAATAATGACACTGAAGAAAGTCCACCAGCAAAAAGAGAGTGTCTTGCAAAAACAAAAAATCAACCAGTGGAAACTACAATATTGCCTCCACCCCCTCGCCCTTTGGAAACAAACATTTTTTTCGAACTCTTTTACTATGGACCTTATGACTTGACGTTGTCTAATCGATCATGGGGTATACATAGAGTACCACCACCAAATCGAGCTATTGTGTTATCTGAAATAACATTTGCTTTGTTTAATATTTCACTATCTCCCTCGTACAAAAAACAAGTATGTATTTCATACATTAATTTATTATAATTCTTGATAATACTTAAAATATATTAATATTCTTAGGTAATATTTACGGATCATTTAAAGTTTAAAGCTTTTGTGTTGGATAAGCTAGTAGTAGAAAAGACATTAGATAGCCAAAATACTCAAGAAGATTTTGAGCAGTCCTTTGCAGAAGTAGTAAATATGATAGTATGTAAAGGTGGACCTAACATTGAAGATAATCAAGATGTATTGTTACGATGTGCATACAAAGATTTTTATAGTAATCGTTGGAGACATAAATCATGTACAATAATAATTGAGAGAGGAGAGGAAGTTTGCATGCCATGCTCATACCTTGACAAATATTCTCAAGAGTGGATAGTTCAAAAATGGTACAACACAAAAGATAAATAAGCAGCTGCAACAAGATTGAATTTCTATCTCATTTCAGCTGCTATAGATATTTTAATTTTCTCATTAAATCATTTAACAAAAAGAATTATTTATAATTTATAAAGAGCATTATTAGCTTTATAAAGTATTTTTTATACATAAAAATTATGTATGAATAATTTATTAGGTGTGTAGGTTACCAAATATGATCTCAAAAAATTTATTTTAGATCTATTTTATTTATCATACCTATTAATGTTTAGAATCTAAATATTTATAATTTATTTTTATAATATTTTTTAACACCAATTAATAATAATATTTAATATTAATTAGCTGTTTATTTTAAAGGCTGTGTGCAATAAAGTTTATGTACTGTGTGTTTTTTGTAGTATGGTATATTATTATATATAATAATTATCACAGTGTGTAATAGCTTACAGGTTTATATTTATACTCTCATAATTATGTCAATTTTGATTGTATTGTGTATTGTATTCACCACGTCATGCTTCTCAAAATAAGTTATTAAGATGTTTTATTGTCGAATAAAGTGGTAAACCCACAACTGTATAAAAATCTCCATTTATTTTTTCTACTAAACATCCACCTTTTCCTTGTACTCCATAGCCTCCAGCTTTATCACTATAAATGTATTTAACAATTTTTTTATAACATTATTTAATTAAAATCTTACTTATTATATTTTTACATAAACAGTAAAATACTCACAATGGCTCTTTAGTTTCAATATATGCTTTTATTTGGTCTTCTGATATATTTCCAAATGTAACTTCACAAGATTCCCAAAACTTTATTTCTTTATGTGGTGTTTTTAAACATACTCCAGTAAAAACAGTATGAGTCTTTCCTGAAAGACTAAATGAAAATATTTTTATTTTCACTACAAAACTTTAAAAAATCATGTTGAAGAAATTACATACCTTGACAAGATATCAAAAGCATCTTTTTCATCTTTTGGTTTACCATAAATTGCATCACCCTTAGAAACTATTGTGTCAGCTCCAATTATTAATGAAATGTTGGCATCATTATTTTCTTTTAGTCGTTCATATACTTCTTGAACTTTATGTGAAGCAAGATCCGCTACAAAACTACCATGATTGTCATAATTATTTCTATTAAGATTTTCATCAAATGTTGATGGTATAACTTCTAATTTCAAACCCTATTAAAATTTATATTTAAGTAATTTATCACATTATTAAAATTTATAAAAAACTTAATTCTTTAGAACTAACTAATCAAAATGATTTTAAAATTTGAATTTTACCAAATTTTGCAGTAATTCGCGTCTTCTTGGTGAGCCGCTCGCTAAAACAACTCTCCCTTCTAAAAGATTTTTTGTTGTAGATTTCAACATTTTTAATTTTTAGACCTTTGTCGTATATGCCTAATCAAAGATAAGTATTGCAACATGCGAGCGTATTTACACTGTTGGGCGTATGAAGAAGCTTTACGCGACGAAGGTTAGGAAAAACAACTGTTTTACGTATATACATATATATGTTAATAATCCGACTACTTGCGTTTATTTAAAAAAATGTACCCACTATGTAGATAATTAATTTCATTAACTTTATTAATTTAAAAATTTATATTTAAATGGTAGATATTTTAAAAATACATAAATATATAAAAAATTTTTGGAAAAGGAATAAAAAAACAACATTTCATATACAAATTTTATTTATTCTTTAGCAGATTGGCGTTGAGGATAGTTGGGGGAAAGAAGTTCATAACATTTTTGAAAAATTTGACTTACCAAATTTTATATTTCATACAATTAAATTTTTATTTTTATGAAAATACGCAACAATTTTTTGAAAAGCGATAAAAATGTAATTACAGTATTTAATTTTAGATCTTTGAAAAAGGTGAAAGAATAGTTTTTTATGAGTATTGGTAAATGTTAATTACATTTAAAGTTGTAGATAACACTTATCAAATGTTGTTGCGCGAAATAGATTACTTAATTTATTATAATGTTCAAATGGTCATTATTGTAAATTTGAAGTGAAATTGCAGTAACGCTGAAATTGTTTACAGTATGAGGTGTGTACATTAAAAAGTTGAGTCTTTTGACGATGTATATAAGTATATATATATATATATATATATATATATATATGAAATTTCAAAAACTCAAAAATATAGGAATAACGTAAATAAAAAATTGAAAAAATTATCTAAACATAAATAAAAAGTTTTTAAATTTACATAAATACAAAGTGATTTTTTGATTCAATATGCGTTTTAATTCAGGAATAATGGTAATGCGATGATGATGATGATAATACAACTAATAAAAATATAACTAATAATAATAATCGACACTTTGATTCTACAATCTAACAAAGTTATTAAATATTTCCTTTATACATGTACTACACTTTATTTTTTAAATTCATTAATTTATTTAATTATAATTTATTTGTATGTATATGTTCATAATATTTACTTGTATATTTATCTCATTTCTATATTTTTGTTCCAATGATCGTGGAATATTGTGTTAATTATGTATAATTCAACACCCGCTTAATGATTTCGTGCTCATTCAAAATCGAGTAATTCTTGTTCACCCATGTCATCGAGATTCAATAAATGTTACTAAAAAATGCGTAACAGTACAATAATGCAGTTCAGTTGTGAATTCAAGCTAAAACTACAAGTTTTTTTAGATATAATTATACAGAGTGAAAAAAGCACCCATCTAAAACGAAGATTAAAGATCATTAATTATTTAAAAAGGAACCATTGGTCTTTATAGTATTTTTTTTATTCCTTAATTCACAAATACGTTGAAAAACATAAATACAGTCTATCAATATTTAATATTCATACACTTAAGTCTTAATTTCCTGTAATGTATTTATTTAAGATCTTTTAAGCTAGGCTCGATGCTGCTTTATTTGTATAACTTTTACATAAAAAAATCTGTACTTAATTATAAATAATCTAAAAAATCTGCATGATTGGTCAAGACTTTAGTAAGTTTTGAAAGTCGAAATACCAAGTCTCAATAATTCTTGAAAAATTCGTAAAGTTTTTCTTGTATTTGTATAAATCTCGTAAAACTTCATTTTTTTCGAATGTGATAGCTTCAGTATAAAAAGTATATAGAAAAAAAAGGCACTTTGTAGAACGTTATTCTTCAAAATAGGAAGATAAATATCCACGTCAAATAGCAAAATCCCTTTCAGAGGGATTTTAAAAAATCATCTTTTACGGCAATGATTGTTTCAATGGAAAATTGCATGATTTTGTTAGTTATTTTGCACGAAATCATTAGCGAGCATTCCGTATTATCGCACGTTAGACTGAAGCCCCACGATTCAGTTAATAGATACCTAAATTTTTTATGCTACCCTGCCTTTCTTTTATTAGAGCGAGAGTTTTTTTAAAAATCTTAATCCTTCGCCCATCGTATGCTCTGTGCGCATTTTTGATACTGAGCGAAGAATCGCGGAAACGCATTTGCAAATGCATCAGGTCTGCGACTCAAAGAGAAAGCTCGGCTGCGTCAACCTACGCTGTCACCCATGACTTCGTTATCCGATGCAACCTTGACCTCTTCGACAGGGTCTGTTGCTCCAAATGCCTCTGGTTCACTTTGCGCGTCGACGAATACCTAGAATTTTATTTCTTATAATAATCATTCATACATTAAATATAATACAGAATATGAATTATTTACTTCTCGATTAGGTCCATCGTTATTTGAATCTTGATTGGTTTGACTTTCCACTGACGTCGATGCTGAAAAATTTAATAATTTGTTAAAAAATATTTTTAATTTTAAAATTTAGAACGTTAGAATACAAATTTACCTTGGTCATTTTGTGCTACGACTTCAGGCGCCGAAGAAGGTAATTCTGCAGTTTCTCGACGTTGAGCTTCAGCGTCTATTGCGTGAAGGCGTTCTCGACTACGTCGAAGTTCTTTTCGCAGTCTTTCCCTTTCTTCGTCTCTCTCTTTAACAATTTTCTGTAAAATTGATAAAAATATAGTTTTTTAAAATAAAATGTTTGTTAAAATTATAAAAATCAACAGAATTACATATAATATAATAATATGATAGTATGTACAAACTTACAAGGAGTTGTGAAAGTTGTAAGGCTAAAGAATTACAAACGGGTTGCAACGTCGATACTGGAATAGCTGGCTCGAGAATACGCGGATGTATTCTAGGTGTTGGGCAGCCAGTCGCCTCGCAGCCAGCAAGTGCACCCGTACTTTGCGTAGCAAGTACACTCTCTGATTCACTGACGGTGAGCGCCGTATTTAATAGCTCAATTAAATTATTCGCTAGAATTAATTAATCGAGGTTAGATTTTTTAATTTTATTTAAAAAATTGGGATTTTTAATGTTTTCTATTAGCTTACCTTGACTAATAGCAGTAAGTATAAGTTCAGCCGGTTCTTTCTCGACAATTGGAACATCAGAGGCTCCTTCAACGCTGTTTTCAACTTCCATTTTTGGGATGTTTAGAATATTTGCAACTATATCTTGTTTTTCAATCAAAGCTTGCTTAATAACTTCATCCTTCCGCCTCAATGCTTCTGCAATAAAAAAAAGCGAAACATTTCTCTTAAGAAATCCGTCAATACAAAAATTAACAAAATTTAACGCAAATGATTTCTCACCTATTGGAGTCAAAACTGGCTCTGCCACATGTACAGGTCTTTCTTCAATATGAACCTCAAGTGGATCTATAAGTGAGCACTGCGTGCAAGTGACCAGTCGCAGAGGTTCACCAGTGCTCGTTACTCCAGAAGCAGCAGCAGCTGCCACGGCAGCCGCGACATTACTACTAGAAGCAGTATCTTCATTTTCACTCTTTTTCCTACAATCGGCAGGTGCTGCCTTTACCGCGGCGGCAGCTGATGCTCCCTCTTCGCCCGTTTCTTCGTCTTCCTCACGTTCCATGCTGCTACTCGGGGTTGTATCAACCGTTTCAGATTGTTGCTGTTGTGCTGCTGCCGATGCTGATTCATCAGCAGCAGGTGTCTCCTTTCTTTTTTCTTTATCAGCTTTTTCTCTCTGGCGCGTTTCGTTGCTACTTTCCTGCTAAAAATAAAAGCAAAAGCATTAAAAGCAGGTTTAATATTGAATCTATTATTTTCTAATAAATAAAAATAAAGTGATTATCTCCTACCGATTGAACGGTCGACGTCGATGAGCTCTCTGGCAGCAAGGTATCCTCGTTCGATTCAACGAGTTCGCTCGAAGATGTGCTTGGAGCCATTGGTCGCCGACCTTCTCGATCCCTCGCCTTGTGCATCTCCGCGGCTTCGGAGATGTGTTTATACCAGAGCTTTCTCTCTTCGGAAGACGAGGCAACCAAGTCGTAAATTTGTGCGCCATTTTGCGACGTGTTTACTAAATACAAAGAATTTTTGTCAACAGCGTTGTGTCTAACAAGAACGGTTGACACCCTGACGATCGGGCTGAGCACCGAGTTCATCTGGTTGATGAATTTAAGGACGTATTTCTCGTCCTGACGATGCAGTAGCAGGATCGTGTCGTCGAGAAGGACGACGTGGAGATCGACGGGTTTGGTCTTAACGACACGCCACTGAAGCGGACCCTCGTAGATCAACCTACGTTTGGTTATGTCGAGGTTCCTGAACTCGTGAACGGTCGGGTGTTCGACTTTGTCGAAAGCCGAACGGTCGATCGTTCGCTGGATTTCGGCAAGTCGATGATAGTCCTCGGCTTCGCGCACAGCCTGATTAACGCGACTTAAAATCTCCCGGCTGCGCTCGAGACTGCGCATCACCGCCGTGCGCTCCTTATCGTTCTCCTGCGACGTATATTTATAGAGGTTGTCGAACAGCAGAGGATACTTTGTCAGCCGCAGCATTCCCGTGAGGATATGATCTTTTAGCTGTAGTCTGCAATAAAATCATTTTTTTTAGATAAAAAAACTGTCATCTTTACTACGGAATAAAAGGATATCTTCTCAGGATGAAGCTATAAATACAAGAAACGCAGAAAACCGGTTTATTACTTGGAGTAAAGATTCAATTAGCATTCAGTGAAATCCCAATTGAGAGTTACTAATTACGAGATCTCACCTTCGACACATAGGATTGGCCTCCACGTCGTTGAGGAAGTTGTTGAGCTTGGGATCCTTGCGCCTTTGGTCGCGCAGGGCGCGCAACGCGACCTGCTGCTTAGCGCAGTACCTGGAAGCGGCGCGCTCGAATATCTCGCCGGATTCGCCGTCGAACATCTCGAGGAGGAGCTCGCCGACGTCGCCGACGCAGGGGTTCTCCTTCTTCTTGCGCTTCATCGACTGGTTGAACTGCGAATGGAGGGTGACCATCTCGTCGAGGTTCGAGAACAGCAGCTGAATCTGGTCGTAGGGCAGTAGTTGCGAGTCCAGCAGTGGCTTGTGGAAGACTTGCGAAAGTACCTTCAGGGCTCGGACGTGCGAGCGTTCCGTGTGAAAGAGCTCTGTTAACAGTGAAGTAATAATGGAGATGGAGATGACGAATCGTTCTGACTGTATTAAATAATTGCATCAAGAATCTGACGCGAAGCGTCAGTTTCTCTTAATTTAACTAAAGCCTTAATTTAACTAAACTAGCTCTTTAATTGAAATAACGAAGTAAGAAGAATAGGAACCTTACCATTAATGACCTCCTGCCTCTTCTTCTCGGCATTGCTGAGTCCCGCGAGCACGTCCTCGGAGACGCCCTGGCTCCAGTCCGGCGGATCGGGCTCGACGTCGACGTCGCTGTCCCAGGAGGCGGCTGCCGACGCCGAGGCCGGGTGAACCTGCTCCAAGCTCGTGCTCGGGCTGTCGAGGCTGCGCGTCGACAGGCTGCTGTTGCTGGAGCTGCCCGCCGAGTTTCCCGGAAAAGCTCCGCTTGCATCGCAGTCGCTGCACCGAGCCGATCGATTTCGTTAGTATATCGACTTTTCGAATTGGTTTCGAACTCAAGGGGGGGGGGGGGGGGAGATTTGTTGGTAACCATACTTTTCCGAAGGGAGTTTTTACTTTTTTGTCCATTCGTTGAGTTTTAAACTTTTTTTTTTTAGTGCGGAGGTCAAGACGGCTCTTGGCACTTGGACTTGAATGATTTTTTTTTTTTATGATTGCGGAATCCGACCTAGTTTCGCTATGAACAAGCTTTTTAATAGGCGCTCTATAACTATAAATAATAAATGTAGGCGTTACGCGACTGTTAAAGTCTGGGAATTAATTGTCTTATTTGTCAAAATGTAAAAGTAAATGAGACGGAATATATACGTGAATTCGAAGCGAAGAATTAAGAAACCGATGTTCTTGTTATTTATTTGTGTAAAAGATTTTTTTCCAATATCAGATTGTCAATCGGTAGCAGAACATCCGCAAAGAGCTACATGGTTATTACGCAAACGGTTTTAACAAATGCTTGTTAGCGGCTTTATGAAGTAAAAATACTTTTATCGAAGCCGTTCAACAGAGCTTGCACAGTACTCGTATAATACATTGAGCTGAAACCCTTGAAGATTTTAAATTTAATTTTTCATATTATTTGACCTGGAATCGTTAACCTATTATCAATATTTTACTTGGCTTATCGCTCCGAGGGGAGTCTGTCATTCACGAGTGTTACTTCTGAACAAGTAACTAAAGTCCCTCGCCATCTTTAATAGACAGACACACCCCTGTTTTGCAAAGACTATTCAAGCTTTTACCCATGAATGGGTTGTACTAGAAGTTTTCAATCGTGCGGAGAATCGACTGTTGCAGCGCTATTGATAAGTGATTAAAATATTTTGCTGCCGGCATTGAAGGAGTTCATTGCTTCGTCAATAATAACATCGCGCAAATAAATTAGTTTCCGTTAACATAATCCATTATGTTGGAGCCAAAAAAAAAAAAAAAAAAAAAAAAAAAGAAAGAAATTACCGCACGGGAAAGCGGAAAGCTTTGAAGCTCAGCTGCAAAAGAAGCTCGAAGCTACCTCGCGGGGACGTAAGAAATCAAGGGAAAATTTCGATCAATTACCGACGCGACGTAATCAGACGTAATGGAAAACTTTCACGTGCATCGAACACCGCACTTTTAATTAATCCGTCGCCTTCACCCGCGGAATAATTGCACGGCATTAAACTTGAAAAAAAAGCCCGCCGTCACCGCGTCCGCACGGCATGCAGTAATTGTGCGAGTAACCTTGTTTTCCAGCGGACAATTCATTGCGGATTATCCGATAGTTTTCTCCATACTGATCGCCGTTCCTTCATATATTCGTGCAAATTGGCCGCCGCTGCCGTCGAGTGATTGTCCTACATATCGGGGCTATAGGCGGCATTACAAAGTCTGTTTTATAGTACTAAGACAAACGGGAGCCTCGCACAAACGGCCGATCTATCCGTTGCACCGCGTAGATATTAAAAAAAAGTTAACTCATCCCGAAGAGTGCACATTGTCACGGTATGACGATAAGCGCATCCGCAGACACAGGAGGACGACTCGAAGAAGAGATTAGCATAGAGGCATCGGCAGCTCAGTGGGAAGAGCATCCGTCGCGAAAGTGGATGGTCCCGAGGGTTCGAATCCTGACTGAGTAAAATAAGCCATGCCTCTTTTTTTCCGAGTCTTACCGCAAATCCACGACATTAATCCGCGCAGCCACCGTAACAACAACATAATACCTTTCGGATCGTGTTCTGCGCTCAGGCAGCAAGAGTCCAGCGGCGACATCCTCGAGGGCCTCGTCGACGCTGGCGCTGGACTTGCCGGCGATGCCCTGCTGCTGGTGCTGCTGCTCGAGGCCCGAGGTGGCCTCCCGAGGCCGTTTGCTCCGCTTGCTCGAGGAACGCGAGCGCGACTGCTGCCGCATAGCCCGGATAGGGTCGAGCTTAGCCTTTTTTTCGCTCCAGTCGGGGGACGCGCCGAGGTTATTTTTTTTTTTTTTTTACCTTTTATTTTTTGGTTCTTTTCGACTTTTTCACTGTTTCACCGCACTAAGGATAATAAGGCCGGTTTGTCACCCGGAGCGTAGAGGGGACTGGCTGGAAGAAGCGAGTCGAGGTGTTTTAAAAACCCGGGAAATCGCATCTTCGACTCGATCGTAAATCGAATCGTCGATGTAGTCGTTGGCCTGAATCCGAGGCGTCAAAGATCGGAAGGAGAGAGAAAAAAAGAAAAAAAAAGGAGGCGGCTGCCGCGCAAGAAACTCGCCTTCCTCTCTTCCCCTCCCAAAGTTCGCCAGCGCAATTACGATATCGGCGCATTATCGGGAGGGAAATGAACAAGAAAAAAGCAGAAGCACGTAAAGCGCCGAGCGGAGGAGGAGAGCCGCGACGAAAAAGGTCAGTCGGGCATTAGCGGTCGCCGCTGACATTTCGCTCGACACGCTGGCCCCTTTTCCTCGCTCTGTCGCGCGCATCCCCCCAAGTCTGAGCTCCTCCCTCCACTTTTCCTTGTCCTTTGCTCATTCCCCGCGAGCCGAGCGAGCGGCTTCCTTATCGAGCTCGCTTTTTGCCCTTTTATCGTCGGTGGGTGAAGCTACCTTTTTTTTTCTTTTGTTTTTGTTTTTTCTTCTTGTCCGGTTGATAATTGCTTTTTAAACGACGATTTAAAAAGAGCAATACGGAGATGAGATTATGTGGGTTATCGGAGGTGGAAGCTTTCGGTGGCGAGGAAACTGGTAAAATTACGTATGAGTTAACGATCGATATCGCACACGCGGAATTCTAGCAGTGGAAGGTGTGATAAATCGTCTAAATTTAGAAATGCTTCGTTGTCGTTGTGTCAATTTTCTATAGCCCCTTCAGCCATGAATGAATGTGTTTTTTAAAAAATCCACGCTATTCGTATGAGAGCCGCGATGAGCGTTCAAGTTAAATTTTGTTTGAAAGAAAAACGAAAATGCGCACGTGCCGATCAATGAATCCGATTTTCTTGTTTACGTTTATTGACATTTATATTTATGTATTAGTAAGCGCTTGAAACTTTAAAAACGTGAAATTTAAAAAAAAATGTACCCTTGGACAAGAAAATAACAACAGCGTTGCAGTCAAATCCAGTTCTAAGAGCAGGTCATCATTGACAAAAATGAGCGAAAGAGAGAGAAAGGAAGAGAGAGAGAGAGAGAATTGCGTTGGAACAGCGAAGCCGAGCGTTCGACGAGGGGCGAGCCTTATCGAAGCCGCTCCTTCGTCCGTCACTTTAATCAAGCCTTTCAGCACACTGTGCCCTTCTCGCTCGCTCCTTCGCTCGTTCCGTCTCCCGCGAGTTTTCCTCTCCCTCGCCGCTCTTCTCGATTTTTCCACTCTCACCGACTGACTTTCTCGATCCGGATCTATTTCTCTTTACAACTTTTCCGCTGGCATCGGAGCTTCGCCTCGAATATCATTATTGTTAGGTGCAGAAAACTTCTGAAAATGAAGCTGCATTGTTTGTACTTGAAAGAGGTATGCGATCGGTTGGAAAGACAGACTGTACAGATTTTGTTTCGACCCAAGTTTTGAGCAATTATTTCACTTATATATTTAAAGTACGACAAGCTATCTATAATAATTATAGAAAAAGAAATAACTTTCCACTCTCTAATCCTCATAAAGTTCCTTTTATTGATCTCCCGCTGCAGTGTTCTATAATTTTCCCATCTCCGGCGTTTACGCTCTTTCACAAACACACACGCACACATGCACACACGTATAACGTACAAACATTCTGGCGCAGTCCTCGTCTATAACAAGGAATCTAAACTCGCTTCGCTCCTTACTTCTATCCTACTCTGTGAATGCGCCTTATTAAAACGTCGCGCAGTGGAAAATGCACGAACGTCAAGGTCGATCGATATACGAAAATACATAATACGAGGCGCCGTGCTGCTTCTTTTTTACAATTTTCCACGGAGATGGAGGGGGAAAAGACTCGCCAGCCGCGTGAATTAGCGCGCGACTATTTTTAAAGGGCACGTAGGGTTAATAACGCGGAGCGGGAAAGCCGCGTACATCAAAAGGATTATCGGGGAAGGAAATTGCGGTTTAATTCGAGGAGACGCCTTGGGTGAATTGGAATTTCATTGGGGGTAGTTTATCGTTTAGGGGCTTTTCAATAATTTTCGTATACGTGCCTGACAAGGCGATCGAGATAGTGAAATTGGGAAAAAAATTTTATTGAAACAATTTGTGTAAGTTAATTAAAAAGTTTGTTTTTGACGTCCTCGAAAATTCCATCAAAATTCTATCGAAAGGATATATATCTTTCCCCATGCACTTTTATTAATCGCAAAACAAATTACAAAAACATTAATTAAATATACTGACACGATGATAATTGAAATAAAATAAATAAAGAAAAAAATTGAGAAAGAAATATTTTCATCTATAAACAATTTTGTGTACCCCCGAAACGTTAAAAAAAAAAAAAAAAAAAAAAAAAACACGCACGCAAAAAGAAAACTCAGTTCTCGGCCACTTGAGCTTTCGCGAAGCGGACGATATTCCCCGCATCACATCCGCATCGATCCGAAACAATCTCTCTCTCTCTCTCTCTCTCTCTCGAATCCAATAGAAAAAGGAACACACGCGCGGATAAGCCGCCGAATATCCCGGGAATTCGCGCGCAGGAAGATAAATCAGCGCGATACATAATAAATAACGCAACGCCGGTCGAGAACGCAGGTAAACACGTTATAGCCGAGGGGGAGGTTGTTATGCCGTTTTCCGCGGGAGGCGGCAGTGCGCCGAGAAACTTTTTCAATTCAGAAAGTTCGCTATATTAATTAGTAAGCGACTCGAGGCCGCTGGGAAAATCAAGTTATAAAACGGAATACTTTCGGAAAGATTTACCCGTCATCTCCGGGATTTTTCTCCGCGTCGTCGTGTCGGGGCTTCGGGGTATGGAACTTTGCTCGACAATTCCGGTTCCACGAAACTGCGTAAAAATACTGCGTAAAAACACTGCGAAGGTTAAATGAAGCGCGAGGGGAAAACGTAAACACCGATCGGCTTGGGGATTTTTAAAGACTTCGAAGGGACATTAAAGCGACGATACGCTTTTATGCGCTCTTCGATCGAGCTTTATTATTATATATTGTGCGCTTTGAAAATCCAGCGGTTCCGTGATTCCGCGATCTTTTACAGCGCGAATGATGTTAGATCGTTGCTTGTTCGAGTGCATTATTTACGTATGTCTTCATTTCGGCAGCTGCTAATTGCTTCACCGAGCAACCAATCTTTACGGTGCCGCGATCACGAACGAGTCTCTGTTGTTTTTCTGCGAGTAAAAGATTTACACTATTTTTAAGGATCGTAAAATACGTCGTATAGTAAAAGCTTAATCAGGAAATAAAGTCGACTTCGCGATTATTGTTTTTACAAAAAGTACGTTAATCCCCAAATTATTAACAAAGATTTACAACTCGGTAGAAACACAAATAAAAAGCAACGATTTCCTTCCACGATCGGATGTATTCCTTTATACGGGGGAAGAAAAAAAAAGTAATCCCGCAAAAGTAAATAGGAACCAAGCCGAAATGAAAACCGAACCGAAAACGCAACCGGCCCGAGGAAGCAGGCTCGATTGCCACATAAAAAAGCGTCATCCGTCGCGCTCGGCGCGCGAGTCCCAGGAATTGCCGTCGCTCTCTCTCTCTCTCTCTTTCGGCAATCGTGCACAGGTGGCGGGAGGGCACCGAAAACCTGCCAGGGCGGCTATCGACCCCGCCGGCAAGAAAAAAAAAAAAAAATGAAGCGGCAGCGGCTGCGAATCGAAAAGAGCAACGGCGCCCGTTTAAGGGCGGATCGCAGGCGGAGGGGTAAACAAACGTCAGCTATCGCGGCGTCGGCTGTTTGTTGGCGGCGGCGGCGGCGGCGGCGGCCGATTCAAGGCCGGGGAAGGTGGCGGCGATCAATAAATTCCCTAAGGAAGAGCCCCCGAGGAGCGAGCCAGCTTTTTTTTCTAACCTACCTAAGGTGCGAGCCCCCTTTGCGCTGGGAGATGCTGCCGAGACTGTTGTTACTTTCTGATGGTTTGCCGGCTGGGAAGAGAGAATATTGGATGGAATTTAGAGAGGGTTTAAGGTGCTGCACCGCGTTCGGTATATTCTGATCTGCAAAGATTAATAGATTTTCTGAGATGAAGCGCACGTGACCGACTACGTTATCAACGAGTTAATCGGAGCTTTTACTCGAGCATCTTGCGACGATAAATGCGCAGCTGGGATCTGCCGGGAAATTTATGGAGGGGGCTATATTGTTTTTCTTTTACGGAAGCTCTCCGCCGGATAGATGGATTCTCGAGATTGCAGTGTCTATTACAGGTTTGGAACAAAGTGAGCAAAGTTGGGTCTGTCGACTTAATTGCTAAAGCAGTATAATTGACTATAAACAGTGTTCATTTTTTAAATTTTTAATCTGGAGAGTTCGTATTACCGTAACTATTTGAAATTGCAAATTAATGCAATCCTAATAGCGAACTAACCGAATTTGGCTTGCGTTAAACCGTGCGTTGCCATGGAAAAGGCCAAGGGTCAATATTCGCAAGTAATAACTTCGTCAAGTTAACATCCGTGGTAAATAGAAACTTTGCATTATCAGTCTTGACTTGATCCATCGTTTATTCGTCGCGGTGAAAAAATGAAACTCGGCCTTTATGAAACTGAAGTACTTTAAACTGATAAAAACTTGCACGGCACAAAAGCATTTAAAACTTTTCTCATAATATTTTATGCCACGAAAGTCATGAAGGTGTATTTTAAAAGAAGGGCCGCTTCCTCTCACTGTGGAACTCTTTCCTTTTTTTTTCTTCTAAAATTAAAATTAATCCCCATAAACCGATAACGACTTTGTTGGACGAACGCTTGCGTTTTTGAAAGCTTGGGCATTGCATCATCGTTATTCTCCCAAGTTCACAGCCGGCCCGGCTCGAACGCGTTCAAACGATAAGAGCGCGAGATGCACTCGAGGGCACGAAATGGCACTTGCTCTCGAGCGACGGCGAACATTAGCTTTCCCACGTGCTGTGACGATCGAAGATTATTTTAAAATTAGTCTCGCGAAGGAGGAAGTGCCAAGTTTCGCGAATGATTCTCGCCTACAACTTGTAATTTTTTAGCCGATCTAAAAGAGCGCGGCGTGAATCACGGAAAGTCTAGATTTGCGTTCGCGGTTAAGAAAATTGCCTTGACGCGTACTGTTTATGATCAAGTGTAAATGTAAGAGAATGATGCTAATGAAATTATTTATGTCGCGCGGTTCATCAGAGGGGTTGGGATTCCTGTTTATAAACCTCATGACAAATGGTCTTTAAATATCCACCATCAAAGTCAGTATTTCGGTATCCTGCTTCTATCTTAAATGTGACTTGTTGAAGATCAATTGATTTATCATTTGTATGCGTGCTTTAGATCGTCTTTCTATAAATTAGTGTTTTTCACTTGCCTTATGCAATGTAGAAATGCGTCAGCGTTTTTGAGTGTACAACTTGATAGAAAACTTAGAAATTCGAATGCGTAATTCGGCGCGTATACGCCTCTACTTCATCAATTACTAGAAATGTTAGGATTAGAACCCGCAACTAAATATGAAATTTGCAGCTGAATGATCGATCGAACAGGATAAGCAGGGGCATAATTCAAAATGTATTGGAGCTTGAAATTATAGGAAATTGGGGCGAACTCTGTATAAGCTCGAAAGTGTAATCCTCTTGAGCGAGCTTTGTACTTAGAGTTTACCGCGAATGCGCTGGCGCGAATTATAATTATAGCCCCGTGACGTAAACGTCGAAAAGGTAAAAGAAGTGGATAGAGCGAGCAGCAGCGCGGCCATGCAGAGAGAGAGAGAGAGAGAGAGAGTCAAGAAAAAAAAGAAGGCGGCTGCTGCCGGCGGAGCTTCTTCATTTTTGACGTCAGAGAGAAGCGGCGTCGATTGGCGCAGCCCGCGGCTGCCTACACCCGAAACTTTTCCCCATTCACCTCTCTACATGATCCACTCGGCCGCCCCGGCGGAGAGAACTGGCGCGCACTTTCGCGGGGCAAAATAAATGCGGAAAAAAGCTCGGAGCAGCCGCACACGCGCGCGCACGCCGATCGGACGGCGACGAGCCTCGAACTGAGGAAGTCCGGGGCGCGCACCGACTTGTCAAGTTCCTTTTCGAGCCTGCGCGCTCTTTTTCGAGGCGCCTGCGCATGTGTGTGCGACGGGCTAAGACCAATTTCAAAGATAGAAGATTCAGCCGAGGTGGGGGGAGGAATGATTCTTTTTTTCTCTCTC
Organism: Ormyrus rosae; assembly: GCA_035047165.1. Classification (NCBI taxonomy): domain Eukaryota; kingdom Metazoa; phylum Arthropoda; class Insecta; order Hymenoptera; family Ormyridae; genus Ormyrus; species Ormyrus rosae. The sequence goes on from JAWWML010000062.1 coordinate 10,960,586, forward strand.
TTTTTTTAATGCGTCGCCGGTTTTAAAAATCGCCGGAATTCGATCGAAGGCTGTTTTATTGAGGTTATCGAGGCGACGTTTACGCTGCTTTTTAATGCCCTCCGATTATAGTGGGAGTGGTAATCTTTACGACACAATTTTCTTTGACAGAACTTTTTACGTCTGTTATATTTGTTCCTACGAATTTTCAATTAATTTCTTTCCACGACTGCTCCACCTGTTTATTCATCGAGACAATTTGTTTCGATCCCTCGCTGCGTTAAAGTCATCGGTAGGAAACGCTCGAAAACCAATAGAAGCGAACGCGAAACGAAGAACTCTGGGACGTAATAAAATATCGAATGTTCAATTAACCCGAAACGCACGCGTTTCATTTAGCCCGCCGACCGCACGAAGCAATTTCCGCCGCCGGAAGAATAAAAAAAAAAACAAAGAGGAATCGTCGATTTCCCAAAGCGTCTGGCGCGGGAAAAAGGCGCGCGCGTCGATTGAAATTTCTGCCAAAAAGCGGCTGCGTAGGTATAACGGCTCCGGCGGCTCGCGCGCCTCCGAGCTCGAAGGTCGCGTAACGTCGTCGTCTTGATACGTAAATACAGAAGCTTCTTGGCCGAGTTTTCCGACCGTGAAAGCGGGCGCGCGCGCGTGTTGCTTCATTCTGAAACGAAGACGAAGGCGCCGAGACGAGGAGGAACGGGGGGAGGGGAGGCGGCTCTTCTCGCTTCGGCGGGGGTGAGGAGGAAAACGAGAAGGGAGCGACGGACGGAAATATAATATGCCGCCGGGAGAAAAGTTCCGACGGCTCGGCGTGGGCGTGCATTGCGATTATCGCTTAGAGAGGGTACGACCCTGATTACGATCGTTACGCCATTCTTTGCAGGGCGCTGCAAGTAATTGCGCTTCGAGACTTCTTGGAAGGGTTTTTTTTTCTTTTTTTTTTTCCAGACGCATCGGCGGAGGATTTCGGTAAAAGTCGATGACGCGTCGATGCTCTTCTTTTGCACGGCATTACTGCTCTTCGTGTTTGCCGTCGACTGCTAGCGGAACGAATTATGCGGTGATATTCCCGTTAGTGGGGAAAAACTGCAGAGGATTTTCACAAGTCTGACTCTATAAATAAGGAGCTTTTGCAGAACCGTTAGTTTATTTTAAATTTTAAGTTTTAAATAATAAAGAATGTGTTTATCAGAAAAGTATGGTTACTCGTTGGGTTTTAGGGGAACTTTTGCAGGTGGATATTCATCAGTAAATTTGGACTGATAAGTGAGCGAGAATATTTGGGACATTGAAGAATCGTAAACTTAAAAATAGAAAATGAAAGCTTGCGACGACTTACCTTGTTTTTGAAAGGTTCGGGTCACTGGTCTTTCGTTTTTCACGTAGCTGTCGCTGCAAGGAGAAATTAATCTCTATTAATAAACCAAATTCTCGACACGGATGGTGAAAAAATTAAACGCCTTTGGCGCTGATTTTATTACACTCTCGTAATATTCCATCTTTTACTACATTTTTTTTTAACGACAACAAAATACATTGCTAATACTGAAATTTATAAACTCGCACGGAGTCACTCAAAGAACTTCATAAATCAAAGTGAATAATTAAATCTGTACTTTGAGATATGCTGTCCAAATGAAAACAATTTGTAAAGAATTCGAAAATAAAAATCTTTTTTGAAGGTTCCAAAATTAGTAACCTGAGTTGAAAAGTATCGGGAATATCTAGGTTGAAAAAATAAATCAAGCATCAGAAGTCAATCTGCTTACCTTATTATTATGTATCCGCTCCTTGTAACTTTCAGACCTGTTTATATTGGAACTCTTTGGCTTACTGGAAATATTCTGCTGCACCCTGAATCGTCGTAGGAATAAAAAAAAAAGTATAAAATATGAAAAGTACGGAAGCAAGAGAGAGGCAATATCGATAAAAAGCCGATAAACCGTGGCGGCAATTCTGATTTAAAAATATGCCAAGTGCTGTGCGCATCCAAGTTACATTCTTAAAATTAAATAAAACAAGTAAAAAATAGAAAGCTCGAATGTAAACATTATTCGATAAACCCTTCAATCTCAAATATTCGTCATCCGGAAAAAATGATTTCTTATTTACTACTATACGAGAATGAAAGTTTCCACTCCCAATCTCTCTAAACCAGCGCATTTTGAAAGCTCAGCCCCACTTTATTCGTTCACATCCGAGTGAGCCTTCAAAAACTGCGGTTCAATATAAGAGTTGGGTGAAAAAGAGTCTTAGTCGCGTCCGAAAAAAAAAAGAAAAAAAAAAGAAAAAAAGAAAAAAAAAAGAAAGCTAGTAAGTAAGGCATACATTTCGGAAATGTCCTCCCTCGAGGAAGGGTCGTCCATGCTGTCGGTGTGATCTCCGCTTCCAAAGCCGGAAACGCGGCCTCTCTCGCTGCCGCCCCGTGCGCTTCCTGCTGGTCCGCTTCCGCGATGCTCGCCTGCGGAAAGGAAAAAGAGCGAACGTTATATATATATATATATATATATGCGCGTCGGCGGAACTCGGATAAGGGGATAGGCCGATGCAGTTTTGCTGGAACTCTAGACGCGCCTGACGTTTGCGCCGAGCTTGAGATTCGCCGGGAGGAGGGGAGGGGTGTTTATTTTGATTTAGAGCTGCTTTGCTCTTGCGACTGTTACGGTACTCTTGGAAGCCAGTGAGGTATGAAAATGTGGCTTTCTTTTTAGATTGTTTGCCAGAAGGCAAAGTATGTAGAAAAAAAGTAACTTTCAATCATTAAATATTACGCTAAACAGTTGTTTGAATAAATTATTACATTTAGAAATTGGGCATTTGTTTCAGCTGCATTGTGTCCCAAATGCAAAAACAATTAAATTTGCATAAATTGATTTGGAATAAAAATTTTTATAACATTTTAAAAAAAAGACCCGATCATTGATAAAAATGCTCTATATTCGAGAGTGAAATAGAGTTAGAGTTATGTATAATAATAGAACTATAGTCACAGTGTATAAATTTATTTTTAATTTAAATTACCTTAACTATCACAACTTTTTTTTAAACTAGTCAAATTCGCAGTAAAAACTAATTGAGGTTTAGCAAATGAAAAACTTCATATGATTAAGTAACAAAGCGTAGCTATCATGTACTTCGTATCATAAAATTGTACAGTGTTCCATTGGGTGCGTCAAGATGACAACCGAGCACAAAAGAAGAACACGGAAACCTTCAGAGGAAGGTGTAGTATGAAACTTTTTGAGTGCAATTCGAAACCGACGAAGTCAGGAAGCTATAGAACGCAAAACTCGTCTGGCTACGTATAAACTTGAGGTGACTAACCTTACCGAACATTTTTAAAAGAACTGTTTTGATATTAGAAGGTCGAATCTTTTTTTGACTACTGTGATTTAATTTAGGTACTACTACAGATTTATTGTCATCAGCAAGAATTTAGTAGTGAAGAATAATGTTTCGAAAGAGAATAAAGTGAAATTTCCTAATAAGATATCAATAATAATACATACTAATATTGAACAATAAATTGACACGGTTTCAGATTTGATTGATATTGAATACGTTCCATAATCTTATTACATTTTTATTTATTCATTTAAATTCATGGAAATTTGATTTCAACGATTCTCGTCATCTGCAATAACGCGCATCTTGTTTCGATGGGTAGTGCAAGAATGTCAGGTACCTCTGCGTAAATCGAATATTCCATTGCAATCTCCAAAGTCGTTGAGATGCTATGAAACGTGAAATACCGTGTTTTACAGAATCTCGATTATCAAAACGTTTAATTTGTGTAAATGTAATTTTAATTCAAATTTAAAATTACTGAATTCTCACAAAGAGCAACGTTTGCGAGTTTGTTGGGATAAAGAAAGGCGTAAAATAAATATAAAGCATGTGATATTTCTCTAATAACGAATAAAAAAAACTGACATACAAACATTTGCTAGAAAATTTTGTAAATAATGTTTAATTTTAAGATTCCCAAAAAATAACTTGAATATTTCTTCTAATAGTATTTTAAATCAACAACAGATTATTCCTTTAAAAAATTAATTCTTGTTGGTTATAAATAACCTATTGATAATAACATCTTTAATTTAATTAAAACTGCACTAATCATAATTAAGTAAGAATGCGCATAAACTGAAACTCATTAACACGTTTAACCCGATGTATCTCATTGAATTTTCAGGATAAACAAAGAATTGGCAACTTATCCTCAACGAAATTGTATGCCAACAGTAATGAACTATTTAAAAATACTTAATAAGTTGCAAAGATCGACTATGAATGACTTTACTAAATCAGGATCGTTTCGTTGTGATTCTCCATAACATCGCGATGCACTGTACTAAATCTTAAAACTCCATTTTTCTCAAGCGCACAAGTATTAATAAATAAATAACAATGCAACAAAGAACAAGCAATTAACATAACATAAATAATTAAAAGCTTTTGTTTTCTCTGACCTTTGCGAGGCAAAAAAGATCCTCAAATCTACGGACACGGATGCCAGCAGTTACCAGCAATATCCAGCAACGGCTCAGCAATATTCTACTAGTATCCGAAGCGCCAAGTTCTAAGCAACGCGACGGCAGCTCGAACGCTGAGCAAAAAGCCTCGTGGTCGCCTCGGTAAACAAGCTCGAAAAGCGCGGCGGCGGCGGCGGCGGCTGTGGCGGCCAAGAACAACGGGGGCCTCTTATGTCATATCAATTTCTCGCTCGGCACAATTAAATAATCGAGATAACAGCTCTCTCTCTCTTTCTCTCATCCGCCTGTGCTCGGAGCGCGTGGCCTATCGGTGTCACGTACCGTACGAGGGTGCAAACGCCGTGGACGGGGGGGCTCTGGGGAGGGGTTTTAAGCCGAGCTAACTTTGGAGAGCGGAGCGCGGCTCTCTCTCTCTCTTTGTCAAGGGGGTGGCTGAAATGCGCACGACGAGCGCTTCCGCTCCGCTCCGGTCGACGGTCGGGGAGGAACTGAGGATGCGCTGCACGGCGACGGAACGGCCCGCTCGCGCCGCAACCAGTGGGGGAGGGAGGCGGCGAAGATAAGTCTATGGGTATGCACCCACGGGGGGAGGGGGGCGAGTTCGCTCTCTCGATGGGGGATGAGCGGCCGCTCTTCTTATTACCGAGGGAATTATTTAGGGCAGGTCGGTATTCGCTTCCTTGGAAAGTCGTTTATTGCGTTAATGCGCGAGCTGATTCAAATATATATAGGCTTGCTGCTCTCGCACCGGAATCGTTCCATTGCGGAGTTTTTCTCGACGGGATGAAAATCAAATAAAGCGTAATCATTAAATGAATTTAGAAATCAAATGGAATGAAATGTTTAGGCCACGCTTAAAGCTCGTAGACCGACAAAAAGGAGGCCGAAAAAGCGAGAAGCGGAAGCGAAGGCATCATCAGAGGGGCCCGATGCTTTCCGGCGCGCCAAAAATACTCCCGCGTCTTCCCCTACCTTCTTCCTCGCCGCCTCGCACGAGCCGGCAGCATTTTTAACGTTCCCTCCGGCTCGCGGGCGCGGCTGCCTCGTACTTGATAATTGCCGGCGTCATGCCCTCCTGAAAATCGCGAGGGAATTGCCAGATAGAGCACGACTTGGGTTCCGTTCCGAGCCGCGGCCGTACAACGATAAATCGCGAATTTCGACATTTTGTAATTCCCGAGATTCTTGCCCGTTGCTTCGGTTGTGAATTTAATTGAGAGCTTTTTAATTGGGTGCTTACGCGTACGGGAAAATAAAAATAAAAAAAAAAAAAAAATAAAAAACGTAACGAGTCGAATATTTATTCGAGGGTTGATAAATTTTAGGTCGTACTTTTCATTCGAATTCGTCTGTTAATACTCTGGATAAATGCATAAAACGATATATGGGCGAAATTGAAATATTATATTTGCACTCCCTCAATATTATAAAGTAAACCCATGAAAAATCTTTTACAAATCGACGTCAGCATCAAAGTTTGCTCTACAATAATACGAATGGAATATAGAAGCTCAAATATTTTCGCTCGAAACGGCAATCGAACCATCGCAGAGAAATAAAATAATTTCTTTCACTTCTATGCGCTTCCAAAAAACTAAAGAAAAAAAAACAATTAACTTCGCAAAAAGCAAAAGGCAGCTTTTAAAAACTAATGGTCCGTCGATTCGACGTCGAATCGTTTCGAACGCAATACACGTCGAAGGCGCGACGTGCACTGGATGGGCAAAAGAGTTTCCGCGCGCCGGCTTTTTGAGCCGCTGCCAAAGGAGATTTAATGACTTCTGTCGCGGACTAATTTAAGACGTTCGCTCGTTGAGGTTGAGAGTAATCAGCCGATTTGACGAATGATGGTTTTGCGAGCTTCGCCTCTGAGGGAGCGCATTCGCATCGGCCGGATTTTATTGGCCCGGTTTTTTGGCAGATTTTACATAAACCAACGCGCGAATAATTTACATGAATCCAATATGCGAATCGAATGTTTCCGAGGCGAAACTTCAATTTTAAAAGCTTTCTCGGCGCTTTGTGCTGTAAAGCAGTAATTATCTATGCAGGAAAAGAAGATTACAATAACAATGCGTTATTCATCGGTAATTATTGCAGGGTTTTTGCGATAAAATTTTTAAATGAAATTTCAAATGAAAGCTTGCGCGCGGAGTATTTTTTGCTGCTACAGTTTAGCTCGAAGGCAGAGTAATCTTTTCATACTCTGTCAATATTATATAATCCTTTTATATGAATTTCAATCTGGAGTAAAAATATGTTTTCAACGTTTGAAATATTTGCTTATGGAAGTTAAAACTCGCGTTCCTTTTCCAGGAAATCGAATTCTATAAAGATCCTTCAAATAAACACGTAAAACATTTCCGACGGCAAAAAGCCGATATCGTCGCATCGCATCAACAAGTATTTTATCGCTCTATTTTTTCCTTCCACGACATCGAGTTCGGCGAAGAAGGAACTTCGCGAAACGGGGAAAGGCGTCGATGCCCCGCGGAAAAGCCATGGAGAAAAAAAACGCGTCTTAAAGGCGCGTGCAAGCGTTTAATTGAAATCGAGGAAAGGATCGTCAGCGTAAAACCGGCCGATCTCCGAGCGTCGACACAAGTAAACAGGTTCACCGTCGTCGACGTCGTTATCTCCGGCGCGTTAACGCACGATTATCCAATGCGCGCGAATCCCCGCCTTCTTCTTGTTATTCGCGCTTGGCGTTAGACGCATATTTGTTCGAGAGGCAAGCCCGGACTTTCAAAGTCGCGTGCTGCAACGGCACGCATACACTGACTCGTGCGCAACGGGCAGAGGAGGTGTTACACGTCGTTCGAGCACTACGGAGATGGAGATTTCGTAAAATAATGAATTGGACATTGTGTCATTGTGAGCTGAAGTAGGGCGGGTTTTTATTTCTTTGAGATTTTTTTGTTCTTGCGCGCTGACTTGTCTAGCCGAGTGAAAAGTTTTTCTTTGAGAAAGAAAATTTTTCGGTCGCTCAATTTTGCGCGGCGCGATCGGTCCGTTCAACTGTGATCTAGTTTGCGAAACATGACGCGCTGTCTAGATAATTTTCTTTTAGAAATATTTTGACAACCGGCCAAGAATGAGTCACCAATTGGCTGAAAATGGAGTGATTTCTTGTCATTTCATTTTTTGAAACTTACGAAAATAAGTGCGGAAGTAAAACCGTGAGAAAAATTAACGTAAATATGCCAGCGATACTTTTGAGTTAAGAAATAACATTTGCGAATTGTAAAAATGTCACTGAATACAAAAAATTATAGGAAAATAAATTTTAAAATGCAACAAGCATCTAAACTTGTTCAATCATGAATATTCATTTTTTAATACAAAACGCGTCATCGTCCGAATTCGCGTTACAAGATTTTCGTCTTTCTTTTATGGTCTCATTCCACAGAAAACCGGTTTTAAAGAAAATGTAAATTATTTCATTATAAACCTTTCGGTAACCAGTTTTTACTTTTCTATTAGAATCCTTATAATCTAAATTTTAAGAATTTTGATTGAACCGATGCATGAAGAATATTTATGACAGAATTCTCAAATATGTTTCTCAAAAATTTGAAAATTATATTTATACTTAAAATACTCATACAAGATATCTAGAATATGTACGTTGTACTTTAATATGATTAATTTAAATATTCAAAATATACGATGAGTGAAAAATATGTTTCAGGTTAAACAAATAGATGAGATAAAACAAGAACAAATATTTAACAAAACTCATTATTACTGATTTCTTGTCTGTTATTATATGCGAATCGTGCAAAATCAAATATGCCAAGAACATTCTTGAAAACCATCACATGTAAAAAATACCTAAATACCCGTTCGTCACCGATGACTCGGAATTACAAATTTGTTTTCAATTCAGATACTACTCTTTCAAATTTTTGAAACTTATCGCAATTAAAAATTCGACAACAAAAACAATAAAATTCAAGTTTCTCTACAATATCAAAAATTAAAATCAGTAAACTAAGTACTATTAATATCCATCGCATCATTAGATATATATTATTTAATTTTATTATTTCATGTTGTTCAATGACACTAATTTAAAAAAATATCAATTTGCCTTAATTTACAATTGCGTGCATTCGAGCACAAAGGCAACAGTTTTAATTGATATAATTGAGTTTAAGCCAAAACTCTCTTTATATGTGCATGTAATGCGATCCAAGTACATGAGAAAAAAGACAGAAAGACATAAAGATAAAGGTGATTAAAAATTTATCGTATTAAAAGCTAGCTATGACGAGGATGACAAATATTGCAAGCCCGCAACGGTGGAAATACTGGGTTTCTTATTGCGCACATTTGAGGTAAAAGTTTAAGAATTCTTTTTCCTCTTTTTAACTATGAGGCAGAATAAAAGTCACTTTTAAAAGTGCGTTGAATAGATGCGTAGGTTTACCAGACTTATTAAGTGCGATAACAAAGCGATTATCGCAAGCTTTTAAAGCCAAGCGTGAAAAAAAACTACGCAGAAAAAATTATTTCAACTTTTAAGGAATTTGTATTTGAAGCAATGATTATATGTTTATTTTCTAATTATAATATTCTGCTGGAATCATCTATAAACGATTTTTTCAACAACTTTATTATTAAATAAAGGAGTTTTGATTAATTCTGGGCTGATTAATTTGAAGCGATTTTATACAAACGGTAATAAAAAGGTCACTGAGAGCAAATGCCGAATTTCAACAAGATTGCCTGGATTTGTATATAAACAATATTAAAAATATTAAAATCAAAATAACACGTTGCAAAATAACAATTTCAATCGAGTAAGTCGTCTAAAAATATTCAAATCGATCGTTCATTAATATAAAAAATGAGTCAAGTAAATAACGGAATGAAATTTGTGTTTATGTGTCAATGTTAAAACAGAATATCTTTATAAGTTTGTTCAAGCGGAGTAAGTGTTATCTATAGCTAGCAGTTTACATTAAAATTTTACAAAGATAAAAAACAAATGCTTTTGTATTCTATATAACAATTATTAATGTAGCTCTTATTAAACTGAATAAAATTCTCATAATTAAATGTCAAGTTCTTTAGTCCATTAATTTAAAATAAAATAGTATCGCAGCTTTTTTTGACTAGTGTAGAGTGTGTGGCCTTACAAGTCACGATTATTTACTGAGCCGTTTTTATTATTTTATTTAGTGTAAACACTATCTTCGATGTCAACGTACATTTTTAATTTGAGAATATTCTCTGTAGATGTTATGTAATTTATTGGTTTCTATATATTTCTGTACCGAGCCAGCAATTTCAAAACAATAACGCCATTCGGACGGCTGGTATCAACTGACGAATTCTGTCAAACAGTAATGATTCTTCAACACAATACGAAAACAATATTAACCCTCTCGTTACTTTTTCGAGATAAACGATAACCATAGGTTTAACGCTTTCGCACACGGAGAAAAATTTTCAAGAAAAAATTACAATAGTACATTTTAATTTGATCACAGACTGTAAAAATCCTAAAAAATTACCATAGTTTCTAGAAAATTTTACGAGGTCAATGATAAATTTTCATATTTAGACTTGTAAAATTTACTATGGACATGGTAATTTTTTAGGATTTTTACAGTCTGTGATCGAATTAAAATGTACTATTGTAATTTTTACTAGAAAATTTTTCTCCGTGCAGAAACGCGGAGAATATCTGCAGGTGTGCACAATACTTCTATTCGTATAGAGTCTAAAAGGACCTTTGAGCTTTGTAGAAAAAGAATTCATTTTCCGGTCGCCGTTGGCAAAATCTCAAAGCAACAAAATACGAAATCCTATGAAAAATACTCGATACCGTGCATCCAGTATCGACTACCTAAACAATAATAGATGACGCATTTCGTTATAAAAATGGATAGAAATTGACTAACAGCTCTCGAGGTCTGAAGATGACCCAGAGATGCTAAAAGCATTGAGGCATCATGTGCAAAGTCAATAATGAAATTTGTGACTGACTTTTCGCGAGAAGAATTTCCTTGGTAGAACTTGAATTTACAGAGAACATTTTGACTTTAGTAGAAAGTGGACGTGAGTGCCGGTCCTCGTGTCGATCAAAGAACGTAATAGCTTAGGGCAAAATATGATTAGAAGTGTACATTGCACATGCATTAACGTGCATTTGAGATACAGTAGAAGTATGTATTTCTCGCGAAAATCGGCTAAAACGGGAACTTTCAAGACAATAAGGGGCACCTAAGATTGTATTATTGGATCGTCTCGTTTGTATTTTATTTAAATTTAAATTTTTGAAAAAAGTAAAAGACAGTTTTAAATTTAATTATTATTAGTAAAGTAATTATTAATTTTATTATCACTAAATTGAGTAGAAACTACATATTAGTTTTAGTTGAAGAACGTAATTAACTTTAGAAAATGTATATTGAAATTGCATGAATTAATTACTTTGCATTATTTATACGTAAAGTGATCTAATGTAGTAGTATTTTTGAACCATTTAATAAATAGTAACAAGATTTTACTATTATAAACATTCCATCCAAATGTCCTCGTGAAGTTTTGGAAAGATAAAATTAAAATAGAAAGTACGTGCATGTGCTTTAATTTACGCAAATCGAGTGTTCGGCTTTATTGCACAGACATATTTGGGCGATTAGACAGAGCGATTAAAATAACCTCGTAAAATTATGTTTTGTTTTGATAAATAACTAGTATTTTTCGAGTATACTCTCGTTTAAAATTTTTGTTTTATAAAAGAGCTTCTACAAGCTTCTATTTATAATGCTTTTAAGTAACGTTCTAAATGAACAATACAGAAATATAAAATCGGGATGAGTGGATAAAGCTTAAATATTCATGAGTATCGCTGCTATTTAGTACTACAATATGAATATTCGCCGGAATAATTAGAGACAGCTCGATTAACAGTCAATTTCCAGTGATCCGTTTTAACATTTACCTCGTCGTAGCGGAATAAATTTAATGCCGTATAAAACCGGCTGTTTTCGAGCATTGAAAGTCGTCAGGTTAATTCCCAAAGTACGAGCAAAATAAGTCTTAATCACCGAGCGATTCCGCGTTGCCAGCACCAAATCCAGCTTCGGCGGCGCTCTTGAGTCTGGCCATGAAGGCGTCGTCGCTGGCGGGGCTTTTGCGCCTAACGGCCAGCGTGTCCCAGACGCGAGCGATCGTCGAGATTCTAGTCTTGGCCGCGTCCTTGGCTGGTCTGTGGTGATGATGCAGCTTGCTCGCGCCGGCGGCCAGTGCCGCCTTGGCCTTGAACTTCCGTTGCAGCCCGCTGCGACATCGTTCCGAGAATCGCTGCCTGTAGGTCCGAGGCGTCAGGGTGAGAGGCGACGATGTCAGAGAGTTGCTCTCCTCGTCCGAGTCGTCAGAATTATTGTTGCTCTGGTCGCCGGTGTTTAGCTGGCTCGTGTTGCGCAGCGCCTCGAGCATTGGCGAGTGCAGCTCCAGCATCGCGAGTGCCGATTGGTTTTCACAGATTTCTGAACTTATCAGAGAGAAATTAATTTCTTTTTTTCGATTGAACACGGTTTTCGTACTGTCTGGCGAATTATTTTTCAATGTTTTGCAGGACTTATTTACTTATCAAGACTGATTTACACGTATTGCATATTAACAATTTGAACAGGTTATCAACTTAAATACATGTTGCTTTTAATTAAATTCATTCTAATTAAGTAATAATGTGTTAAAACTAACAATAATATTGGATGAACAATACGGAAGGGATTGAAAATTAACCTTGAAAAGTAAAAAGTATTCGCCGATATTGGAACGAATAAGACGGTTCTTTATAATTTTACTCAGAAGCGCGAAAGTAAGTAAAAAATAAAGATTACCGTAATCGACGGACAAATTTCTACGTAAGCAAGTGTTACTATCACTTGTTATTAATAACAAACGATTACGAATTGCAGACAGTTTAAAACTGCTTTTATCGAGAGACTCGCAAAAACAGAGTTTATTCTGTTCATCAATAATTACTTTCTCCTTAATGTAAAACTATATTTACACTGCATCGAAGAATATCACTTTGTTATTTTCACTTCACTATAAACCAAAACACTTAACACGCGCATTTCCTTAAAAAAAATAATTCGCCGACAGAGCCCGCTAAAAATCTTGGAGTGAAAACAGATTACCGCATACCAAATAATCACGCAAAAGCGCCTAAACTTGAAAAATAGAAGTTAGAAAACTATGCCAAAACCGGTTCACTCCAAGATTTAAAAAAAAAAAAAATAAACGCACGACGCTACTAACCAGTGACACAGTGAAAAATATCTGCACGCACGAGGCTTAAACCAGTGACGACTACGTGCGTCGAGCGGATCCGATCGCTCCTCACTCACTGACTATAGAATCGGCCGCTCGGAGCAGCTGCTCCGCGTGAAACACACGGCACACGAACACACGCTCACACGCAGGCCACAGCTACGGAGAGAGAGACACGCTAAAGGAAAGAATTATATTTTCAAGAGGCAAGCGTATAACAGGCCAGTCCTCCCTTCCCCTCTCCGACTCCGACGCTTCCGGTGGCTCGGCCTGAGCGTGTTGCCCTTCTGACGTTGCCCGCACACTTTCCTTCTTTTCTGCTGCTGCTGCTGCTGCTGCTGCTGCTGCTGCTACTGATTCTTCGGCTGCGCTTTTGCTTTCTGTTGCTTCCTCTGGCTGAACGATAACGAGAAAATGATAACGAGCGCCGGACTTTCGTAATGCGACTTCCAGGCAGGGAAGTCGCGCGGTTTTGGCGAGAGAATTCCTTTTTCCTATCTATATTTGCACAATGATATTTTGAATTTTCTGAGTCAACTTGGTCGATTTCGAAATCGACTAGGATTCTAGAAAATTTTAGTGACTGTAGAAACGAGAATTAGCTTGTTATATATAGTTGTATCTTGTTCTGCAGTCGGCAAAGGTATTAAAGTTACAGCATCAAGTGAATTTCTCATCTTGCGCGCAGGATGTTTAGAAGCTTTTTTGCAATTCCGTTTCAACCTTGTTCTGCTTCGGTTGGATTTGGTCCATTGAGTACAATAAATTCATTCTTCTATGATTATTTCCGATGCACATTTAGACAGACCTTGCTTCTTCAATACTTTTCTTAGGCTTCGTAAAATGCTTTTACGTTCAACTTTTCGCAGTAAAATCTCTTGCGCAGGAAAAGTACGTTCGAGTAGAATTTTTCTATCGGCGTTACACTTGCACTTGTAAGTCACAATTTTTCTGTAGGAAAAGAAATGCACAATTTCCGGCTCCAATCAGCTTAATTCACTCTCTTTAAACATTTCATTCAAGCTGTTCTATTTCAGCTTACTCATTTCAATTCAGTGCATGTACACACTTACGATGAGCAGAAGAGACACAGTTTCGGACAACCACAGAGCGCCGCATCAGCTGCTGCAGCGATTGTGCATGGACAGGATGAATGTCAGAGTAAGTCGCAGCTAATAAGCGGATTTCCGCGATTATCAATTATGCCGAATTACGGGGTGATTGTTTTTATCTACCTCTCTCTCCATCCACTTTTTCCTTCCAACTCGGTTGCAAAAGATTTCTGTCAATAATGATCGCAGATGCACTCTGGTTAAGCGCCTATTTTAGAAATGACGTTGTTCACTATTGGCTCGACTGTTTTTGTTTTTTAAAATAAATTTCAATGGAAGAGGACATGTTTTGGATGAGACCGTTGTAACCTTCATAATTTAAACAAGAATTTGTCAAAATTTTTAATTGAAAGTTCTTTGAGCAAAATCAGAAAATATTTTTTAGGATTTGAATAATTTATATATTCATTGAATATTCTTGTGAGTTTGTCATTTCGTTTTGTAAATTAAAATTTTTTGACATATTTAATTTAACATTAAATTTTTGTTTCAAACATAAATCTACTGAAAAAAATTTTAATTATGATTTTTTTTCAATGTTTTATAAAGCATGAAATTGATTAAAACAGTGGATGTTTCATTAGAGATAAACACGTATGATTAGTGTCGCCATATTATGACGTCACCTCTTAAAATGTTATTCGTAATAGCATGCACATATGTATGCGAATCGTGCTTCATGTGTGAACACTTGAACAGAGGTGCTTGGGGAAAGGCAAGAAAGACTTGCACATAGTCTTTCTAATCCTATATAAAATAGAATTTTATGAAAAAAAAATTAGTTAACGATTATTTATAAAATTCTGCTATTTATATGCTAAAGATTTTCGAATTTTGCCCTTTATTAAAGATCGTTGTACAGGATGTCTGCAAAGCCTATTGGATTTGTTCAGAGTTCAAAAACTGGACCAATCTTAGACGAGTTATAGATTAATAGTTGACACAATTCCTGCTTTTACGCGCTCATAAACTTCCAAGATCAAAACCACCGCAAATCGTTGGCTTATCGTTTTGCAAAGTTTCAATACTGTTGCAAAGGCCGTCCATCGTGCAATTTTCATTCGACTTCGTAAATCCGCACCCATTGTATCTATCGCTTGACAAAAGATAAAACCGACGAGCGCACGCGGATATTTAGGGTCAATCGAGTTCATAGTAATAACATGCGCTCTTACGCGCGAACGTGACCGCCTCTGCTTAAGCGCTCTCTCTTTCTCGTAGACTTGGCATCGTTATTCCCTGTCGAAGCTAACCTTGAGAGTGCGCGACTTCGTGCGCCGGTTTATCACGGACGCTCTAGAGATATACCATGTGCTCTGAACGCTCGAGCTTGAAATCAATTGTCTGTCCCGAAGCCTATGTCTCTTTTGCTAACTAACAGGAATTGGTTTCTACGAAATGCGCTCCCTTAATTAGCGGAACTATTTTAGAAGTCTTCTTGATTTAGTACAGTGCAATAATTTGTGCAGTTATTTGAAATTCATGACAATCAAAGTTACCGTAAGCAGTTGAGACAAAAATGGGTTATGGGTTATTGAAAACTGATCTTTCAATATATTTTTTTAATTATAATTATCTGATTATTCTGACTCCTTACTTTTAAACATTTTTTAAAAGATATGTTTTGAATCTCAAACTGTATTAAAATTTAAAGCAAGTGATAAAATAAAATACTCACCGTTTTCACCATCCGCTACCGGACTGTTTTCTTCTTCGCTCCTTTTCATACGTTCCACTGGAAATAAATATATACAATTAATTTATTTATTCGTTGATTTTTTTATAGTGATATTAGATTTAAATTGAAATAACTCACTATGATAGGACGGAGGTTTCTTTTCGGGAAGAATGCGCTCCATTAGTTTACTTATACGATCATTACCCCTATCTTTTCTTACTAAAGGTCCTGGACAGTTCTCTTCAACAATTCGAACACATTGTCGATGAACATTTAAAGAGCAATCTAAAATTAACCATAAGATTAACAATTTTATAAATTAATTTGATTATTAAAATTTGTTCATTTAAATAAAGTGAAACTCACTTCCACATTGATAGCCCTGAGGACCAATTCCACCGATAATAAACTGGCAGTGATTGCAATAAGTGACTGTAAAATACTGATTGGCGACGAAGTGGTGACCTCTTACTGTCATTTTTTTCGCTTTAGCGGCGCTATTAAATTTAGCTTTAATATGAGACTTATCTTTTGCGACGAACGTCGGCACGCGGTCTAAAGATATCGGTCGCACTTGGAATACTTTTGTTAAAACTGTAGCAAGACTAGCTGCTGTTGTAAACTTTCGTTGATCAACATTTTCTTTTTCAATATCCTCTCTGTAAAAAAGTAATCAATGTCAATAACATTAAAAGAAAACAACTTGATCGACCAAAGGACTAAGCCGTGTTTTACACTCACAAATATGTTTCCATTTTTGGTAAAAGGTATGTTTCAATAATCTTAGTTTCTCTATTTTTATCACAAGCGCTTTCATCAAGCATCGCATCGCTTGGTCCAAAAAGCGTACCTAGCCCAGCCGTTCTTTTTTGTTGAAAATCAGCTAATTGTTCATTAAGTTCCTCTTTTGCCCGATTTCTTGCTTTCCAGAATATCTGAAAATACATTATATTAATTAAAAAAAAGAATGACATTTAAGATTTATTTAATAATAATTATGTAAATGAATTTACTCTTCGCAGAATTTCTTCCTTGTCTGATTCCTTTTGTAATACATCATCGATTTCACGAGCAACATTTTCATCTACATTATTCAGACGTAGAGGCTAAAATAAGTTTTAAATATTCAGAAAATCGAAATCGACAAAATAATAGTAATATTAACTATTAGCAATAGTATTTTTTTTACTTACAGCTCCAGGTACAAGAAAACTTGAATGAATTTCATAAGCCCACTTTCTCATTTCCCTAGCATTTCCTTCCTTATACAGATCAGTTATGAGATAAAATAACTGAAATTACATAAATAAAATGATTTAGGATCAAACAGTTATTATTTTTTAATAATATAATCCTTTTATTTACCAGGCTGGAGGGATCGCTGTTAGAAAGTACATAATTAATGAAAACAGCTAAATGAGCATGATGTTGCCATAGCCTAGATAGTAATTTAAATGGTCCATGATCTTCCAATTGGCCCTATTAAAACGGAAAAATAGTCTTAATCAAATTTTCTTAGTAATACAAGAAACGTGATTTGAAAACTATAAATGTAGTAAAAAAATAAAATAAATAAAGAATTTTATGTATATTGTATATTCTTACAACTTCTTGATCGCTCATATCGTCGTCTTCCATTGACATAATTGGTTGTTGAATCATTGGCAGTCCAGGATTACATCTATCAAACACGCTATGTGATCTTGGCGAAGATGCTGCATTGAAGTTGTCTATAATACTCTAGAAAATAAACATAAATTCAGTTATTAGATAAATAATTTATAAAATCGTTTAAGTCGATAGAACATATCGACATTGCAGTCCCTTAGACTTTTATTTGTTATATATTGAAAATGTTGGAAATTATTTTTTCGTAGTATCCTTTTCGTTTTAGCTACTTAAAGCGATATTTTCAGAAATCTTAACATAAAAAGATTAAAAGAATTGTAATAAGGTTAATAAGTTCATTAAAAAAGTGTTTTTACGCAAAGACGTTGGATAAAATCTTAGTGATCATTCATTTATTAATTTTTTTCAAAAGCTTAGAAAGTTTGATTAAGTAATCTTTTTAACAAAAGGGTACTTGATAAAAATGAAGACACAGCAAAAATATTAAAATGTTAAAAATATTAAAAAAAATCTTTAGGTCATTAACTATAAACAAATAATGCATTTACCTCGTTAAGAGTAGAGCTAGAGCCATCGGACAAAATGGGAGCGGGATAAGGTGGAGGCGGAGTGCCAGGAGGCGTTCTGTATCCTGGAAGGTCGTCTAAGTCGATGCCGCTGTGTCGTCCACCAGGTCTTGGAACGAAGCCCGGTGGCGTTAAGTCGCTCATGGACTCGGAGGCAATCAGTCGCCTACTTGCCTCTGCCGGTGAAACGATACCAAGTTGCTCCGGACTGGACTTTGTGCGTTGGTGTTTGTTCAGGGAACTTGGTGAACTAAGGTTTGCACCCTGTGAGAACTGCATCAAGTCATCAATTAATATTTTCTCTCTTTAATTTGATTCTTTCAGAAAATAAGTGTGTAGAAAATGTAGAAAATTGGGAGTTTGACTTTGCTATTTGCTAAGTTAAGTTTTTACTGAATTTTCGTGATAATAATTTAAATAAAATTACATTGGTTGAAAAATTTTGAATGGAATAAGTCTAATAATGTAATTTTCCAAATCAAATTAACTTTCTATTTTTTAAAAATTATTTAGGATTACTTTGAGTGTTAGTATTATAAAAAATACATATCGTTTTTATAATAAAGGATTTTAAAAATAAGTAATTAAAACATAAACTTTAACCAGTGTATATATACAATAAAATAACTAGATACATATACGTTTGTGCTCAGTAACTGCATTCAAATTATTTTTATGCTTAATTAAAAGATCAATTTGCAGAACATTTTTCGTTTCAGAAATATTTTTACGACAGTATTCATGGAAAACGAAATCTACATACAGTTTTTCAGTTTTTCTGTAGTTAAAGTCATACTGCTTAGCTTAACGAAATTCATTCTGCAGATAATCGTAATGTAAAAACAGTTTTACCTTTGTGAAAATGAGTAATTTCAATATTTTAATGATTTTAAATATTAATATTAAACTACATAAACATGTAAATACATGATCGATGAGTGCTTGGATGAACAAACTTCGATGAACAACACCTCCAGTGAAACCAGTCCCGAGATTCGTGTTTTCGAAGCAAAGTGCATCAACAAAGTATCACTTATATAAAATTCAATAAAACAAAATCTCATTTTCCAATTGTTATGAATTGAATTTTTTTGGATAAAACCTTAATGTTTAAGAAACTCTGTGAATGCACAGTGTCTTTCAGTGGTAAACTTAAAAACAAAAATTAAAGAAAGAAGCACAGGGTGTGAAAACTAGCCTACTTACAGAGTTAGGTATACCACTGGCGATGGGAGGCGTTAAGTGTCTCTCCGGCTCTGACTGAACTACGCTCTGTGAGTTGGGAGGTGGTCGTGGTGGCAAAGGTGGCGGAGATAGACTCCGCATGGATAAGGATTTACGGGAGGGCAACGGCGGCGGCGCGTCGCCACCGCCGCCGCTGTTCGAGGCTTGTGCGTGCTGGTTCACGGGAGAGGAGACGTTTGTTACCAACGAGCAAAGCTGTAAGACACAACAAAAGCCGGTAAGGTTTTCCTTTTTGATTCCTTTATTTTGGTTAGCTAAGCATCGCTAACAAAACGAAAAATAAATAAACTTATCAACAGCCAATTTTATTTAAGAAACATCCAAATTATCACATGCATCTAATTATTGTTCTATTAATTTTTACCAATAATTTGGACTGCTTCTAGAACAAAAAAAATTAATAAAGATCCATCTTACACATAAATGTAGTGTCCTCCCCATAGTGATTTACGTTATTTTCCAAAGCTATAATTCCCTTTTTATAGTTTTATAGTGTATTCGTAAGTGCGTTAAATGGTGAATTGTTACATTGTTTAAAAACTGTGTACCCAAAAAAGTTATGACTCTAAATTAAAATAATTCTAATTCATTATTTTAACAGAAATATAATGCAGTTAATATAATGTTTGTTTTTACAGAAAATCATTATGAAATCTTCTTTGAATTCTTATTAATGTTTTTTACATAAAATTTTAATGTTAATATATATATAGCAATTATAAAGTAAATATGTTTCAGAAGAATAAAATATTGAATTAATAAGTTTAATCTGAATTAGAATTATCTTAAAAACGTATTTTTTAAAACCAAGAATGCATTGTATGATTGCATACGACGATTTTCCATTTAAATTAGAATATACTTATATACTGATTTTAAAAAAGTGGATTCCAGTATGTTTTACAGTGATTAACGGATTAAATTGAAAAAAAAAATGATGTTGATTATATTAAAAAAAAATTACTGCAAACACATAGGCTACAGATAAATATTTACATGAAATTTAAACACACTTAATGCAAGCTTGAAAGTAATAGATTATAAACATTTATGATTCATACTTGATCGAGTGGCTCTTGTAACTTTTTCAATCTTCGTTCTGCATTGGCAAGTTCTGTTTGCAAAGAAGCAATGGTATTTGTATTTCCAGCACCTGCTGCAGCTTTCGCTAATTCACTCCGTATTTTATCGAGATAATTTTGTTCATTTTCTAGCATAAGTTGCAACGTTAAAACGCGTTGAGTTTCCAGTTGTCGTCTTTTTTCATGCTACAAGAAAATCATTATTATTAAACTTTCTTGCTATTTGCGATTAAACGATTAAAATTAATTGTCAAAAAGTTACATCAACTGGTTGCGGTCCGGTAATCCTTTCTGTACAAGAACCAGGAGCGGTCGCGGATCGATGGACCGAACTTGATGTGACAGGAGAAACTAAAACAGAACTTGTTGATAAGGTCGTTGGGCGGTGATGCTGAGATGAAGATAATCCGGTCGCCATTGTTGTAACAGGTTCTTGTTGTACTGTCAAAACTACTTGTGTTGATGCTAAAAATGGAAAAAGTATAAAATTAAAAATGAATATATTACTATTCTTATAACATAAAGATTTTCTCAAACTTTATAAATAACATAAATAGTTTTTATATTTAGGATCTTCGTTTTGCCGTTTCAGTAAATTCTAAAATATTTAAAGAATGAATTTTTAACTATTTTTGTAACAATAATCAATTCCCTGACTTTAAAAGTTTATAGAACAAATAATATCCGCACATGGTACTCAATAGAAAATTTTTTCCGTGACTTTAAGTCGCAAGTTCTCCATCGACTCAACTCGACCGATGAACGAAAGCAAGACAAATTATGACAGAACTGAAGGTGTCAGCGCTATAAACACTATGCTTACATCATCACGCCTCAAGCTCACTTCAGAATACTGACAAAAGATGCACTTGTTTTCGTATGTGTGTATAAATGAATACGTGCATATACTATTTACATAGAAGTTCATAAAAATGAACATTATTCAATTAGACTAACAACAGTATATTTTGAAAAATGTATAAGTGCAAATTAGTATAATTATGCGCTATTGATTTTAATTTGTAACAATTATAACAATTTATTCATTATTAAATTACTTACTTAATTTTAAAAAATTATTTAAACATTAGATACCGACATTATTGATGAAACTATTTTAAGTAAATGTATCAAACATTGTGTTAAATATTTGAGCTTGATGCAATAAATAAATAATTTACTTACATTTAATAAGTTCAACAACTTCTGTATGAGTTGATTGCATCACATTTACTCCATTCACCTGAAAAATAAAAACAAATAATTAAGTAAAAATTTTTACAGGAATTTTATTATTGACATTTAACAAAGTTGTAAGATTAAAAATTAATAAAAACTTTAGATTCAAACTTTGATTATTGTTCACCGAAGGCATCATAAAATAATTGAAAATATAACTTTCAATTGAAGAAAATAGATCTCAGCAGATAATAAAAATAGTGCAATCTTTTCTTATTCAGCTTGTGCAAAGAAAACCAGTG
Organism: Ormyrus rosae; assembly: GCA_035047165.1. Classification (NCBI taxonomy): domain Eukaryota; kingdom Metazoa; phylum Arthropoda; class Insecta; order Hymenoptera; family Ormyridae; genus Ormyrus; species Ormyrus rosae. The sequence goes on from JAWWML010000062.1 coordinate 10,982,167, forward strand.
CAACCTCCATTAATCATTGCATGTCTCAAGCAATCAGTATTTGTAGCATGTGTTAAACACGAATCAAATTATTTCAGAGTACAATTTTATTACATGAGTAAGTTATTCAATGGTTCTACATTCAGTTATTTGGTTTTCATTGAAAAACGAACGAATGTCCTCGATACAAAAATACTCAAAATTTAGATCAAATAAATTGGTAATAAATCTTATGTTATTTTTATACTTTAAACTATAACAAATACAACTTTTTCAGTTTTTATTCAATGATTTTTTTTCGATAAAACGCGTGAGTTTCTAAATTTACTTGTAACTCAAGAACAAGTTTGTCAAATATGAGTCATTTAACTGCATACCATTATACTACCTCTTACTTGTTTTACCTATTAAAAATGAAGAGTCGTCTTTTTAAGAGTCTGCATTCATGATATTTAATATCAGTTCTCTTACAGCATTATTATACTATTAATTAAAATTCAAAAATGATTGCAGTATTTTTTCCCCTATGAACATTTTGTATTTTTAAAAATTTATTTAATCATTTTATTCGGTTTTTCTTATAATAAGTAATCTTCATTAAATTGAAAAAAAAATTGAAAATTATCTAAGTACATTTTGTACACAACATTTCCTTGCAAATTTCATGCAGGTGACACATAAATTTCATACTAATTAAATACATTAATATTATACATTATTTTATAACGTATATGCTTTGATGATTGCTACAATAATAACACCAAAATATTGCAACATGAATAAAGTAAAGGCTTGCACTACATAGAATGCAAGAATATCCATGCATAGTACACATACACACTGCACAGTGACAATGATTTAACATTCTTTAGAGTCCATATTATACAATATATACTAAAATGTATCAAATTAAATTCACCTTGATGATCTTGTCACCTGCATGAAGGCCGGCTCTTGCTGCTGCACCACCTGAAAAATTAAAATATGATTTAGATTGTTATAGAATGTAAAAAGGATTAATTTAATAATAATTTTTAATTTATCAGTTTTTATTTTCTAAATAATTCTTTCCCTTAAATAAATCTTTATATTTGTCTTTTATTTTTCAATTTAGTTTGTAAATTAAAGAATATATTTCTTAGTCTTACATGTATTTAACATTTAGTGACTTTCACAAAATACTACTTTGATGTTTACCTTCTTTGACAGACTGAACATAAACTGGATAATCTCCTGAAACTTTCATCCCATATCCAGCATCATCTTTGTAGACAACCAACGTTGCAACAGGAACCGGCTCACCGATTCTACTGCCGCCAACACTGTGACGCAGGGCTGTTGTTCCATTCATCCCTTCTAAAGGCTATTGAAAGCCAAATAAAATTGTAATGCTCCTAACGCCGTCTGCTTGGATAATCCACTTAAAAATAAGACAGACAAAAATTTAATAGTCCTAAATCACTTTAACATTCAAGTTTAAAATTTAATACTTTTTTTCATAGAAAAATAACTTATTTACAAACAGTAAAAATAATAATCTCTTGACATAAAATAATTAATTTTTAAGCTTTTATTTAACTGAATTTAAAATTTTTTAAAAATATGTATAAAAAATGTATTGGTTCGAAATACTTTCTTTTATGAACAATCTATTCTTTCAGACATAAATTCATTATTTATTTTATCAGCAATTAATCTACAAGGATTACTTATGATCACATGAAAAGTTTCATTTGATTAAAATTTCTTAAACAATAATATTATTTGAAAATAAATGTGAATAACATCCAACATTAATATACATAAAAAGCAGACCAAGATATTTACATAAAATTTAACATATTCATAGATAAATTTAACTCTTATCTAAAAAAGGTACATATACTGCAGAACAAAGTGCATAACTAAATATAGACTAATCTTCAAAATCAAAGCTTAACAAAGACAATCTTTGTTAGATACCATTACCATGACACAAATAATCAGAGTGTTACACCTGCTTATGTTTGTTTTTGATAGAAAAATTAAACAAAGCACCAAAATTTTCAATTTCAGCCATATTAACAAATGGAAATCCTGTTTATACAGGTCTAGATGTCCACATATAGCAAAAGCAAAACATAAAAATGATCAAGAACGCATTATCAACTTACCTATCAAAACTATCATCTCCATGTTTTTATAGAGCTCGTCATGCTATGTAGCATTGTCGCAGCAATAATGCCTCTGTCCGAAGACATGCAAGTCTGTTGCACCACCTTCCTCTAATCCAAAAACTCACATCACAGTCCAGAAGTCCATTGATAAGTGCACTTTGGCTACAGAAATCCATAAACTTTGGACACGCACTTTCTTGCCACCAGGCTCATAACATCCGTCGTAAGGATGCAGTATTTTGCAGGTCAGAAAAGCCAACTCCAGAAGTAGCTCTGAAATGTAGGCGAGCGTTCCGACCCCTATTCTTACAACGACGGCGTCGGCGACGGTGCGGTCAATTGTCATAACAACAAAAGGAGGCAGGGCACGACCATGGCTCGCAGCTTGGATTCGTGACGATGACGAGGACCACGGGCGAGCAATTATTGTTACTCTCCGGCTGTTTGTGTGTACTGTATGTACAGCCGCCGCCTCTCTTCTCTCTCTCTCTCTTCTTGCTTCTCTCTTTTCTTGAACGACACTTTCACGGCAGCATATTTCGGCGTCGTTGAAGCCCGGGCCTCATCTCCGAAGCCTCCTTTTTAAAAAAAAAAACAACATACACACGCGCAGACTCACAGGGCTGGCTGCTCTCTCTCTTTCTCCAGCAGCGGTTGCGCTGCTTTCTACAGAGCGACGGCGTAGACGCTGCGTCGTTGATAGGCCACGTCTTAGGCCCTGGTTTCTGCCTCGTCAACGATGTCCTCGTGATCCTTGCTTGCTGCGAAGGCACATACGATGGATATTCTCTTTCTCTCCCTCTCTCTCTGCCTCACACACGAGAGAGAGAGGACACGACGATTTTCTCTTTCGCGGGCGTCGACGGTGTTGATCTTTCTCTCTCTCTCTCTCTTTCTCTCTGCGCTCTAGGCACGGAGCGGAGCTCCCTTACACACACATCATTTCCTATGATCTCGCTCTCTCTCGCGTCGCTCGCATCTCTCCTTCTTCGTCTCACAGCGCGTTCCGCCTGAGAAAAGCCGCGAGCTAGCGACCGCGCGCGCGACTCTCCAAGCTGCCTGCCTATACGTACGTATATCCACATGCGTGTATGCAACGCCGTTGTACGTGCAATACAGATACAGCTATGTGCGCTGCTCCGTGGCTCCGTCTCTGTTCTTCCTTTGCGCTCTCTGTTACATCGCGAACGAGGGAGCGAGAGAGTCAGAGCAAAGCAACCGCGATCGTATCGCCTGTTTCCGTCTCTCTCGCTTTCTATGAGCGGCATATATACTCGTACACGTCACGTATGTATACGCGTGTTTTTAGTTGATTCTCTCTCGCTTTGTCTGTCTTTCTCTTTTACGCTGCAGTGTGCTTTGGTTAAGCGGCGCTCGCAGTGCGCTCCGGTTGATGTTGACCGAGAGCGTAAGCGTATGTGCTGGGCATGTGTGCAAATGTCGGAGGGGAGCCGCGGGAGGCGGACGTTGACGTGAACGGAAGAAAAACACCTAACAAGTGGCAGCCATCTTAACATGTAAGATGGCGCTGGCGGTCCTGATATTTCGCGGAACTGGAAATTCTTGCCGTCATTCTTAAGTCTGCAACTTTGCAGTTTACACGTTCTGCGCTTTTTACAGCTGCCCTTTCCAGTTCTCTGGCTGACCTTTTTAATCTATTTACATGCGATGCCGGTCTGTTTCTAATTACTTTGTGTCACATTAGCTTTGTACTCTAAAACTCATCATCATGAATAAGCTAAAGACAGTATTTCGGAGAATATATATAGTTCCATTTTATTGGAAATTGAAACGGTGTTTGGCTTTAGAAAGGATATAAATAATCTTGCTTAATTTTATTGTCCAGACATGAACGTGCAAGGGATACATTAATTCCCTAAAATAGAAACACGCACAAGTTTGCCTATATCAGCCTGTGTATCACTGGTCGAGTCGCGTTATGCATGAAACTCAGCGTAGAAACTCATAGAGTAGAAACTTGATTTTCTCGACTTCCGCTATTTTAAATCTGCCATAAAGTTAATTGATTTCCATACAGCATTTCTGACATCTAAAAGAGAATAGGTAATTCACCTTGAATCAAACATTTTCGAGGTTCCAGACATAAAATAATAGCTATTATACAGCAGGCGAGCTGCGGGATCCGTCGATCTTGTTTTTATTATTTTTAGTCTTTTCATTGGTGGGATTAAGTAGCGTGAACTGCATTTTCGATAAATTCAGTCAATTAATAATTTATTTAAGTTTATTATAAGTCCGTGAACCCGAAATTGCCAAGGTATCGTTCAGTCGTTTTAAATAATTCTGGTGGAGAATGATATTGTTTCCGCTGAGCACGAGATAGATGGTCATCAGCTCCAGCAGGTGTGCTTTAACATGCTTGGAAATGGTTCCCTTATAAAAATGAACTCCATAAGAGACCAGAAATTGCTAAGCGCACTACATGGAAATACATGATAGAATATCTTTGTTCACACCTACAGCGATCGAAAACTGCGGAGAATAACATCTTGAATCCCATGATAATATATAACCGCAAGGTTGATCCACTGTCGACCGTTATAAGAAGTACCGCCATAGATTCACTTTTCGTCTTTATATTTGTGATTCCAAATTTTATCACAGGTTTTTGTTAATCTTCTAACATTACTATAGCACTTAATTAATTAAATGACTGTATTGTTTCATTCGTATTTTTCAAGGAGATCGCCGACCATTAGATCCAAAATAAGTTATTACTTTCAAATTACAAAAATTGTAAAATATTATTTTTAGTATTTTTTCTTAAACCTCGATCTTTGGAATTTCAAAATGATTTTTATATTTCATAAAACTCTGCTTTGAAATATGTTGACTCTTAACAAACACTAAATACACGTTCTGTTTGGAGCGGGATTTCTCCTTTCGCAGTTACCCCGTGGATGTAAGGATTAGAGGATTTTTTAAACGAAATAAAACACTTCAATTGAGAGCCTTAATTAACAGTTTATTTTTGGCTCAACAAAAAAGAGAGGAAAAAGCCCCGAAGGGCATAAAAAACCTCTCAAAGATGTTATAAGAAAACAAACGC
>JAWWML010000062.1:10987471-11106507 GCA_035047165.1 Ormyrus rosae
ATTTAATTTACTAATATATTTTTGAATATGCATACATTTTGTAGTTGCTGTTATTGAAAAATATTTATATATCTGAACTATCTTTACTATGTGATTAGCGTTTTTAATATTACATTGATATTTGTAGCACCCTTCATTTTTAATCAATAAAACATGTGAGTAGCTGCATTGAGAATCAATTTCATTAGTTAAAAATATTTTAAAATTAATATTAATTCAAACAAAATCGTATATTGTTATAGCATGAAATATTAATTTACTTATTTTCAATCGAGCGATCACATGAAAGCATCAACCAGCTCGACTACATCCCCAACTTTTTCTGATCCAAAACAAATCATTAGTAGATATTAAACCCAACGCGCGGCATAGTTCATTCCCACAAAAACGTATACCGCAACTCAGAATCCGTCGCCAGAATCGCGCGACGAGCAGCAGCTCTCTCGTTTTTTCTCCGCGTTTACAGCGTCTCTCCTCGCGCTTTTGGCAAAAAAAAAAGAAAAACTGCACACCCAGCCCATAAAAGCATCGAAAGGCCCGCGCGTGCATTTACTCCGCGGCGCGCGGAAGAGCTCGATAGAGAGCAAACGAGCGGCATCGCTCATAGTAACACAAAGAAATTTGGACTTTTACGAGCGGATCGAGTGCCGCTCGCGCGCGCCCGCGCGGCCTTAAGAACCCCGGCCTCGCGCCATAGTCGTTAAATAACATCCGAATAACGATGAGCATCTCGCCGAGGCAATTTTCGCGACAGGCCGGAGCCGTTGCGGCATCATAAATCGTTTTCTCCTCTCTCTCTCTCTTTGCCCGTACGCGGAAGCTCGACTCCCCCGAGCAAAAAGGGAAAGGGATAAGACGCGCGCTCGCCGGGCAATAAAAAGCTAGCGGATAGCTTTATTGTGCCTCGAGATTATTTTCTCCCGTCGGCGCTGGAAGAAGCTCCCGATCGACTTATCGGCCCGGCTTCTTTTCGAGCGCCCCGGCATAAATCGACGGGGTAAAAAGCGCCGAGCGCAAGGAGCGTGTACGACGTGCGTGATGGATTTTTTATGGAAAAAGCGCCGCTGATCCGCTTTGGAGAAGGGAGGGAGAGAGAAAGGGAGATCGGGGAGGGGCCAAGTTTTTGCGACGGGGAATGGCGCACTGAGTGACGGAAGTTCGAAAAATTGCCAGGGCTATATCCAATGGTTTTTGTTTCGGTTTGCTCGGATTTTGGAGCAGGTTTAAAATAATTTTGCTTCGTAAATTTTTTTATGCTTGCTAATGCCCTTGAAAATCAGGAGCAATATGTTAGGTTAGATATATTAAATTTCATTATTTAAACTTTTTAACTTTTGAAACAGTTATAGAGTGTTTATTAAAAGTGTAATTCTGTAATATAAATACTTTGGAAATGATAAAATCTAGACGCAACGATGTCTCCGATCAATTTAATTGTCTTCGTTTAGTAAAAAATATTTTCCACCTTTTCACGCTTTTAAAATAGAAATATTGCCTAAAAGGCAAGTAAAAAATTATTTAAAGTTAATAGCCGAAGGAATTCCTTCCCTGCTATTAGATTTATCGATTGTAACCTAACTTGCTCGCTCCGTTCGCGCCTCTCGGCTTTCACGTTCGCTCTCGATTTACAAAGCGGCCGCGAACGGTTAAACTCGAGAAGGTGACAAAGCAATCCAACAACATCGAAGCACGGAGAAAACTGACGGAAAAGAGCATAAGTACTCTCCTTTGTAATAATCATAATAAAACTGAAAAAGTTGTTCTACTTCTAGGAGCTACGGCGGCAGGAATTTTAAGCACACGCGAGATGATTGCATGAGAATTGTTGGTAAAGGTGTTTCGAGATTTGTATCGCTGCTCTGAGAATTATGTTGTTTTGGGTGGCATTAGAATGCAGGGTACAGTACACGACCAAGTTCGCATTTTAAGCAGCAACACGAAAAATTATGTGTTGATTAAGTCTGGAGGGCCAAGTGTTAAAGTTATTGTACAGTCTGAAATATACGCTTGGGTACATGATAGAGTGCAGCGAATTAAAAGCACTTTATGGAGATTATTAAATCATATGCATTACTTTACTTTATTCGAAATTCAAGCTTGATTTAAGCAAGTATTACATATAACGTATTGTATTACATATAACGTAAGTATTACATATAACGTATAACGTATTGCACACAGCATATTACAAGAACGCTCAGAAGTGGTACGGTTCGATTTTAGTCGGACCTGATTTTTTAATAAAACGAATTTATAACCCTCGGACTTGGCTTAACAAAGAAAGTTGTCCTGGAAACAACAACACTCCAACCAAACCAATTTTCTCTTTTACCGTCGTTCCCCTCCCCCTTCGCGTCATCCTCCCCGAAGTCCTCGAAAACTATCCCTCAAATTAGCACTATTGTGCGGGAAATCTGGACAAAGAGCCAAAAGAGGAGCCGGGGCGGTTATGGCTTCGCCACGTAGTCACTTAGCCGAACTTACTACCACTAAACTATCAAAGTCTCGGGCGGCTGCCGCGCCGCGGTGCAATTGTCACGTAATCACTTTTGCCGAGAGAGAGAGAGACATATATACTCGGGCGCTCGAAGAACTGTCATCCTTCCTCGGCGTAGCGCGTCGCTCCGAGGTGGCACGTAACTAATCCGATGCCCCGTAAATGTTTTACTTGTTCATAGGAGCAACGGCCGGGGAATATTAATTCCCCGGGGGGCTCGAACGGTTTATGCCTTCCGGCGCGTATTTTCCCGAATTCATTCCGCTCGCTTGACAATGGCCTATTAAACGCAGCCTCGAGAGCCGTTCTTGAGACTCAATTTTAATGCTCGCCCTGGCCTCTTTCTCTCTCTCGGCGTGCCGCCCACTTGTCTGCGCGCCCGCTTTTTTTTCGCTTAGAAAGCCCGGTTTTCGAACGGCGCCTTGAACTTTTCGAGTAAATGTTCGTTACTTGGCAAGCATTAAATTATATTATACAAATAGCTGAAATGCTGGTAGAACTTTAATAATTTTGACAATTTCAATGTCTAACGTTTTAAAGCGCTTAAAATTACCTTGAATTTTTACATTTTACGTGTACACGATACATTTTATACGTACTATGAGGATTTTCATTTCAGTCGGAAATTTGAAAACTTTTTCGAAATTTTCAATTACATACCTTTTCTACGAAAAAGTCAAAGAACCTTATATTTTTAAAATTAAAATTTTCAACTCAACTTTGCTTGAAATTGTGAAGTAAATAAAACAACTCTGAAATATCTTTATAAAATAAACTGCTGCCACTTAGCTTCCTCCTAACTAATTTATGGTTCCAATATTATCTCTGAGATTCATTAAAAACAATCGGTTTCAAAAACATTATTTCAAACTATTTTTTATTTAATTAATTATTTATTTTTGTATTATTATTTTATTTTTCTATCTCCATTTTATAATTTAATGAGCAGGAAACAAAGTTTAAATAAAAAATTTTGTTATTGAAATATTTAAAGTCTTAAATACGGAATTTTTGAAACTCCATGCGCACAGCCCGATTTCGCGCAAACTTAAATAAAAATGCATGTGATAAATCAAGCTTTGTATAAGTCGTATCAAAATATCATGTTCAATACAAGAGCAAAAAGGTGATTTTAATCTGGTGTTACCTTTCCACACTATCTTCCTTTAGAAGAAAATAAAATAAAAGTTTCAACTAAATTGAATGTCCTCTAGTAATTATAAGTCAAAAAAAAGTAATTTTTTATATTTGATTTGAACTATATTGCCGAACCTAATGTAAACAATTATAATAAAATAATAATAATAATAAAAATATGACAGTACTATGTTATATATATATATATAATCGCGATTCCATACATAGCTTAAAATTGTTATAAAACCGAAACTAACAGATGAACTTCAAAAATTTTTTAATTTTGAAGTTTAGTTAAAAACGAATAAAATAAGTGGTCTATCATTGACACAGATCGATTACTCACTAAGATACAGCTATTCAAAAAATTGAAACAAAATAAATAAAACTTTAATACCTTTTGAACTAATACATTTCATAAGCAGAAAAACTATAGAGCTCTCAACATGTAAAAGACCTACCTCTTTTCCCTTCCGAAATAGTTTGTCCTACAAAACTCATTTTTTTCGGTTTTCAGTTTTTTATTCAAAAACTAATTAACAAAATGGTTTGAAATTTTTACAGATTATAGCTATATATATTCTTAATTACCAAAAATTTTTTCAGAGCAGTTGATAATTTAATTTAAGGATTATAAGCTTTTTTAAAAACAACTCGTTTTTATTCAAAACAAAAGAACCATAAGAGTTAGGGTAACCTTTTTCTCTGAAATTATAGGTATTTTTATTCTCTTTAAATTGGTCTTTGTTATATCTCAATCCTATCATTAAAAAAAATTAAAATTAAATTTTTCAAAAATCGAAAATTTGCGATAAAACGATAACAAATAAGCTAAACAAAAAAAGACTAATTGTTCATTTAATGCTTGATAACCAGCCAGTAATAAAACCACCGATGAAATTATCTAAACAATCTATTAGCAATTCAACAACCCCGAAGCAGCCCCCGAAATTCAGCGCGGCCAAAGCGAAACTCGAGAAAAACTCTTCGGCATCGAATTTCCAGAAAGTCCGTCCGTAGCTGGTCCTCGAGCCTGAGCAAAAAGCCTTCGGCCAAAAGGAAGAAAGAGAAACAGAGGGGCCGAAGGCCAGGATTATTGCTTCAATATTGGCCGATGCCAGACGAGGACGACGACGACGACGACGACGTCCTCCTCCGCGTAAACCCGAACGGGAGCGGGCGGACGGCACGTGCGCTCGAGCTTAGCTCCGCGCGGCTGCGTCGCGGCGTTATTAAGCCATCTCTTACCAGTTATATCCTCGCGCAGGACCGGGCGATGCCGGCTGCGAGCTCCCCCCCTCCCCCGTATCTTTCTCCGCTTCTTCGCGCGACGATACTTTTCGACGGCGTCTTGATAATACGACACCGTCTTTTACTTGCTTTCTGTTACTTTGAAATTCTTTATTGCGAGATACAAGCCTTCTGCACGAGATCGTTTAGGTGTGTGGGCCAGGAATGCAAAGTGTGCAGATGCAAAATATACGGATAGCGTAGGAGAAATATTGGTTTTCAATCAAGTAATAAATATGAATTTCTAGTCGAATTTGATTCTAAGTATTACACATTTCTCATGACAATACGCGATAATTTACGGTAATAAAAATTCTCTTTAAATTACTTAAACCACCGGTAACAATAACTAACCTTCGCTTAAACTTACGATTCGCGAACCCTGCTTTTCCCGCACAAAAATCCCCGGGAAAAAACTATCGATTCGACGCGAAAAATCTCCTCTTTCACCGTTATAGCTGTAAGAAACAGGTTGAAAAATAAAAGCGTCGAGCGCCGAACGAAAACGGTATCAAACGGCGCTCGGCGAAATACTTGCGCCGAGTTACAAAAGCTTCCTTGTAGCAGCCCTTCGTGCTCGCCTAAAAATAACTGCGGGATTTTCGCGACCATCGACGGGGTCGGTTGCGCATTTGTGCGCCGCTCACGAGCGAAAGTTTTTGGCGTTTCGTGGATTTTTCGAAATCTTTAACTTCTTGCCAAAGGAATAACTCGCCGTCGGGTGTGTCTCTTTTAACGGGAAATGGCAAAATTTCAAAAGGGGAGACGGTATATTGGGAAAGAACAATTTATGTTTCGATCGTGAGTTGGAATTTTAGGTTTTTATTCGAGATAATAAAAATAGATCTCAATGATTTTTAGTAATAAAACTAATGTTTATAAATTATGATGAATTAAAAAAACAACACTCCTCAAATTTACCCCAAACCCATCCACAAGACAAGCTCGACCAAAAATTAAAAAATGTTTGCATTTCAGAGTGACTCGCAACCCCGCCGCTGTCCACTACACCAGCTGGACAAAGATAAATTCCTTCCGCGGGGCGAATAGATTAATTCCGCGAAACGCAAGCACAGAAAGACACAGAGGCCGAGTCCATCCTTAATAACGAGGCGGCCGCCGAAACTCGGTGCGTCGGCGTTAAAATATTTAGCACCTCGGACGTATATGCTCGTTAATGAAGCGGGCGCGTATTCGAGGCTTTGTGCCCGGTCGAGCTTCGTTAGTCGCCGTGGCGCGCACACCAAGGGATAATAGCGGCACGTGACCCCGTCGGAGTCTAACGACACTTCAATTAGGAGTCGGATCCGCGGTCAGGAGGAGCGGATGAACAAATGAAGCGGCCGAGGAAGACTCCTTCCTCTTGCGCGTAATTACCGGAGAGAGAGAGAGAGAGAGGGGGGGGAGGGGGAGTCGCCTGTTATCCTGCTTTTGCAAAGGCACGAGGAGCTCCTTCCTTCGGATTTTCTCCTGCCTTTTATCGGAAAGGCTTTGTGAGCAGGAAGACTCTGGGGTATGAGATCCTTGTATTCAGATGTTTACGGGTCAAGAGGATGCCAGGAGGGAGCGGGATAAAAATCTGTGCGAAGCGGATTATAGGAGGAGAGCTAATCGAACACGCGGCTTTGAAGAGCGGAAGACAAGGAGCGCGTACACGAGGAGAGGCTGGATTTAATTATATGGCACGTTGGATTATTATCCGATTTGTAGATTGAATAAATAAGGGAATTCTTTAAAAAGGCTGTTTAGCTTATTCAAAGCTACTTTGACAGATTTTATTTTACATTATAAAGGGAAAGGAAGAATTGTGGTATTTATATTCGTAGAATATTACTGGAAGATCGATGCTTGACATCAGGCAGCACAATTCACTGTCCATCAATTACGTTCTATCAATAATTATCCAATACAGTGTATTACTATTTATAGCAGATTCTCATACCATTCAAGGATAAACGAACTGTTCACCTTGATATTAAAGGTAAGAAATTTTCTTGCGTATTTTTATTGCAAATTAAGTGCCTAACATATCACAGACATGCCTAATACAATTGTTTCCTAATATTAGTCTATTCATTCACCGTTTGAATTAGACCAAAGCCTCCAGTATTAATAATCGTATGAGCGATAATAATTTCATTGCCATTGATCACGAACCACAATAATTCAATTAAGCAATAGGCAATCGAAACCACCCCCTCCCCCCTCTCCCCCCACCCACCAAACCTGCGTCGCCGCTCAACTCAAAAACTCTGCCACCGAGAAGCCTCTTTTACAACGCAAAGATCGATTAAACGAAGACAGCCTCGTCAAACGCGCGTTCCCCGCGCCCGAGTTAGCAGCTCGGCGCACTGGACCAAACCCCTGGTACGCAAACGCTCTCGGGGTCCGATTGATGGTCAAGCGCGGCGAGAACAAAGCCGTGTGCGTCCGTAGAGAGAGAGAGACAGAGAGAGAGGCCGCGTTGAAAGGAGAGAGAATCGGCTCAATTGGCGTCGCGGAAATGCGTTGATTTAGCAATTGGAGCCGAGTGGCCAAAGAGGAGGAGCGGGCGTCGGGGGGAGGGGGGAGGCGGTCTTCGTCTAAGTAATTACATTGTTGCCACAAAGCATTGTTGGCCCCGCGCAAACTCGTTGTGTCTCTGGCTTCCTCTCTTGACGTCGCGCGGCCCATTCTTGCTTGAAATTGCGCGCTTCTGGAAAGCCCCAATGTGCTAATGTATTATTTGTATAATTCGCCTGTTGGCCTCTGCGCATTAATAAGGTTGAGCGTATTTGGCTGATAATTGTTTTCGGAGTCAAAGGGTATGATGCGCAAATTTGAATGCATTGAGTTTGATTACGGGCGACTTTAATGCACTGCAAATTATCGTTTACTGTTTCCGTTTTCCGATTGAGTTTAATAACATAGGCACGCAAAATAAAACAAAGGCATGTAGAGTTTTTTTGTGTAGACAATGTTCGGTGCCGTTTAAATTTCAAACCGGTTTTAGGAATTTACCATTTTTTGGAATACTTGTAACAGCTTTACAACTTTTTTGAAATTTTAAATCACAAAGAAAAATGTTTAAAGGTCTCGTTTGTGCTTTGAAAATTGATGAAAATATTAGTCTAATAAGTTCACGTTCCCTGCTAAAATTTAATTAATTTCTTTTATGCTCGTTACTATATTATACTTGATAATTATCCAAGCAGTGAATTTTACTTTGCTTACATTTTAAAACTTAATTCACAATAATTTTGATTAAAACATATTAACGTTTTAATCTTCTATAGATAGTTTTATTAAAAAAAAAACCTATTTTCCATCAGAGTATCCTAAAAATCACCAAATACAAACGACAATCGCCTTGAATCCAAATGAATGTCTCCTCCAGCCGACGAACGTCAAAGTGAAAACTCGTCGACAAACGCTCCCCGTTCGACTGGCGCCGAATGAAAGCGCATTCATTCGGGCCCGAATGAAAAAGAGCCCATCGATTTCATCAGCTGATTACCTCCCTCGCGCGCTAAGCGAAGAATTTTTACGCCGTTTAATCACTGCGTTTGATCCAATTCCAACCTCGCGGGCTCTCTACAAAAGGCTCGCTCTCGTCTCCGACGCCATCAGCCGCCTTTATCCCATCAATGCGAGAGGCCGCCGACGCCGCCGCCGCCGCCGCCGCTTCGAACTGTGTGTTTCAAACACGCATTGTACCCTTTGTTCGCGCTGCGCACATACGACGGATATATAGATAATGGAGCGTAGCAGGAGCAAAGCTCCCTCCGAGCGGCTTGCCTACGGAAAATCCTACGGCAGTAGCAGCGGCACCGCCGTTCGATTACTCGCGTCAGCCGTACGAAGCGGAGAGAAGAGAGAGAGGCAGGGGATTCCCAAAGTGGCCCGATTTCCCGACTTGCCCGAGTCCCGCTCCGCTCCCCCCTCCCACCCGGCTTTGTGCTTGTCGCGCACGGCCGTTTGTGGAGCTCGCGAGGCGCGCTTTCATATTTGTTCTCCTATTTCCTCGGCGCCTAACGTGCTTTTGCGAAAGCGAGAGAGAGCCCCGGTTACCGAAGAGGGATTCGCGGATGCGGGGCGCGCACTTACACTCGAGTTCGCGAAAGGAAATGCGACGCTCGCGGCGCCTGATATGGGTTTGATGAAAATTAAACGGATTCTCGGTGAGTTTCGGGACACAGAACGGGGGAACGATTGCGTCTGCTTTTTTAAAGGGGGTTTTTGTAGTTCGGGGCGGAGGCTTCCGAGAGGAGGGAATGCAGTTTCGGGGTTGTATGTGAGAACGACGGGTATTAATAAGCACGTATTTACCGTGGAGGTGCATGAACTACTGCATCCGCTTCAAGTTGCGGCAGAATGTAAAGCATTTTCGGAATGTGTGACTAAATGAATTCCACGTTACTGAAGGACTGATTCAGAGAAATCGTGACTGAAATTTTAATTAAACGTCTTAGGGTTTACCAAAATTTAGTAAAAAATAATAATAATAAAATAAAATTTTTTATAGAAATTAAATTTATATAGAAATTAAAAAATAACAACTACTTTGCAATGCTAATAAATACAAAAAGAGTTTTTCTGCATACTCCAAAATATTATCTCAATTTTCACAATTATGAATTCTAATTTATGTTATATAGATGTACGGATAAAAACAAAAGTTCTTTTAAGGAGTTTGCACGAAATGTAGACTATATTTGCTAATTTTATATTTCAACTATTTAAGGTTTAATAATCTGACTGGTAATATATGTTAAAGAGGTGTTTCCTACGAACCAAATAAAAATTTAAAAGCTGTAAATATCATTCAACAAATGCAGATATAGTTCATTAAAAATATAATTGTTTAAAACATGGGAATGTTTTTTGTTTTTGATTCAATTTTAATTTGGAAGGTTTTTATTTTCTTCCTGATTCAATTTCAGGGGGAGTTACCAATGCAAAAACTAGGATATTTTCAAATCCGGCAAAGTTATATTTACTTATTTAAAGTAATTTCTAGTCAAATTTTATAAATTTCAACGATAAATCTATAAACTCCCCCTGAAATTGAATAAGGAAGAAAATGAAACCTTCCAAGTTAAAATTGAATGAATAACAAAAAACATTTCCATGTTTTAACATATATTAGCAGTCAGATTATTAAACCTTAAATAGTTGAAATATATAAAATTAGCAAATAATGTCTATATTTCCTGCAAGACCCTCCTTAATCTAATAAGTTTTCCAAAATACTTATCCACGTAAAAATTAATTTTCTCACCATCCCAACAAAATATCTTCACCCGAAATTAATTTACAACAAATTCGCTGTTCATCGTTTACTTCGAAGCAATAACACTCCCATAATCTCTCGCGGCCGGCCGTAACGCTGCATACACCACCGCGGCCGTTTTCATCCGGTTCGCCACAGGCCAGCCGCTTCTCCTTTTACCAAAGGTCTGTCTCAGCTCCGTGCACGTATCCGGCCGCCGGTTTTCGCGAGAGGCAAATTGAATGGGCGCCTCTTCCGCGTCCGAACGCAAGTCACGCGCGAGTCCGCGCGGCCCGAAATATTTGCGCGTTTACGACTAGTTCTTTTGATGTTCGACGGGGAAAATAGTGCCCGCCCCGGATGTATTTTCGCGCGTACACGCCAACGGGGAAAATAATCGGCGCGCCGGGCTTTTTCGGTCGTTACGCGCGCGGCGCGCTTTCGAATCGGCATGAAAGCAAGCCGTGGAAAAAGGGCTCGCGTCACGGCTCTCTCCGACGCACAATGTTGATGAAAAATTGTGGCTTTATATCCTTTTTTTGCGGGCGGCGGCCACGCGGCGCGGGGCTCGAGTGCGGGTCCGGTGGTTTTCAAAAGTTCGAACGCGCATTCGATGAATCTCCATCGAGAGCGATTGGTTCTGTCTTCATTTTTCGGCGGATGAAAATGAAGTGAAGGCTGTAGAAAAAAAAACAGCCGGATACAGTTGCTAATATGCGGAGAGGTGGAGTTTTGGCGAAAGGGTTTATCGGATATGGCTGCGGAACTATAGATTTCATTTTGAGGCGAAGCTTTTAACTCGAGAAATGTCCAGTGCTCCTATGTGGTAACGTATCGCTGAATGAAGCGGCAATGGATGTGTTTTTATGATTGAATATAGGAAGATGTGCGCCCATGGTGCGAGGTCTTTTCAAAATATTTTTTAATAGAATTTAAGTTATACATAATTTTTCAGAATATTGCAAATTCAAAAAGGGAGTTATTTCAAGAAGAAAAAAAAACTAAATTACTGATCAATAAAAAGGGAACTGAAAAATTTGATTTCTCGTCAAAAATATTTATTTATTTGTCTATATAAAAGTATTGGAGCAGCTGCATTAAATTCAGTACTTTATAAATAAAAAGTAAATGAAACTGCTATAAATTAACCCCACTTATTGCAAAATCCAAAATTCTCGGCAATTTAAAAAATTTCCTGCTGCAGTTTTAATCAAAATTTAATTAACCCTCTAAAAGTTATTTTCCACCTCTGAACCAGAACAAACTATAACAAGCTCTTCTCTCGTGCAAACGTTAATTAACGCAAATTCAATAAAGTTAAAAAAAAAACAGAAAAAACAAAAATGTCCCTCCAGTCGGACGAAAAAAAAAACACTGAACTCCAAAGATGCAGAACTGAGCTCGCCTAAAAAGCCTCTCACAAACAATTTGGTTAATGCTCTTCCGCGAACCGCACGATCCGCGGCCCCGCCGTACTGATAAGGCACCTCGGGTGCACTCACACATACGCCAGCAGCGGCGCTCCTCTCCCGGAGGATTTGCATTTAGAGCAGGGTATTTAGGCGCGCGGCTCTCTCGCGAAGATCAAGAACCCCCTCTACTCACCCCCCGATCCCCCCCTCATCGATCCGTTTACGCGCTTTTCTTCCGGGGGGAAGCAGCTCTCTTTTTTACTCTCGCGTTCGGCGCGCTGTTCTTTTTTTCGTCGCCCGGACCGTTTCTTTTAATTGGCCGAACGAGCTGCCGGTCGGCCGTAAATTACGCGGCTGTTTTTACTGGTAATCGGGATTAACTGACGGTTAATTGAGGGCCGGGACTAGTCTCTAATGCGGGATGATTTGTCGAAATGTCGGTCGCTCGGTTTTACAAGGTAAGTAACGCCTCTGATTTACGCTTCAATTTGCAATTGCGGAGAATAACTGTATTTAATTGGATTCTCGCGCATTATTTATTGCCTTCTTTAAGTTAAATGCCGCTCGCTCGCAATATAATTATCCCGCGAGCGCGCGAACTCCGGCACGAAATTTTCATCAACTAATGCTCGTAAATATACTCCTAAACACAACGAGCCATTTCCCCGGCGCGCACTTTAGAAAGCAAATCACTTCTACCCTAAAATAAAACTGTCTCACGCCAGAGTAATTTCGGCATAAGTCTAGTTTCCGGATCCCCATTCTTTGTTAAGCAAAAAAAAAAGAAAAGGTGGGGGGGAGGCGGCTAAAAAACTCGGGCGTACACTCGCCTATTAAGCCGTAGTCGGTAAATTCAGAGGGTCGTGTGCGCCAGGTGCCTTCAGTCGGCGACTTACTTCGCGAGAAATTTCATTTATATAATTTTCGCGCGCTGCTCTCTCTCTCTCGCTGACCTCCCCGCGCCGCGAAAAGAACTGCGAGAAACGACGACAAGACGAGAAAGCGGGCGACTGCTTATAATTTGAGAAGGAAGCACAGGAGGCACGTGGAGCTAATGCAAAGGATATTAAGAATTTTCGTAATTTAGGAAAAATTGCGAGTCGACAATATTTAAGGGCGAGCGATTAAACTGAATTTGGAAGAAAGAAAATTTGGACAATTTAACTATCTCTTTACGAAAAAATCTTCAAAAAATGTCGAAAGTTTAAACAAAAAATTTAAACGCTCGGAATTGAAATTCAAATAATGCCTTAGCATACCCCGATATTTCTGGCCTGGCAATAAAAACAATCATTTAAGAGCAGCACGAGGGCGGCAAGGGGGTGGGGGAAGAAAAACAGAAACAGCGGCGCAGAGGTAAGAGAGACGGGAAGAAAGAGAAATGGAGGGGAAAAAATGAAAAGAGATAAAAGAGTAAGGAGAGAAAGAGAGAAGAGAGAAGGTAGGGCTAATAAAGCGAGGCAAAAAAGTGCATCTCGGCCCCCCCGAGGGCTAGAAAGAGAGAGAGAGAGAAACAGGCGGGCGGGCGGGTAGGAGGGGGAAGGAGTCCGGGGGAGTTTTATTTTTATTGCCCTGGCTAATTTACCGCTTGAAAGTTTCTCCAATTTCCGGGCAAAGCGCGGGACATAGTCGCGAGGCGCTTCGCTATCTGCGCGCCGCATGCAATATTTCGCTCCGTGCCGGGCTGCGAGGCAGGAGCTCTTTCGCTCGCAGGCTCTCTCTCTCCCCGCGCGCGCGCCTTTTTCTTTCTCTCTTTCCACTTTCTGACTACGGGCTTCGCCTTGCCGCCGCCGCTGCTGCTGCTGCTGCCTTTCCGCCTCGATGCGAGAACCATTCATCGCTAAAATATTTGATGCGGTGCCAGTCGGGAGACCTTGTTTTGTCGTGAGCTAATGCCTCGTCCGCGTGTTTGTGCTTGTTTTGTTGGAGAGAAACGAGAGAGGAAATTAACGGCGTCGGCGGAATAAAATATTTAACCGGGTTAAAGATAAACGCGGTAATGGAAGTTTTTTTAAAGTTGATGTTTAAGTAGATTCGAAATAAGAAAGTAGCGGTGCGTAAGTTGTCTTACCAGACTCGGGATATATCTACTTGACCGTATCAAATTGTTTCAGAATTGATTAGTTTTAGCTACTATAAACTGCCTAATTTGATTTTCGACAATTAAAAAATCTCTGACCAAAAAAAGTGTCGCCAAAGATTGTCAAGCTTCATTCCTTCATAATAAGAGTAGCGCTTGAACTTGCAATCGCACACCTCCGTGCAATCGGTTCGAAAACTCTTTTTCATCCTACTTCGTTCAATGTATGGTTGAGTAATCCCACCGGAATTAATCCTTTTTCTCTTTCGCTCCTTTTTGTCTTTTTTTCTAAAGTAAGTTTCATTCTTTCTGTTTCGTTAGACAAGTGAAGGAATAGAAGCTTTAAAGCTCGTTTCTCCTCAGTCCAATAAAGTCAGTCTTCGCCAAGCTTTGTTTCATCTCTCGTTGAGCTCTGAGTTAGTATTTTACTTTAAAAATCAGACTTGTATAAACGTCATAATTTTGCGGAAAATTTTCTTTCTCTTTCCGGAATATGAACATTTAGTTTTTCTTTGTGCAAGCGTAACTAATTATTTACATTTTCTACAAAAAAAAAAAAAAAAAAAAAATAACGTAGCATTTTATGAACAATGTCTGCAAATTATTCACAAAAAATTAATCATCATCTGTCCCGTAAAACCGCACAATAATTGCAAATTTCTGTCTAGTTTTCCACTAAAAAAAAGCCAGCAGTTCGAAACAAAACCACCAAAACGTTTTTCTAGCAGCGAGTCTAGAAATTGACAACGTGTCATATTCACACAGCCTCCATTCATACTTAATGAATGCCCAGGAGAGAAAGCTATTGTTTTAAACTAGAAGCAAATGCAAGCTCGCGTTTCAAAAGCGGAACTCGAGCGCGATTTCTTTTCTGCGAGGTGTAGCATTGTCTTTGTCGCCTCTTTTGAGATTGTTCCTGTAAATACGAAACTAGGCGTAAGTAGGTTTTGCGTCTTTATGAGTTAACTGCCGCGAGAGTTGTGAGAACGATAAAAGTTGCCTCGAAAGTTTAATGCTGCGCTGCAGGTGCATGAAATTTTACACGTACTTTGACATGAATCTTGGAGAAATGACACTGACGCAACGTGCGGACGGCTCCTCTTTTTTATTTGTACCGCTTTTTTTCTTCATTTTTTTTCAGGCTTAGTTGAATGCTGGAAGTGGAAAGTTTACGATTTCATTTATTATGAACGTTATATTCAGAGAGGGTTTTGCTTAGTTAATGCTTTGCTTTTTTTTAATGAGAAACGCAAATTTTTATTGACGAACTCAACCATTTTCTTTTTAGTGTAATTTTTTTGTAAATTGTTGTTTTAATTATAAATGTTTTACTATACATTTGCATTAACCCCCTGCGTACTCGACAACCCTGACTCAAACTATCTGCAAATGAACCAATTTTTAATTACACGGTATCTGTAAGAGGAACATGTATGTTTGTTTTCGAGATCGCTGAAAACGAATCTGCAGTCAGAATTTCAAAATTCAAAATGGCGGATCCAAAATGGCGGCCATGCATGCTAATTTTTGCTAAAATAATGATTATTTTCATCATTTTATAACTCAAAAGAACTAAGAACATAATTTTGTTAACATAATTATTATTTTAATTCTTGCTTCATGCACGTGATCTAAGAAAACTAACTTTTACGTTTACGAGGTCGCTAAAAAACAATCGGCAGTTAGAATTTTGGTACGACTATTGTATGTAATTGTATTTTAAGGTGTTCTTCAAGTACCGGGGAACTCGTCGGTGAAATTAATATGGTCGCCACAATTAGAGCAAATTCTGTAGACGGTTGGAACCGGACATGCAGACAGACCGTTAGGTATGCCAGACTATGCCAGACAGGGGAATAGCGAACAGGGTAGAAAAAATACCAATAACAAAGAATCTGGGTCAATACCTCAGAATTCAGAAGTACAAGACTAGGAGCGGCGTAGCGTACTACGGTCTTCGGCACAAGTTCGCTTGCGCGAGCGGTTAGCCCGTCATACGCGAGAACGCGGGGCTACACTCCCATTACATATCATTACTGTAGGTCGACAATGATAACACTCAATAAATAAAACTGGGAGATTTTCAACACATTTTTTTAAGTGCAATAGATGGACAGTAGCGTTTTTATAAGTCACAGGAAATATATTAAGAATAATTTTGAAAAAATAAATACAACTTTTAGGAAATGAACTACATATTATCAATTAAAATTTTAATTTTGTTTTAAATTTTCTTTTTCACGGACATTTCAAACTGACATGAAAATAAAAAAATATGCATCTAAGAAAATATTATTTATTCACTTTTTGCTGCATACGCGTTGGAAAAGAATTACTATAAAATCATTAAATTCCGCTCATTTCAGAAATTTATATAGTTCAATTCAGTGATGTATAATCATTACTATTTCAAAGCAAAATATTCTACAAATATAAAAAATAAAATTGGAACTGCAACTGTGGCAAAAACTAAGAGCATAATGTTCAAATAAATTACAAAGTAATTTGCGGAAAAATAAAAAAGGCCATCCTAAAAGAAATACAAAGTAATGAGTTTTGAGTGATGAAAATTCATGCAGTAGAAGATGAGATCCAGGCGTATACGTTCACACACATACACACACACACACACACACACACACACACACACACATCCATGCAGACATTTTTAAAAAATCATTTATTCTTATTCCTGACACCTCAAAATACAATTATAACATTTTTTTATAATAACTCCAAGAATTACTATCACAAAGCTTCCTCCAGGAGGAAGCAAAAGATCTGCAAAAAACAGATTATGACTTACATCAACCGAGGTCTCAACAAAGCCGCACTAAAAACTTAGCTTCGCACGCATTTCCACAGGAGCAGGAGCGTGTAGTCGCTTATACGCAGGCGCATCTGTCGCTGACGATCGCAGCATCGCCGGGGCTTTTACGAGAACTCGGGGTTGCGATTTGCGTGCGAGCTCTTGTGTTTCAGGCAGCCTCCTGCCCCTGCCTTTCCGCCTCTTTCGTACGCAGCTTAAAGAGGCGTCCTCTCCCTTATAGATCGCAGATGACGCTCCTGGGATATACTAAGATGTTAATTTAGCTATTACTTACACCCCGCCGACGACGTCGCCGCTGTTGTTGCCGCTGCTGCCTCGGGCGCTGCGAGGGTAGTTTGATCTGCGCGCTGTGCTAACGTTGGTAGAACTTCAAGAGCTTCTGACGCGAATAGACTTTATTACTGCTGTATTTCTTTTTATTCTTCGTTCTTTTACAATTTTTTAGTTCTTGCTAATGGAGAGAGTAACATTTTAATTGCAAACAATACCTTTACCGAGTTTGAAAACAACTTGTTACAAATTCGTCTTACTATTTTATAATTATTTAATTACTATTATTATACAATTTAAAAAAGTTAAAGATCTAATTTAAGGTCTTTAATTATACTTATAAAAGTTAAGATAAAATTAAAGACTCTATCATAGAAACTAGTACTTTTAAAAATGTAATGACAAAAATACGGAATCTGAACTTTTGAATAAATTTGAATTCAAAAAGATAAACTTCCCTTCCAAGACGTTTGAGTAACTTTTCGAAAACCCGACAGCAAAAATTGAAGCCGCAGAAAAGCCCGAAAGAGAGACATAACGTGCCAATAACACAGCACTGCAGGTGGAACGGTGTCCGGGGGCAGTATATGCATCTAAGCCGGAGAGGAACTTCGTTTGCCACTCCTCATGGTATAGTCGCTTCTCCGGGAGAGCGGCAGATGAGAGTCCCGGAAATGAATCGGTCGACGCGCTGTTGCCGCTCGGCACACACAAATCGACCGTTGCGCATCGCCGGAGGAAGTCGAAAATCCGGTTCCCTTTGCCGCCTGGAAGGAATTGAGCTGAAATTGCCGAAAAATCAATTGCCCCGCACCGCTTCCAAATCTGTTTCATGCCGTATTATCTACAAGTGTTTCCATTAAGTGGATGAATTAAGAATTATTACGCTGTATTTGGTTGTTGAATGTAGTTATTTTGATGTGAGTAGATTGTTTATTTTAAAAATGCATACTTCGGAAATTTTTGTAAACATGATAAGTAGACATAAAGTACTTTCAACGTTGGTATAGAGATCGCTGAGAAATATGACAAGGTAGCTTTTAAAAAATTCCACTGGCGTAAATAATTTAAAACGTATGCGTGCTCTTGAGATGCTGAACAAACGAAGGCATCCTTCGAAACATCAAAGCCGTTGAATTATATTCTATGTAAATGTTTGATTAGAATTCTAATAAAATATTCTAAGATTTTATTCGAATTCTAAAAAATATTCTAAGATTTTATTTGAATTCTAAAAAATATTCTAAGATTTTATTCGAATGGTAAATATTAATTTTGAAAGTATTGGCAATATGGGTAGTGTATTACATAAAGAAATATTTTCTTTTGTATTATTAATACATTTTCTGCAGAAAGCATAAATCTAAGCTTAACGATTTATGTAAATATTAACTGCAACCACAAGCAACCGCCTTGAAACGGTATATATTGTCCAACCGCAAACATTCCCGGTAACTCTCTCGCAATAACCCTACGTAAAAACCCTACGTAAATCTAAAAAAAAAAACATACTTTGATATCCACTCGCATCAACAGAAGGCATATTCCCTCGTCGCAGCTTTTCCAAACATATATCCCCGCGCACCACCGCGAACCTCATCCATCATTCCTCGCGCTCTCGCGTGTCAAACAGAAGTAATAATCGCGCGACGCCTTCTTCCGTGACTCTCGAAAATTGATTGCAATCACCGCGAGCAAACAGCGGGCAACGAGATTTTATTCAAAAGATAAACACAGCGAGAAAAACTCGGCGCCGGAGCTATTTAATCATCCCGGAAAATTGAAGCCCACCGGCCGCGCCGCGTGTGTTTTTCGCGGCTGTGGAGCGCGGTAATGACTCGCGGACGAGACACTTGAATGCCGGGGCCGTAAAGCAGCCGAGATTGATCCGTTTAAGCGGCGACGCGCTCGCTCGAGGCTCCGGATAAACAATGCTGGATGTATCGCGGACGCGATCCGCCTTTATTGTTAAGCGGGTTCCGGGAGGGTTTCTTTGCTAAAGCCTACTCGCGCGGAAGTTTTGCGTTCGCTGATCGATCGCGGGGAATTTAGGAGGCGCGAAACGCGAGGGTTGAATGAATGATTTCGCCTGGCGAGTTGGAAGATGCTTTGTCGGAAGTGGAAAGGGAAAGGAAAATTTTAGTAGTGATAGATTAAGCTTGGCTTGAGATAAGTTCGTGAAAATTTTTTTGGTCAGCTGGAGTAAGATTGTTTGGTTATAAAATATGTCGATAATTCAAGTTAACTTTTCTAAATGTATAGATAATTAAAATTTTTTTATTTTTAGTCATTATTATAATTATGTAAATTTCAAAGGTTATATAGTTCAAAGAAAATTCAAAAGATGAAAGACAAGACGCAAGGAGATCTCATTGAGTTCTTTGAAATTCGCTTTTCTCATTGAACTTTTATCTGCTTATCAAAGACAGAGGAGATTTTTTCTTTTTTTTTTTTAAATGAGAAAACCTCTCTTATCTCCTTAGACTCTTTTGATGATAGGGAAGAACTGAGAAATCAGAAAACAAATGCGCAGAGCGATTCCCTTGGCATCAGTCAAAAGATCAGTCGTACTTAAAAATCATTTTCTATTCAAGATTGTAAATGAACAATAAAATGAATAGTAATACAATACTTACGTTTTTAATGTAACAAAAATTGCGTAATTAAAAAATGGAGTTAAATTTGGGAAGTAAATAATAAAAAGAGTACCGAAAAACAAGGATCGAAAAGAAGTTATCCTTATTTCAACGAAGGAATTATATTTTCAAATTTAACTTTTGCCGAATATTATCCAGAAACCGAAAATTTATTTTGAAAAACAGCCCTTTTTAAAAAGTGCTATTTTTATCCCATTAACCGCCTAAATTTCCATGCACTAATTTGAAACGATAAAAAAAAGGTAAAATTATTCAACGCGAAAAGCTTTTTCACCGCTCCAATTAAACGTTTGAAAAGATCGCGCGCGATTTTTCACTCCTCGCCCCCCAGAAGCGCATTGAACAATATTTTTCAATGAAACACGATGTATACAAATGATTAATACACCGTGGAATTGCCACTCGACATTATCGTCGCGAGCATAAATCTGTCGGCGAGCTGCGCGCGAAGAATCGAGTCGCGAACAACAAAAAAAAAAAAAAAAAAAATCATTCCGCCGTTTCAAAGCGCGCGCCAAAAGTTGTCCATCACCCTCGTAAGAATGTGCCGTACATACTTGCTTTTGAAGCTTCATACGACCGCGAGCTTTTCTGAATACTTTTGCATTAATCTCTCTCTCTCTTGCGGCCTCGACGGGAAAGGGAGAAACTCGCGACATCCCCGCTTCTTTTTCGCCGCGGCCGTTTCTTTTCGCGGCGCCTTTTTGTCTCGGAGTTACAAATGACACAGTTTTTAAAGAGCTTTCCAGCAGACGCTTAAAAAATGCTGGAGGACCGCGCGGCTCAAAGAAGCGAGGGAGGAGGAGGAGTTTCTATCAACGAGAGCGGACCGAGCGCGGCTTTTGTGCCGCCGTTGATTAATGACCCTTCTTTTGCGCTGTATCAGTGCGTAATTGCCGATGGAGCTTTCCGGGACAAAACGTGTTTTCTTTCGCTGCGCGCTTCGCGGAACTCGGATGTTTGTCGAGTTTTGTTTGCGGGGAGTTTTCCAGGGACGAAGAGAAATGGGATACGTTTTCGAGTCTGGACTCGTGATGAATTTCGCGAAAATTAAATGTTATATTTGTTTTGTGAGAATTGCGTATTTTGGGTGAGAAAAATTATACGATTTTTATGGATCAAAGTGCACGCGGTAACTTTGTTTGTCCAAGTTTATACTGGTAATAAAATAAAAAGTCCTCGGCTGGATATGGAATTACAAAATTTATTAATAAGCATGAACGTTAAACTCAAGCATTGCACGTATTGATTCGTTTTGAAGTCAATTGCAACTGCTTCTCATTTACACTGAATGTAGCCTTCGCCTTTCAGCTCGTTTCAGTCATCCTCTCATTGGATGAACCGAAGCTTTTCTCCGGTGGTTCTTCAACTTCGTCTAATCTTCTTTCGTCGCCTTTCCAGGAAGCTCTAATGAACTTTCTTTCACCTCTCCCCAAGTCTTCAATCCGCGGAAACTTCAACGTATTTCAATTAATGCATTTAGCTAGAACTGATTTTATTCAGACTCGACGGCTCTCAAAGGTGGCTTTTCCGGATTTCTGTCGGTATATTTTCCTCTTCATCGCTATTGACTTTCCCCGCTCATAATACGTGTATTTATCCTTGACTGAAACTTGAGAGTCGCCTGGATACACTCGCAGGGAAACACGAATGAGTTTACAGCCGTCCGTAAATTCTGGTTTAAACTCTCTTAAGCTATAACCATCAAGGAGCTAATTCTACACAACTCACGAAATAACTTTCAATCATCATTGATTCTCCGGTAGTATCATAAAGTAGTTTCACAAACGTAAGCTGTTACTGATTTATGTGGCCTGTCAAACAAGAAAGCACTTCAAATTTATTGTCCACGTGAAGTGCCGTAAACCCTTTTTCAAATTAAAATAGAGTTCCTGGAAAATATACAATGTCTATTATAAGATTTAATTTTTTTTTTCTTGTATTCGATATAAATACGTTGAACTATACTTATATATTAGATAAATAAAAAAATTACCATTTCAATACATTAATTATTCAAACATAAAAATGTACATTTTTGAAAACTAATAGTATTACTTTCAACGAAACCAACCAAACTGATCGCTCATATTTCTCCAACTAACGTCCTGACCAAACTTCACTTTCCCAAGCAGACAACGCCGCTCGGCTCTGTCTTCCACAAGAGATAAGATATAATTTAACGGCACACTAGCCGACCGATAATAATTATACCTCTCAATCTCCGGCCGAAGGAAGCTGTCCTCTAAGCAACCGATGTTCCAGACAGCATAAATAAGGAGATGCGGAAATTCAGTGACCAGCCGGCCGCACGCAAACACGTCTACGCATACTTGAGTATTTGCGGTCAGCCTGCAACTTGCCTGCCTCAAGTATCCAGCTGATACAACTAATGCCACCGCGTGCTCTTGACTTTGATCTTCCGCCTATTGTTAATGCCGTAGTTGTTCGTTTTAGAGAGTTTGATTGTAGGAACTTTTATTATTATAATTTTTAAGCTTCTTATGGGTGACGCGTAAAAAGATTGACTTTTGCACAGTTTTACTAATAGGAGTAAAAGTAAAAGTTTTACTGAATTTGGTTTCATAAAACAGATGATAACTAAATGTAGGAACTATTTTTAATTAAAGAGTTTTTGCAATATAGTTTAGTTTCTTAAAACAAGTATATTTTGTAAATGGAAGATTTTAACTATCCCCTTCTATTTACTTTTGAGCAATTCTTTTTTAAAATGTTTTGAAAATGTTTTTGAAAAAAATTTTTTTCTTTCAAATCCGAAGAACTTTTCTATTTCTCTTATCAAGAACAGCCTGCAAATGGAAGTTGTACCTATTCGAAGAAAACACTAAGGGTTGAAATGCTAAGATTAAACGTCTTGCCACTGCAATAATGGCTCTACTTAACTTCTGTTATGAAAATAAAAGTTGCAGAAGTAAAAAGTGACACAACTTCCATCATTAGAGGAAAAAAAATTGAAGTGCAACAGAACTTGAAAGTTTTCATATTACGCCACACATTACTATTTTCGTTTATTGTTTCGCTGATAAAAAAACTTTAGCAAGAACCGCGAGATTATAAAATTCGTATGAAATTTTTTAGCGTTGCTTATTACCGTAATCCATGGGAATTTATACACAATGTTCCGTTCGAACAACTGCATATATGCATCTCATTATTCGCAGTTTATTCCTGCTTAACCGGGGAAAAAACTAGAAACGTCTCCGCGCGTGCAATTTAGCTTTGCAAATGAGTTGTAATTTGCTAAAGGCGAAAACAGTCGATAAAAAGAGGGCGCAGATAGAAAGTCGTAATTAACGAGTGCTCGTATAAAAAGGAGATCAGACCACGCGTAAAAAAGTAAACAAGGCACCATGAATTGCAAATGCCGAGGCTTTTCTTGTCTTTGCAATTAACCAAATGAATTAATTTGGCCGAACGGATTCCCGAGCTTAAGCTAACCTTTTATTCGCGTTTTGATACGCCCACGTATTTCAATTTTTTATGCGTAAACTATCAACTGTTCTAAACAGTTTGCAGCGATAGAGTTTTTAAATGTAATTTTCTAACGATAATTTATTAATCGTTGTTGAGATGTTGATATTCTCGCATTGAAAATCATCTC
The DNA here is from genome assembly GCA_035047165.1 of Ormyrus rosae. Lineage (NCBI taxonomy): Eukaryota > Metazoa > Arthropoda > Insecta > Hymenoptera > Ormyridae > Ormyrus > Ormyrus rosae. The sequence continues at coordinate 11,010,518 of JAWWML010000062.1, forward strand.
GCGTTTGTAAATGAATGTCAGACTAAAGAACACAAGACGTAAAATAAATCAGCTTCTTAGATATTTAAATTTCGATACTCCACTTTAAACTCAAAATAATGATATGCTTTCGATCAAAATTCAAAAGGCATTTCCACGTTGAATGATCGTTTCATTAAACAGGGGTGTTCGGGTCTGACATATTTTCAATAAACCGAGTAAATTCTATTACAGTCAACGTAATTGCGCTTGACGGTACTATCTATTTCCTCCATTACGACTTCTCTCATCTCCTTTAAAAGACTTTCGCGAGCTTATTCGATTTATATATAAAAAATTAATTTATATTAAAAAGCGAAATAAAAATTACTGTATTAGTATTTTAATATCGTTAATTAAATTGCATCTAAAGAAAAAGATGCTTTATCGAAAAAGAATATTTTTACCACATGCAAGTAAGTTTAAAAAACAACATAATGAAAACTTCAAAGAATCCAATTATAAGTAATTGAAAAATGCCTGTTTTCTTCTTCCTGTGAGATTGACTGCAGCTTCAACTTATAGCTACTAAGCTCCTTTTATATCTGAGAGAAAACATTTCTCTCTCTCTCTCTCTTTTTAATTACTAACAATGTTAGTGACAATTAAACGTCTGATCGGCACAGTTAAGCTGAAAATTCAAATAATCTTATTGGCGCATATCGCTGGAAACTTATATTTTCCACGTGAAATTCCTCGACATCTTCGAATAATACCCCCGTTAAAATATCTCGCTACAGGGTTTTATCGACGATACGCGAGCAAAATGCACCGCGGCGCAATAATTCCGTCAGCCGGTCCCGCATAATAAACAACAAAAGGGACTCCCTCCTCTCCCCCCAAAAAAAAGAGTACGCTCACAACGGAATAAGGAAAAAAGTCAGCCGGCGCTAAGAAGCGGGGAAATACCGCAAGCCGCGAGCGAGAGAGAAAGAAGAAGCCAGGCGGCTCCTCCGCCCGAATAGTTTGCACCGTCGGAGGAGGAATATATCGGCTGAATTTCCATACCACGCGGGACTGCGCCTCGCGAGGAGGAAAGCGAAGAAGAAGAGGAAGAAGAAGAAGAGCTCGGCGGTTCGTCATTGAGGATCCCGACGCGTCTTTCAGAGCCATCGACGCTTCGCCGGATGGGGAGGAAGCCGCGCGACGACGACCGAGATAAAAAGATATATATATATATACATATATATATCGACAGGTAAAAAGCTGCACGGGGAAGGGGGGGAGGGCGAAATGGAGGAGCCGCCGCTCTCCCCCGAAAGAGAGAGAATTTCAGGAGCCAGGAATGCGAAACGGCATCTCGCCCCGCATCCTTGATCCTCTTCCGCGCGGCGGAGGTGCGTCGTCGCCGATTCCCTCGGGGAGTCTGTCTCGCGAGCTGCCAAGCGTCAAAGGCTGCAGCCTTTATACAGATCCGCATAGTCTTGAGCGGCTCTCTTTTTTTTTTTCGTTTTTGCCCCGCCAGACGGAGTCTTATACCGCACTACTTTCGGGAGAGGTTCCCTTTGCGAGACTGGGTTACGGATTATTCCCTTGCGAAGGTGGCTTAAGGAGCCGAGCGGCGAGGTTGTTTCTGGAGGGATAACGGTTTTAAAGCTGGGAGGGAGTTGTGAGTTTTATCGTTTAATTGTTCGGGGGAGAAAGGAAGGACGGGAATTGAGAATTGAAATTTGCCGAACGCGTTCATTTGATCTAAACAGTTTAGTGTAAAGAGGGAGTTGTTAATTTTTATGTATGTCGTAATAATAAAATGGTTATTTCAATACATTACAAATATAATATCATTTTTAATTTCCAACCTTTTTTTTCTAATAACCTACTATCAATAAAGAAAATGTATTAATCTATCGTAATGTATTGATAAACATGATTTATGTATGATTACATCTTGATTTATTGCATAGAAGCTATAAATAACAAAAGTGTTTGTAAATGATCAGATATTACCCTAAAATATCACTATAAATATTAATTTCTTTTATACGTATATTTGATCGAATTTGCAGAAGAATAATCACAGCATCATTAACAAGAACGAGAAAATATCAATAGTGACTATAAAGTAGAAAAAAATAATGATTTGAAAGAGAAAATTGTTCAATATCTATATAGCCTCTGCTTTAACTTTATAATTATTCTAAAAATTCAACGTTCTCCATTGAAATCTCCCACACCAATCGCATTCGCCAACCCCTCCCCAACAACCAATAACCCCCTGAAAGTAACTCATTTCCGCGTCGCCTCGCGACCGCACACCTCTCTAAAAGAAACGTCAGCAGCCGCATAAATAACTATATACCGCACCAGCGGCAACCACCTCCCACGCGGCAGTAGCAATCGGTCCGCAGACGAGAGCAGACGCTCGGCGGCGGCATCCTGTTGCTTCGGCCGCTGCCGCTGACAGGGTCCCTGAGGTTGCACGCTCGGCCCGCAATCCCGGGCGTCCGATCGACAAATTCAAGTCGCGACGGCTCCTCCAGACGCTCGCAGGCCGCGCTCCCGAATGTGACAACCCTCGTCAGGGGCTCCTGATTTCGCGGCTTGATTTAGTTGCGGACGGGCCGACACGTCTGGGGGGGAGGGAGGCGCGCGTGCCGCCGATGTGCGGTGTAATACATCGACTCGAGCAATTGATTGCCGCGACGAGCTCTCTCTCTCTCTCTCTCTCTCGATCTCCTCGTGGCCTCTATCTCTATGGTAATGGATGTGGAGAGCCGAGGTTGGGGAGCGAGGGATGAGTCGCTCCGGCGGAAGGTAAAGGAAGTTTTTCGAGAGAAAAATTATGGTATTGTGAGGTTGGGTGAAGGAAAGTTAAAGAACGATAAAATAAAGGCGGAAAAAAATGTTAAAAATGCTGTTTGTATTATAAAATAAGTATACATATGAATGAAAGATGTTTACAACCCAGTATTTTTTATTGTCAAAGATTATCTAATTTTATTTATCTGATTAATTTAAAAATTTTTAAAATAAGAATAAGGAAAAATAAGAAGAAGGAACTCATTGTGTATTTAAGAAGAAAATTACAATACTCTCTAGTTGGATCGAGTAACAAGCCCATTTTCCAAACTTCTTTCATACATATTTCTGCAAAGGGAAAATTTCCCATTTAAATTTCAGAAAGCCATTTTATACTTTTTAAATGCCAAGTAGTCAATTTTTTCCAGGGCGAAAGTATGCGAGACAAGCACTTACAGAAGAATCTCGGGGAAAAGAAGGGTATTCGCGAGAGCCTCCCGCCATTTTTTGTCGTAATTTTTGTTTGACTTTCAAATGATACGCCGCTCCGCCGAGCGGAACACCCTGAAGTTCACCCCCTCAACTTTTGTCGGAGTTTTGTAAGGATAAATAGAAAATAGGAGGTGGAGCTTTTTTTCGCAACTTCTTCTGCGATTACGAAATATTTTGTCAAGAGTGAAATATTACTCTGATCCTTTGCCTCGTTAACGGATAATCATCCTCAATTTTATGTTTTCGGCCCTTACAAAAACATTTTTATTATTTTAATAACTAATTTAATAAAAAATTTAATAAGTAATTTCATTTCAATGTTCAAAAGTGCTTCCGAAGCTTTAATTCACATTTGAAAATTTCACTACTAGTGAAACATTATCTCAAAGAAACGTCAATTTCTATACTTATCGAAATTAATTTTCTATTCGACTTAGCTTCTCAACCCCTATTCAGGAATAAGAGGATAAAGGCTTCGATAAAATTTCCCTCCTTTCGCGTAACTCCGAAACGCACGAAATTCTTACATCCCCCGATCTTTTTCCATAACAACGCCGACACGCGTAATAATCCCTCCCTGCCGCGCGCAAAGCCGATATCCTCGCCTCTCAGTCTCGCGACGACGTCAGAAATCGTTCGGAATCTATGAATACCTTACCCCCTTTCGACTCGGCAGCTGGGCGCGTAAGGAAGCCTCTCTCTCTCTCTCTCTCTCTCTCCCCCGTCGTCGGACAATATATGCATTTATGCGTGCAAGCACGCAGCAGCTCCGTACGGCGTAGCGGCAACCCCCCGTAGCATCTGCATACGCGGAACTCGGGCCGGTAGCGTACTGCGCCAAGATACGAGAGGTCGAGCCCACTTAATTGCAGTATTTGATCGAAGCATTAGGCCGTCGAAGGCGCGCGTACGCGTCCTCCCGTTTATGGTCCCGGGGACATAAACGGGGCCCGGGCGAGTAAATCCCCCCGCTCTGTCTCTCGTATCGCCGTGACGTCCGGGCGAGCACTGGCGAATGTGCCCGGTCGAGTTATCAGATGGCCGAGGAGGCCGGGGCAAGCTCTCGGGATAAAGATAATTGAACGCCGGCCGGAGTTGACCTGAGATCGCTGCCGCGGTATAAATTATTCGCCCCGAGGAGAGAGCCGCTATTTATTGTGTGACTACGGCAATTGATACGACTGCCGCTGGACGGCGGGTCGCTTTGTTGTTCTTGGGGGCTGTGTGTGTGTGTGTGTGTGTGTGTGTGTGTTTGGCCGGGAGTTTCTAATTACTGGCGGCGAGTCGATGTTTTGTCAGGGGAGGGAATGAAAATCAAACTGTATCCCGCTTTTATGGGATTGGATTTCTTGCCGCTTCCGGGAAAAGCGCAGCGAAAAGTTTCTCTTTTTTCTTGTGAATTTTCCCTGGTATTCGAACCGGTGCAGTGTTAATAATTCTTTCACGGTTATTTTTTGTGCGTGCAGTTAATCGACCTAATTATTAATAGAATATTGAAACATCAAATATTAATTCAGGAAAGAGCTTGAGTTAATTTACCTTTTTACGCATACACCGTAAATGAAGCTGCAGTGTGGATTTAAAAATTTACTGAAATGAAATTTTTAATTTCAAATTTAATATTCACCTTTTGAATTGTGATTAATTATTTTCAGAGTGCATTGAATTTTTTCCCCAGTTTCTTAAAATATTCTGTGACGCTACTATTTAATATCCAGTTATCAGCCGAATAATAAACCTTCTTTCTCCATAATTCTCACCACTCCTAAGCATCCTCCCCACAACAGAATCACTCCCAAAAACAAAAAAACACACTCCAAACGCAGTCAGTTAAAACAAAAAAGATCCGAAAACCAACGCTCTCGACGACAAGCAACTTTCCTCATTATTTAAGCCCGAAAGAACGAGTTTAATAAAAGGGCGAATCCGGCAGCTCTAACGCGCCCGCATCGCCGGGGATTAATGGCGGCGGGGCAAAGTCTCGCGGCTCGTCTGGGGAGGGGGGTCCCGGCAGCTCGCGCTAATCCCGTAATCAGCGTCAAACTTTGGCAACGCGAGTGACGGTTGTTTCCGCAAATAATGCCGCGCGCGCGCGGAGATCAGACGCCGCCGCCGCCGTCGCGCGGCAACTTTTGCGCGCGTACACGTGAAATCGGACGCCGCCGCCGCCGCGCGACGAGTGGCTGCAGCGCCTGCATGCGACAAAACTCATTTAAAAGTGGCTGGCTGCTTGGAGGCACCGGGAGGAAAGAGCGATATGCTGGCACCTCGTCCTTCTACCTTCACGGCGTCGGGGGGAATTAGCGGCCTTTTCGGCTGTTTTGGTTCGGGAATTGGTCGGAGGGATTTTCGGGGTGTTTGTGACGCGGGAAATTTTTTTGGAGGGATGCCGGAACGTGCTTTAGAAATGTATTTCGGTGATTATTCGAGGATTCGAAGTACAGTCGATCGGTTACACTTCTTTACTTTATTTGATTATATGCAGTAATATATTATAATTATTTCGAATTTTGTCCATGTTTTAAAATTAAAGTTGTAAATCATTAATTAAAGGCAACAACAATGATATTCAATCATCAAGATTCTAATGAATCATTAACGAAACGTTCGTAAAATAAATAACGCTAATGAAATCAATTTACATAATTTTAAATACAAATGTCAGCGCATAAATTCACTGCGGAAGATAAACAATTTAAAATAATTTCGCCGTCACGTTCAATGACCGCAAAAGCACGCCGTTATTCCGCTCGCTTTCTCATTTTTGTCCACCTTTCCCCCAATAAAATAACTGAAACTGAAATTACGCCGCTCCGCGACATCGCAGCAGCGGCGGCGGCAGCAGCAGCAGGGCACATTAAACTGTAAAAGCTTAATCGAAAGTATCGTATCTCGATATAAAGTCAGACCGGGCAGAGTTGTAAATTTAAACGTTTGTCGGTCGGACGATAAAGCCGTATTACGCATTGCGATTACATAGCACGTATTCGCCGTTTCCATTCCTCGATGTTCGACCTCTCCCCCTCCCCCCTCCGGCGGGGCGCAAGTGCAAACAAAATGATTTACGGCGAGTGCGTATGACGAAGGCGCGCTCCATTCGGCGCGCAAAGTGCGCGAGCGCGCGGCTAAATTGCCACGAAATTGCGAGAGGATCCAATTCGATTTTGGCGCCCGGCCGGCGATAAGCGATGCGCGCGGCATAGTCGCGCGCGCCCCGCCGCTCGTGAAAATCATTCCGCGCGACAAGCAGCCGTCGTCGCGTATCCGGCGAAGGATCGGCCCGATGATTTGCGACGGGTGTTAAAATTCGGGCTGATGCGAGAGCGCCGCCTGCTTCGTTCGGCAGATTTTTCGAGGTGATTAAAGCGGTTACTAAGCGCGGCACGATGATTGTCGGGGAGACCATTTCTGCGTGTAATTTTTTTTTTTTTTTATTTGTAAAAGTCAATCTTTGTAATGCGATAACTATAACTTATGTTCCCGATCGAATCGGGAAATCACGCGAGAAAGAAATCACAAACACATTTTATTTTTAATTACTTTATTGTTAATTCGTAAAGTATTTGATAGTCCGATAATTTTTCTGCAACTAACCAAAGCAATCCGAAAAACAAAACTAAAATTTGTTATCTAACCTAAACGCAGCAACTTCATAACGGAGTTCACCTATCTCCGTAATGAACTTGGCATTCGAATCAATTTTATATTCAAATACGTCATTAACATTTCAATTTTGTACATTGATATAAAAAGGTACATCGGATCCGTAACAAATAGTATTATATATTATTAACAACATGAATACTGCAACGCTAGTGTATATATACGTACAATAATTCTATAAATTTGTTTATAAATTATGTTTTATTTTTACAATTTACTAAAGTCTGTTTATCACTTATCAAACGCTAATTTAAATAATACTAATTAGAAAGTTTTCTTTGTAGCGTAGCTATAAATTCACATATTTCGTAGAGTAAATATAAACAGAACCACTCCCATCGACTGATTAAGCGAAACTGCGAGAAAAACTATTAAAAAAGTACATAAATGTAATTACATGTTGGTGTAATTATACAAATGGCACGCAGCACACGGCTATTTTTAATGAAAATCATTATAAATGTTGTTTAGTAAAGTTTACGCAAAGTATACCCACTCGTTTATAAATTTTTTCCACGGACATCAGTCTCGCGCGCAAAAAGAGCAGCCGAGAGAATTTACGCACCCGGCGATTACGTGAGAAATTCACTTAAATTTCCATTGCACAGAACGCGATTAAAGCGAGGGCCATAAATTCTTTGGTGCAGGCTGGCCGGAAAAAGGCATCGAATAAGCCAAAAGGGGAGCATTCGGCGCAGCATCAACGCCGCGCCAAAAAAAAAAAGAGGAACGAAACACAATGGTCCCGACGGCTGCATAGACCGAGATTCTTACCTCCGCGGGAGTAAATTACGCGAATAATAGTGAAAATAACGTTGCGAGAGTTTAATTCAAGCGCCACTCCTGCAGCTATTAATTTCGTCCGGGTCCGTAAATTCTGCGGCTCTTGTTATTATTAGGCAAGTACATGCACGCTTTTTCTGAATGCGTTTGTGTGGAGAGGCTGTGCCGGTGAATCGACCCACCACTAAACGAAATTTCTCAGCTTTTAATATATCGATAATGATGGCGATGAACGTGTCTCGTTTGGTACCGCTGCGCTTTAATAATTCGTTTTGTTAATTATTTTTATTGTATCGGTGAATTAATTATAATTCGTTGCATTCGATACTCCGAATTGCAGCTTGTTAGAGGTTACGCGGGTATTGAGGTGAAACATGAATGCTCGCGTCCACGAAGCTGAGCCTATTAGTGAGCGCAGGTCGGAAAGCGATTACCGATTTGTTTGTGTTCTGCAATCATAATAAATTCTAACCGCAATATAACCAGAACTGAAACTATTCATATTGGATACGTCCGAGCTTTAAATATTTACCAAACGATTAAATGGATAAACTGGAGGTATCTAGTTGCTGCAGAATTAATTTACTGTAATTAAGAGTAAAAGTTCCAATAATTAAATTATTACAGATTCAAAATAATTGCTTGTTACATTGGTGGTAAGAGGTAATAGAATGACAAACAGTCATAACATTCATTAAACAAAATTGTGGATCATTTACATGAAATAGAAATGGTATAAATATAAAAATTGAATCAATAGTTATTAAACAGAATGGTGTCGACAAAAAAAATTAAAGAATGTAATTTGGTTAAAATACAACATTTACAGAACTAATATATTTCACTGTCTGGTTAATGAAAAATACACAGAGTTGCGACAATCGTAAATTTTATACTTCGTCTCATATTTCAAGCAGAAAAATTTTCCCGAATCACATAGCTGTGCAAAATACTTTATTAAGTATTTGCTTGGTCGCTACGGAATTGTGATTTAGAGTTATTGAATGGTCTCACATTAATCGTCTAACGAAACCAAAAATAAAATTTTAATCGAATTGTAGAACCATACTTGCACTAATAAATAAATATTAATATACTAAGCTACTTCAACATTGTATAAGTTTGAATAGGCAAAACTTAAAGATTTACTTAAAAAAGGTGCAGAAAACGAGAAAAGATATTCTCTCTCTGCGCAGAGCTATAATGTTCTTACTGCGTGCTCACTCCTAGGTTACTGTAACGTTGACGTTAACACAAAATTAGCTATTTCGATGATAAAGTAACTCAGATAGTGTACTCAAGATTTCTACCAGGGTAATATGCCGCGGTTAGCCGAAAATATGTTTCAATTGTTCTTGAAAAATGAGTATCGTAAAAAAAACGACAGTATGAAAAAGCAATATGCAACTTTGTTTGGCATAAAGAAAAATATACATTAACGAATACACATTATAAAAGATATTTAGTTGCGAAGATTTATATTAAATTCATTTATTTAGGTTTGTATATCTATATAGATGGAATATATTTAAAGGACAATCAACCCGCAGCGTGTTTCTGTGGGCTCGATTGCTGTGATAGGATCCAAGTGGTGGGCTCTGTATTTTTACTGGATCTATAAATGTCAATTTTCCTAGAAAAAGGATTACTCCCAGCACCAAATTGGTAGTAATGAGATCTAGGTGGCGTGCTTTAATTTAATTTTAGTTTAATTTCTCGGAAACAATGCGCTATAAGCGTATTAACTCTTGGACTTCGGAAACTGCTAAGCGCACCACCTATAAACCTCATTACCACCAACCTGGTCCTCAATGAAATCTCTTAGGTTAATTGACACCTTAGATATCGAAATCTATAGTTAAAAATAAATTGAAAATTAGAAATCTTACTAAAGCAGTTTCTATTTTAGAAACGGAGAAGGTATCTATTCAATTTCAAACTTTCTAAATTGTAAAAAAAATCTGTTCTAAAAATGTCTTTATATTTTTATAGAAAAAATATGAAATGGAAGCGCAGATACCAAAGTGTACACAATATAGGAATGTAAGATAATTAGGAATTTGCAAAATAAATTGCACTTGTGTATTATGGTAAACAGTTATTTTTTACAGATTTATAATTAAAGAATATTAATTATTTTAAAATAAAAATATAGTAATGATCTATGAATTATATTGCAACGTCCACAGATCTGAAAAAAATGATAATATAATAAAAACGAAATAAATAACACAAAAACCATAATACAATTACTTATTATTTTTATGAATTATGCAGCTTCCGTATATCCTCTTCGATTTACGTCGATCGATGAGGTGCAAATCGGTCGCGCTATAACTTTATCTTAAAGCCCTAGACAAACACATTCTGCACGAACGTACAGTCAGGATAATCCTTTAAAATGATGCCGCCCCTGCATCTAATATTGCGGATCTGCTTGAATTAATGGTATGTACCTTTACGTAGAGTCTTTACATAGATAATTTGAGATTCGGTCATCCTTTCCCTTTAAGCTCGTGAATTTCTTAAGAAACTAAAACTTGAACATTGCCTTCTTCTTATGACGTACTACCAACTTTGCTTTTCCAAAAGCACATTCTACTAAAATACCAAACTCCGTATCATTCGTCCGCTTGTCACTCGTAAGAAATCCAGCTATGCCCGAGATATACGAGTGGTTCTGGGACTATATAACCCTTTATCAGTGGTTTAAGCGCGATTTTTGTAATTCTGAAGGCGTAATTGTAATTAGAAAATAGAAAGGCTGCAACTCAATTCAAATTAATTTATTAATTTCAATTTGACAAATTGTTACTTGCTTATGACATTTTTACTCTTAATTTACTCTAGGGGGCCACTTTTGACCCCGTACATATCTGAACGTAAAATTTTCCAATCTTTTCATTTCCGGTATCAAAAATAGGCGATTCCATTAAAAAAAAATACTGTATGACCCCAAATTGACCCCAAGTGTGACCCCAGGGTCAAATCTGAGGTCATCATCGTTTGACCCCCTTTGAACCCTAAAACTTTTGTTTTACTCATTTTTTTCTCTTCTATTTCGTCGATCAAATTTACACTTTTTGTCGCTTAGTTTACAAGTATTTATAGTGTTAAAATTAATTTCTTCTTAATTAACATCTCTATATGTGACTGCGCATGTGCGATTTTACACTGAAGAAACTACTGCCCAAAACTATATCTATAATGTAGAAAGATTTAACTTTTTTATTTATTAGAAATTAAAAAAATATTTAATTCACTGTACATTCGAACATTTGCGCATTCTTTAAACTCGTAATTTACATTTTACAGTAGTATATCTCAAAGAAAAAATCTAAATTAATTTGAAGAATGGTTAATTTTGATATATATACATATATACACATATCTCTCTAATATTATCTTTCTCTTCGTCCTGTTTTATTAATTCATTCAATTAGCACTACGAAATATTGAAATTAAAATAAAATAATTATATTAGTTTTCATTGTTTTATTCTTGCGATAAAGTAAGAATAAGAAGTAAAAATAAGAGCAAATGAAATCAATTTATATGTATAATATTAGTACATATTTTAATACGTATCAATATATTAATCCTTCTTTAAATTTATCTCAATCTGCCGTTTGTCAGATTGATTAAAATTTAAAGCTTTCAAGAATCTCAAAATCAACTAATACAGGAATATACCTCGCAGTTACTAGACCGAAAATCCTCGACCTCGTTGCTTAATTTGGCGTGAAATTGAGTTATTTCTAATTCTATTCTTTTAAACAGAAAATTCAAAATATTTCCCTTACAATGTTTCTTGCTGAAAAATATCCTGAAGAATTAAGTAACCATTTCACAAATTCACCGCTTAGCAAAGCTACATCAAAGTGTTTGATCGTTTACATAGACCCACGTAGGCAACTTCTGCGGCTTTTACTTAAGTTTGGAGAAGCCACAGTCTTCGAAGTTCGATTGGCTCCTTCGGCAGCGATTCTTATAAGAAGTTCTTAGGGTGAAAAGGTAATGTAACAAAATTATACAGCAGTGCAGAACCTAAAACTTCTCAAGTAAACGGGGAGACAAGAAGCATTAAATTAAGAGGTTTTGAAGGACTGTTTCTATGTTAAATTGAAACACAAACCTTCTTTTAATACACAAAAATTAGCCTGGTTTTTTGGAAAAAATAAGACGTTTCCATCAGAATTTAGAACCTTTAAAATATAATTTTTTAAATACTTTAACATTTTTAATTTTAAAATTCATTATAACTATGAATTGTAACGATGAACTGTACAATCCATTATAAGTATTGATTTTTTAAATTCAAATTTGTATATTATGATGTTTTATTAAACAAGCATATTTCAGTGTACAATATTTTTATTTTATTTTCTTCTATTTCTATAAATTCTGTTTCAATCCCACGATTATAAATCTTTCAATCAAATTGACTCTACGAACTTCGAAAACTCTCACGTAAGTGACAAGAGTAGAAGTAAGCATTCCTTAAAGGAGTTTAACGTTTGGATATTGCCTCTTTGAATAAAAAAGAAAAGCTCAAGATTTATCCGAAATAGAACAGCGCTTTGCCTTCGAGTTTAGAGATGAGGTACGAGAGCTTTTTCTCACACACGTATCTTACGGCTTGGTTGCTTACTCCTGAGTTATGGAGAATCTTATGAATTCTCGTGAAAACACATTACATAGAGCCGGTTATTAAATTTCGACCGCGGGTTGGGTTTTGACGTAAGGCCTTAAGTTTGCTGGCTATTTACGCAAATTCTGATTTAGGTGCTTTTTTGTGGAAGATGGTTTCTTACTAGCGCTTAAGATACATTTGAAGAAAGACCTTTATTAATACATCTCACCAGTCAGTTTTTTTTTAAATTTTGCGTGGATATTAAACTTTTTTTATTTACTAGTATGTATTTTTTTACTTATAAATAAATAATTTGAGATGTACAGTAATAATACTATTCCTACGTGATCATATTTTTGAATTAACCAATTTAGCCAAAAATAATACAAATTTTATTTATCCAAGCTCGATAAAATTTTATGGTATAATTAAATTTTATGCATATTTTTTTAACATGAATTTAAAGGTTTCTTTAATCTTATGCTGCAGTTTCAAATAAAAATTAAATAAAGTTACCTACAAAGTTCAATTTTAATTTTATGCATAATTCAGAATAATAACCAGCACCGGTTGTAAAAAGAAACAAATTTCATAGCGCGCACTATTAAAAATGCCGTTTACCGGCAAATTTTTTTTTTTTTTTCCGAAAATGAGGCTCGAACTCGGAAAAACGCACGCACCCAAATCCGCGCGAGACAAAAACTTTTTCCTACCTCTCCTCCGCTCCGCATTCGCATCGATACACACAGAGGCTCTGCCGCGCTCTCCCGGCCAAACTAAACGAATTATCCAACTGCTGGTGCTGCGCCCACATCGAAACTTCCGGTCCCGCCTCGAAATCCGCGCGCGTCAGCGCCACGCGAGCGTGTACACTCGTCCGCCTCATATCTGGCGGAAACTTTTAACGGGGACGCATGGCGACGACTTAAAACACAAGCGACGACGCCGCCGCCGCCAGCTTTCCTGAATAAATTTCACCCCCGGAGTCCGTGCAGATGGGCGGGGGGGGGGGGATTATATGCATACGTGCGGCATTTAAAGCTCCTCTTACGGCGGCCCATGTGTGCATATTGCCGGCGCGCGTTGAGTGCTCTTTTCATCGGGAACGACTGAGATTTCATTCACTGCCACTTGGCTTTCGAAGCTAGGTTAAATATCGTTTTTTACGAGAATATAAGTCTAATACGATTAAATACGCATAAATTCTGATTTATTCTCCATTTCGAAACCACAATCGTCCTATGAAAATAAATAATTCCGAAATCCAGTTTAATCCGCGGCAGTACCGAAACTTCCCAAGTCGCGTTGACGATTCGTCAAACAACTCTTTCGCGAATCAGCGTCGTCGCTCCGCACAGACGGCAAATCCGGCAAAGCAGCTCCGAGTCATCGTGCGCAAACGTGCCGAGTGTGCGCAATTTCTGTATGCCTTCCCACTTCCTTCCCTTCGCGTGCTGTTGATTTCCGTCGTGTGACGTCTTACTTCTGTGTTTAGTGAATCGAAGCTAGACAGTTTGGCAACTCTCTCTCGCTCCCTCGTCTCCGGGCGAACTTTGGGCGGTCGTGGCTTTATAATCGCGACAGCGTGCCCTGGTTATGGATATGCACGTTTGTGAGGTTGTCAGCCCAAGTATGGGCGAAATGAAATACTGCACGGTGGTGCGCGCGGCGTTGTTGCTTCTTTTCTGACTTTCATTTTTACGGAGTACCTTCCGGTTGAATTACACCCTCGAGGTACTGGAGGGATTTGGTTTAGCCTATGAAAAAGAGAACGCTATAATGAAATTGTTCTTTTGCTGGCTTTTTACAAAGAAAATGGTTTTATAAATGTAAATCAAGTTTCAGGTTTAATTAAAATTTTAAGTGAAATGCAACCGTATAAATTATGCAATTATAAGAAAAATTTCAATTTTTGAAAGGTTTAATTAAATTTATTAAAATTTACGAAAAATGAACTAAAAATCTTTTCTTAATGAACTGTCTTGCTCTCAATAGTCTCTCATTTTGTCTGTTTGTCAAAACGTAGTTAGAGCACTTTATTTGAGCTCGGCAATATTGATTGTCTCGCCGAGAGTTTGAAATTATGTCACAATTATGGGAACAAAGCCTTTCGAGTTCCAATTTGCGAACTTGCTACAGCTGAAACTGACATATTCCGTTTATTATAATTGATTTTGAATATTGTCTTTTTATGTAACGAGAATTAACGAAAAAGAATATCAATAAAAATTGAGTTAAGTACTTAGGAGACAAAATTTATAACAATTATTTTGTTTTATTTACAAGAAATTGTTCAATTTTCTGTATGTAATTACATAATATTAACATTAAATAATAAATAACATAGCTTTCCGAAAATTACGTGCGTTTTATTAATTTATTACCGGAAAATTACCGGAAATTTTATAAGTAGCAGCTTTTTATTTTCTTGTCTTGTGTTGCCAAGAAACGAGTCGAAATCGTCCCAAACGCTTATGTAACTGCAAAACCCTTCAGCGAAATCCCAAAAAGTACCCTTATGCATACGAAAAATTCCATAAAATACAGTCTGGTTAACGAGTATTTTAAATGGAACGCTTTTTAGCTAAAATTAATGTCTAAATTAAATTAAAACAATTGCAAAATCATTTTAAAAGATAAAATATCATTACACTGAAATATTCATGAGCATATTTAATTATTTGATAATGACAAAAAATAATAGCAATTTGTCGTTTTCAACTACAAAAAAAGCTAAGAATTGGCTAAAAATTGTTTATGTTTCTACCAGGGCTTCTTTATAAACATTCTTTTAGCTCTATAGACGCTATAATAGACACTCCAATTATTTTATTCTAAAAAATATTTTCTTCACACACTGTTTTTGGAGGTTTCTTCACACCTCTTCGTTCACCATCCGAGCGTTCAAGCAACAGCAACCCCGAACGGAATTCGCGCGTTCAAGCTTGTAAAACTAAAGTAAAGGTTATAAAAGTTTTTATTTTGTATTCTTTTCTCCTCCGCATTTTATAAGTGGGTCGACGTTCGCCTCGGTTTATGACATAATGAAGGCATTTATTTAGTAGTTATTTGTAGCTACACTTTCTTTCTTAAATCTTAAATAAGTTTGCAGATTTTCTTGAATTTACAACTAATAGTAAAAATTTTATTTTTACTTGCAATTGCTTGTCCTATTGAAAGTATTAGTGTACTAATTATGTAAGTGTTTTGTTAAACCTATGTAAAAACGGCAACATAAATATGATCAATAAAATGATAAAACTTTAACTAAAGATAATATTGAAGTATGTTGACAACAGTAACTTTAAACTATATAAAAGTTGGTAGCTGCTCATTAGTGTGAAATGAAAAAGGAAATTGTAAACGTTAAATGTTTTAAAGTTAAATTCAAATTCAAAAATATTCAGTTATGTTGCCTCCTATAAGACGTATTTTTCTCTCAATACTTGTTAAATATTATAATGAAATATATTATTATTGTAAAATGGGAAACAGCAACGTTTATAAGTGTACCAAAATTAATTTCCGATATCTTTATATCTGAATTTTTACAACTGTGTGCGAGAGAAAATTACACAAAAGGAGAAATGTTTAAGTAATTACATTACATTAGTTAAGTTTATACATACATTAAGTTTTATTAAAACTAAATAATTAAAAATAAATTTAAAAAGTAATAAAGATGTGTTGATTTAAGCCTGAGATATTTTGAAAGATCAGTTAATTTTATCTGTCGTCGCAATTTCAACAAATAAAGATAATACAAGAACAAATAAATGCCTTATACAGAAATCCGATAAACTGCTTGAAAACACAATTTCTCACTCAGCGACCTTTTGCTAATGATCGGAGATCACGAAACGCTGCAACGCTTGTAGTTTTTTTTTTATTTTTTCTCGTTGAACGGACGTGCGAACTCGGTGCGCAAAAAACAATTCATCGTTCGCGCGGATGTAACTGTGAATCAAAAATTTAAAAAAAAAAAAGGAAAGTCCAACGTGCCGAAGCTAAATACTGTTTTTTTTATACCGCAACGAACCCTTAATTGATTTTTTTTCGTTTCTCGCGCGTATCGACAGTTTATTGCACGGCCCTGTAGTTAGACTGAGCGATTTCAATCAATGTAAAAAATTATGAGCCAGCTTTTACATTTTATTTTACGTTTTGTGAGATTTAATTTTCAGTAGGTGCCAGATGCAAAGTGTCCAACATTTTAAAGAATTTTATTTAACCTCAGTATTAATACTTAATTTTTTTGGACTATTTTGGGGAAATTGCAACTTTTTACAGAACAAATCACTTGAGCTTCTGATTCATAACTGCGATTTGAAAAATTCCATTCACATCTATATGCATGGATTCAAATCACTGGCTGACACTAACTGTTGTCTGCAATCTCGCGGCCACATTGTTTGTCATTCGCGATAGGTTTGATCTTATCGGGGCGAGAGTTGAAAGGGCGTAAAACAAAACAACGATTCGTAAATCAAAGTGGCGCAATCACGAAGCCGTTCGAGCGACGCGTTAAAACGCCTTGATGATTTTTATATGCAGAACAAACTTTGGATCAACGTCGATGGAATTCAATATTGATTATTGGATTTTCGAAGTTGTAAACAATCGAACGTTGGGTTTTGAAAATGAAATGTTAGAATGTTTTAGCGTTTTGAAAAATCGTGTTACGTTGGTTTCTATTTTTATTTTAATGATTTTAATGAAAAAGAATATTAGAATAGTTATAAAAAATAAATAATTTGGCTAATCATACCAGATACAAAATAATTATAATTCTTTTATATACAAAATATTTACATTTGTTTGTAAGTTACAATGTTCGCTAATAAAAATTGTTTGAAAAAAAATTTTCTTTTTACTTATAAATAAATTACGTAAAAATAGATTCAAAATACAACAACGAAAATAATTATAATGCAAATTTATTAAACAGACATTCGACATACCTTTAAAAATTTTATAAATCAATTTTTCTTGAAAAGTTTGTCGAAAAGAATAACAACCGAACAAATGTAGTCTAAAGAATACAATACATTCTTATACATTATGAACACCTTTTCAATGCTGCATCACGAAGTATGCAAATTATAAGTGCACCCTTCTGTTTCACACATTTGCCATAAAAAAACTTAATGTCGTGAAGTGCTTTCAACGCTTTTGAATTTTGCAAGCACGAACTTCCCCCCGAGTGAGCAATTCAAATAAAATAAAAAAATAAATTTTACCATTGAATTAAATTTCTATAAGATCATAAAAAAACACGGTATCGCCGTCAAAATTCGCCGGCAATCTATGCAAAAAGGATCCAGAAGAATATTACGACGCGGCGCTCGCAGACTTATTAATACCCTTATCGGCGATCCAGCCTCTCCTCTCATCCGAAGCGCGAGCGTTCACCCCTCGTTGAGCGAACACCCTCTTCAGTAGCTTCCAGTCCTCTTCGTTATCGTCTCGTGTCCCCCCCGTCCGTCCGCGCCCTCCTTCCCCACGATGTATTCGCCGCTCGATCCCCGCGCGGCTCTTTTCTTCGCCGAGCGCGCGACCGTCTCCTTTCTTCTCATTATGCATCGCGCCGCCGCGAAGAGGATGTGATTTATATATAGCGACCTCTTGGAGATCGACGAAAATGCCTTCTGCCGACGTGGATCTGGATATACAGTTGCTGAAAGGCGATGGATGGAAAGAGACACCGTTTAAAACTGGCTCTCGGTGCCACTCGGCTCGTCGGATTTTCAATGGGGGAGATGCGCCGCGAAGTATTCGGCGATTTATTGGACTTCTGATGGACTATCAGCTCTAATGGCTCTTACAATTTCTCGATTTTTTTTTTAGATTTTAAGAAGAGATTCGTTGACCTTTCTTAATTAACGTTAATGGAGTTCAATTTACTCTGATTGAAATATTTTCTTGTAATTAAAATCTGGATTTATCTAACGGAGTAGCGGATCAGATTGTTCGCTTCGATATTCAATTTTGTGGTTAGAACAGGCCTGAAGCGAATTAATTTTTTAAATAATACCACAGTAGAGCCGCGTAAGCTTCCCTTTAAAGTCGCGAGATCAACGAGTTTTCGATTCTTTTTCATCTTTCATTTTTCCTTTCATGATTTTTAATACGAGAAAAAATTCATCTGCTTTGCCAATTTGTGACTTTTTATCTTTCTTAAGATGGCTGGATGCTTTACAAAGCATTTAAATATTGATTTTAATTGGTCTGTAAGAAACGAGAGCAAGAATCCGTTATACGTTTGAACTTTTTAAATTGAATTATATTTCGTTCCGTAATTATAAAAATTCCATTTTAATCCATAAAATATAAAAAACATATATATTAATCATTTTACACGTTTACTTTAATTATTATCATACAAATAGTACTATCAAATTTATTATTTATATTATGAATTTTCGCAATCAATGTACTCAATCAACAAATATAACATCCGTGAATGTAATTACGAAATAAATTTTCATCAATTCAAAATATATTCAAACTTTCATGAATTTATATTTACTGCCATTAATACCGATAAAATGTCCAAATAATAAATTTAATTACACGTCCGCTGTAGTTGATTTACTTGTATATTTAAACCGCATTCACGTCTTAATACTTGAAGTATAAGCAACAGGCCATCCAATATTTCACGTCGGACGTGTCCTCTCACATTATTACCGAAGCTACCTGCCTCCGCGATTCCTCCGACGAAGGAGTCGTTTTCAAATAACCCCGCGATGAAAGCAAGCGCGTAGCATCGGCATGTCTGGTCACGAAAATTCAGCCCGAGAGCGTCTTCGGCAACCAAGCTCAAAAGCAGCCGTCTCGGGATCCGACTCACGTACCCTCGTGCCGCGCGCGAGAGAGAGAGAGCAGCCCTCCGCCGCCGCCGCCGCATTTCCGAAGAAAAGCAGAGAGAGCGCCGGTATAGCGAGGGAGAGAGAGTGAAATAATATAAGCCGTGCCCGCGATGCAGCGCTGCACTGCGGAGGCTTAGCGTGCCACTGCTGAAAGTAGGCTCCTCTCGCTCCTCAGGAATTTAATTAAACGTAACGCGGGAATTTGCTTTTCCATCGATTCATCCAGCCGACGTGTTCCAACGCCCTTCCCCTCTCCGCCCCCCTCCCCCCTGCCTTCTATGCTGTATAAAGGACGGATTTGTACTCCCGGCGCCCGACTCCAACGGCATGTTAAAAACCGGCGTGGAGTTCGCCACTTCGACGCCCGCCTAATTCAAGAGCGGTAATTGATTTTAATTAGTCGCCGCCGAGTGCGAGTAACACGCGAGTAAGACGTTAAATAGGAATGTTTATTCGAACGTTTTCTGTGAAGGGAACGCTGCTGATTTTTATTTTAAAGGTCTGATTTCGTATTTATTTACAGGGAAAGTTGCTATTGCCTTCAGAGGCCGGTGCTTACTTTATCAGCTAAAGTTTTTTAATCAAATTTCATAAACTTTATCGAACAGCAATTTTTATTTAAAAACTGATTTCTTAATTTCTTTAGAACTTATTAAAAACACATTTATAGTATAACATTAATTTTATGTTTGGAAAAGCTAATGCCGCGATGTAATCTGTATATAATACTCTACGTGCAGTATAAGCAAGCAAATTGAAAAATATTTTTGAAAATATTTTAAAAACCACGGAAGTTCACTTTTACTGCTCAAATTTTCAAAGAATTTACGGAAAATTTTACATAAATCAAAATTATAATTAATCAACGCTAATCCTTTTAAATGTGAAATACATTAAAATTTATACATTTTAAGAGTCAAAACGATTATTCTTGATAAAAAGGTTTTTTTATCCATCTTTTACGTAACACTTTTGTTTGTTTAAAGACGCATCGATACCAAGAGAGCGATGGCTTTTATCGCTTCTACTGGTATGACAGGGCACAAGACGTCTTCAGTACTCTGAAAACAGTAGAATAGTGTAGAGCAAAACAAATAGGAACGTGTAGGTAGCAGTCGATCATCAATGTGCAGTTGTGTCAAGTTTGTCGTTTACGTGTCACTTGACGTCCAAGATAGCAATTGATTGCTTCGTCATATCGCAATTAATATCAGTAGCTTTGGAAACCTTTCAACAGTGAGTAAAGACTAGTGGTGGATTGTCTGATTTCACATCATGATTCTAATTGATTACCAATAAATATAATGAAATATCGATAATAAATATAATGAAATATGTAAATAAACGGACTCGGAAATTAAATATTGAAATAAAATTTTTATTTTTTGGACAAAACACTGTAACATAGTGACTCAAATTGTAAATAATTAATATTCTTGTTTAGAGTGTTTCGATCATCGCTTTTATTGTAAAAACCTGCTAAAGTTTTGTATAATCTTTATAATAACGAAGCCCAAGATTCCATCGAGTAATTTTTTACAGTGATAAACGTCTTATATTTATTCATGAAAAGGCCTTTAAATCGCTGTATCTTGCCTATAAATCTAGCGAAATAATTTGTACAATTTATTTATAAAGTATATACCGAGTAACGTACCCGAAATCCAGTGCGAATGCTTCATAATTCGCTTACACGTAAGACCAGCAAAGAGATAAAAGAAGCGGAATCATCCCCGAAGCGAGCAGGAGAAAAAGTGTCCCGGCACAAATCAAGCCAAGGGAAAAAGCTCTTATCTCCCCGCAAAGAGAGAGAGAGAGAGCGAGAGAGAGAGAAAGGTTCGCGCGCTCTTTCGGGTGAAGCGCGCGCGCCAGGAGGAGATAACGCGAGTGCCGCGCTCTCGGAATAATAATCGCGCCGAGCCTCGATTTCTACTTCCGGCCTGCTCTCAATTAGAGTAATGAAGGTCGGGGAGCGCATTGCGCGCGGCACGCGTGTTTTGCGGCCGTTACGCCGCGGGGCCGTTGTTGCGCTTTGCGAAAATGAGCGTGAGGGCGGAGCAAAGTGAAGTGATATGAGCATCGAGATTGGAGGGTACGGCCGGCACTGAGTGCGATTTTCCAGTTTTCTGCGTTTTTATCTGATTGCCTAGGTGTGCTTGAACTAGTTTTAGCGGAAAGAGGGGCTTTGAGAATATTTTACTTAGGGGAAAACTTGGAATGAAAACTTGGAATGAAAATTAATAAGAATTTCTTTATTAATAATGATAATTTTTAAATTTCACGAAGAACTTTATGAAGTATTTTTGTTTTGAAAACTATAAGCTTGAAACGTATACGATAATAATATAATACGTTGGATTTGTATTGCAGAGGAGAGGGGGAAATACATTATTAAAAAGATTTTATGAAGAGACCTACAACGCGAAAAAAATTTATAATTTGAACCTATTTGAAACATTAATTAACCCAGTACGAGCGTCATCAAATGCTTGAATAATTTCTTTTTAATATTGCACTGCTTTTAAGCGAAATCTTTTCTTTTTCTCTGAAACTTTTTATTGCACAGATCTATTCAGCACAGATTTTCATTACCAGCGATACTTTTATCACTTAATAATTTTGTCTTCAGTAGGTACTTGCTCATTTTAGAAGGAGGAACTTTATAAGTCTCCGGATCATGAATCGAGTTATCAGGTTCATTTTGTAAATTATTGAAAAATGCAGCCACATATTTAAAAGTGAAAAATTCAGCTTAGAATTGTCGTGGATGATATTTAAAAAAAAAGGAAAATAAACCTAAAAATATTACTTTATTCAAAATTTATTTTATTTTAAAACGGAGTAACAAAATCTCATATATATATATATATAAAAATTGAAAAATTTTGTGGATGGAAATGTCTGCGATGTATTTTTAGAGTTCAACTTTGAACTAAACTAAATAAATAATTATTAATTCTGAAAAAAGCACATTAAAGATTGATACCTGTATAGTTTTATTTGCTTTTTTGAAATTTCATGCAATGCAGACCCTACGATTCTTTATTTATGTTCATCAAAACCTTTTCCAAAAATTTGAGTCAAATCCGTGATCCAGGAACCAGAACCTCTCTTTGTTAGCATTATTATTGCGAGTACCCGGAATTTTATTTCCGTACGATAAGATAAATGAAATTTTCCCTGCGTAATAAATAAAATAAAATCCTTTATACATCCGCGTGATGTATATACACAAATAAACAAGTAAAATACTAAAGAAAAAATTACTGCGTGACAATTAAGTAGCGCCATTAATGAAAAACTACTGTTAAGGTTTGTAAGAGAAGAAGTTTCAAAAAACGAGAAAAGATTTCACTTAAAAAACAATGCAATACAGACGGAAGTACAATCGGTTCGGCATCAAAGGGACAGCAATACCTGAGTTCCAACTGCGCCTTTTCCATTTGCGCCTCGGTTTTCTCTCGTGCCGCGCGCAGCGACGCTCGTTTGATTGGGGCGTAATGAATAAGCGCTTCGCCGGATACGAGGAAGTCGATCCTTTGATGACGGTCATAATGATTCTCGCGGAAAATTCAACGAAGCAGGTGCGAAACCTTTCATGTCGCAAGGGAGGAATTAATTTTCCTTTATTTTATTAGTGCCACTAAATAAAAGATCTGTAAAGAAAAACGTACTTTTTTAAATAGTTTAAACAGATAATGGAAACTGTTTTCTACAAATTTATTTAAAAATTGTTTAAAAAATGCTAAAATTTAATGGCGCATGTTTGTATACAATACATAACTTCTAATCTCGGCTATTGAACAGTCGGGCCTTTTTTTTAAAATCGAAATTCAATTCGGAAGACCGTTAACGGACTCGGTGGGGTTGGCGGGTCGCTTTAGCAAAGCCACCTCGTAAAGCTTCGAAAAGGAGGACGAAACGCGTCGATACCACACGTCGTTTTCGTATTAACGTCGAGCATAAAAGACTTCGAGGAAAGGGGATCGAACCGTGGCTCCGGGAGACTATAAAAAAGAACAAAAAAAGCTACGGGAGAAGAAAGGAAGCGAGGAGGATATTCAAAGATTCAATTGAATTTCATTATTACTAATGGAAAAAAATTGAATTTTTCGATCTTCAAAAGGAAGAATCACTATAAAACCTCTAAAGCATTAAAAATGATCATTGTTTCATGTTTTATCGAAACATCAAATTTTAAAAATTGTAGTCGGCCGTATTGGCGTTTCGATAAAACTTTATTAGTTTGCCGAACAAAACAAAAATGGTTTCAATTAATTTTTACATTAAAGTATACATTAATCTTAAATAATAAAATCAATAGAAAAACAGATTAAATGGTTGTAATGGTCCGTACAATTGAATAATTTGCTAGCAATCAATTTGCTTCATACTTTACTTTTCGGCAATGTATTTGACGAAATTTACAATAAATTCATAAACTATCAATTCTAACTGAAAAATAATTGCAGAAAAAGATACAAGTGATATTCGAAAGAATATAAATTCTAAAAAGCGTTTCTGCTTCGAACAATTCCGATGACAGAATAAATGAATATAAATGGATTTTTGTTAACAGATGCAGAAATAACAAAAAACGAAGAACATCAATTTTACAGTTGAAGTACTTCAATGTAAAAATCGATATACTAATCAAAACTGTTTCTGCTGTGTATTACATAAAATCAATAATACAATGTAAAGCTTTGTCGGAATTATACTTTCAATTAAACAGAATTTCAAAAGCAGATCATTTATATTTATTTTCGACCGAACCTATTTCTTTATACACTCACTACTTTATCTACTATTTAGTTCTATCGAACCAAAGAACGAATGAAAATTTCATATAAAATATTGATAATTTGCACAATTTGTTTATTTTAATTTTTTATTTTTATATCATATTGTAATTTAATCAATTAGTATTGAAACTAAGGCATTGAATAAAAAAAATCGAATCACGTTAATTGAATTACGGTATTAAGAACAAATGATTACATATGACGAAAACACTTGGACACTCCGGGGAATCGACCAAATCCAGATAGTCATCATCTCGTAACTAAGCAAATAATATCTCTGGGAAGGGAGTGAGTTTCATCCACTTGGCCTCGAATGATATCGCCCTCCCTAGATTCACAACAATTCGGGCGTCTTATTTGAACTTCCATTATAACTCCGCATCTAAGCCCCAGATTCACGCTAGAACAAATTCAAGTCCATTAATCAATGAGATCTGTTGGAAATTTGCAATCGATTTCTCTCGGTTTTAATTCAACCTTAAGTAATAAATATATTTCAACGAAATTCGTATTTACTCTCGAAATATATGTTTGCGATCGAAAATTATATATAGATTCAATCAAATAGTAATTTAATTTTAATATGGCATTTTCAACTCGCGGTATTTTTAGACCATTTTACTGAATTACATCCAGAAAAAGTGGGACAATATTAGTCGATGAAACTTTATTCTTCATACATATTACAAGCAATTACTAATTGATTATTTCCCAGCAGCTTGCTAATAATACTGTTCGATGCAAACCACCTTGACACAAGCCTCCCTCGCAAGCGAGCGTTCAATTAAGCAGCAATAGTCTCGAGACGTGTCTACCGTGTGCCCGCTCCCTATCCCAGCGATCATCATCTCGATTACCCACTTCCTCCAAGCAAGCGATTATACCTACGTCGAGTGAAGCCGCGGTGCCTTTATCTCTTGCTCGTGTCGTTTTGCAGGTGATGGGCAAATGGTACGTCGTCCAGATCATCGAGCACAAGATCGACTCGAGGTACGGAGCGGACAGCGGAGGCGGAGGCACACCGGGCACCCTGAGAGTCGTCCTCAACACCTGTCCCATCGTCACGCTGAGGTCGGTCGAGCCGCCGAGGGGAGGCTCGACCCGCGACGGGCCGCCCCGCATTCGACTCCTCTGGGAGGAAAATATCGGCACCCTCGAGTACACCTTTTGGGTATCCAAAAATGGGGGACCTGGCGTCTGGAACTCCGATATTATTCAGAACGGTAAGTAAGCGATATGATTGCTCCGAAAGACTTGGGGAGGCTCAAGAGATGAGGCCAAGATTTGGCGTTGGCCAATTATAGGATGGGACTTCTGGCAGTATTTGCGTTCACGCATCGATGTAACGATCGGCTGGTATTACGGGTATGAATGTCAGAGGACGCTTCGGCAAATGCAGGATTGATACATGAGCTATTACGCTTGAGATGATTTATTGCCTCATCGAGGATTATGGCGATAATATATCGCTTAAACGTGCTTTAATTAGTAGGCTATTTTTAAACATTTAGCATGGCTTAAATTTTGTAGCTGTTTTTAATCTAATTTGCCAAAATGACAATCGATTTTAGTACAAATTAGTGCAGCCAGTCAAAAGTTTAAATAATAATTACTACATTATAATTACGGGCAAGAAAACGGGCAAATTCATTTTATCTTCTTTTGATTTCAATATTTAGATGATTCTTAAAGTTGGTTTATTTTTAGACTCAAAATTAATTAGACTATTCTACATTTCTAAAATTCAATTACTGAATTAAATTATTGAATTAAGCCATTTTATCAAAATCCTTTTATTGAAAAAGTGAGGTTTGAACCATTCTAAATTACTATAACGTGCTTGCACTCAATTCATAATCCTTGCAGCTATTTCAATAAATTGCCCACTGAGACATAACATTCGCGACACCTTTCTTTAGCTTTGTCAGCTTTTTTTCTATTATTGAGTTACTCCGAGAAAAGCTCTCGTTTCACCCATCCAAAATTTAGCCTTTGAGTGAAGTAAAGGTGTCTAGAGAAGGAAAATGAAAAAAAAGATGAAATAAAATAATGGAGAAAGAATATGTTACGAAATCCAAGGATTTTGAGTATTTCGTTTTCACATTGGAAATTTAATGCGGTATTTAATCCGTCTATAGTTACAAAAGCTTAAATAATATAATCTAACTAAATTGAAAAATTGGTTATTAAATGTTTCGTAAATTATAAAATTAAATTAAATTGAAGGAGAATGTGTTTTTAACAAAAATTTTTTACTGTACACTCTATAAACAAAGAAAAGAAATTATGTATTAATATACTGACCTAATATATGATGCTGACTTATGCAAAGAAGCCAAGTAAAGGGATGCATGATCAGGAGGTATAAGAAGAGCTCCCCATAAGAAAGCTTTCTCCTCTGTATATATGGAAGGCGATTATTATGATAAGCTGGTTCGTGTCACGGGCGAAACTTTTCGAGCGCGCTAAAAAGTGACACCAAGCTAACCCCGTTGAATAATGGAATTAATAATCGCTTTAAAAGCAAAAGGAAAGATACGAGGAGATAACGAATTTCAAAAATCAGAAGTATCTCTCAATTAATACTAATTTTATAATTAATACTGATGGAGGCACAGTAATTTTCTTGCAAAAATTATCGAGCACTTAATAACAGTAGTTTCAAGAAGCTCTTGCTGTATGTTCAAAGTTCTAAAGTTCGAGCTAATTGAGCAAGAAGAGATTTTGAATATATGAAAAGTCTAATCCTAGTATTTCACGGTAAAGTTGAATAATGGACTATTAAAGTGTCGCATGCTTTATGAACAGAAGGCACTGGGAAGCGTTGGTAAGAAGCATTACCTTCCTCATTAGCATAATCGTACGGAGCCAAAAGAAGCTTCCAATCGGGTAAATTTAAAATTGTGATGACAGTAAAAGACGCTATTTTAAAATAAGTTGGTTTCAATAATGTATCAATTGTGACAAGAGAAACATGGCGTCTCTTCTATTATAAAACATTTAAATTCATGCAATAAAAAAGAGTAAATTCAATATGGAATTCTAAAATTGAAAAATATAATATTAGAAAAACTGTTCTTCATTACTTTCCAAAAGGATATCGTTGAACCTCGGGAATTACCAAACGTAAATGGCAGGCATTGAAAATAACAATTCTTTACGCGAGGAGAACACATTTCCTAATAGCCGTGCAATTGTTAGCCAAATGGCACCGTACGTAGAAGCGATTCTTTCCATCTTATATATAATATAAAAAGAGGTAAAATCATATAAAAAAGCAAGTTTTTCAATAGGCAATCTAGCGAATGTTGGGTAAGCCTTTTTTATTACAGATTTTGTAATCGATTTCTTGATATACAGGGTCCAGGTGACCAGGGGAAATGCGCTAGAGAGTATCGATCGATCGATTCCTAGCCGGGCTTTACGGGCAGCTGTAAATGGATTTTATGGATTCTTATGTCGTTTACGACGCGACGAATGCGCGAACACAGCCGGTCCCCGCTTCATCGTTTCGGAGGTATTATAGGCATTATTACGAATTGATATTAATCGCGAATTGCAGTAAAATATTAAATTCTCTATTGACAGAGTTATGGATGGAACGAATTAGCTCTCATTAAAATTCACTTATATTAGCGTAGAGTTATGAAATAGGGCTCTTTCGATTTTATTAAATTTTTTTGAACTGTTTTATTAAAGTTCACGGAGCAAAAGTACGCCCCCCCCCTCCCCCCTTAAACTTCTGAAAATTTATAATTTTGTACTGTTTGACCGTCCGATCAATAATCTTCATGGGGTCTAAGTCTGAAAATCGATAATTTATGAGATATAGAGCTCTGAAATGTCATAGTGGCATTTGTTGCTCCTTGCAAGTCGGGACACCGATGCCTGTTGGACCTTAGTATGTACGTATGAACACATACATGTGTGAAATGCGTACACATACTTCTGTATATGTGCGTTTGTACAAGTGTGTGTATGATTATATAGTACGTACATGAGCTTTTTAAGGAGAGAAGACTGTGGGAAATCTTACATCAGCCGGAGGAATCGCCAGTAGATAGGCAAATCGAATGCAAGCACCTGGTTATCGCACCGGGTCGGCTAACGACTCCCACAGCTAGCAGAGACCAGGAAATAGGACTTCCTGATATTTCCTGATATTTCCTGATAGTGTGGGATTCTTGCCCACAAGCCCTTCGCTCCTTGGCTGAACCACCCCAGGACCGTCGTTAGGTATCACTTCGGGGTGGAGTCTTGGTCTTACCGCAGCTCGAAGCTCTTCCTTCTCGGAGACCCAGTAGTGACTTCATACTCCTTGGAACCATCTTGAGCGTTATACTTGAGGATCCTGTCAGTGAAATAGCTTCCGAGCATGTGTTTGCGAGTGTGTGCGCTTGCGGGTGAATTGACCAGGAATCAAAATCTTTAAGGTTACTGGAGGGAAGGGGGAGGGGTCCTTTATTCGACAGTAAAATGATTTTCGATCATTTTAAATTATAATTTTCATATTATTGCACAGAGTTTTATCTATAAAATTGCGAAACGCAGTAAAATTCGCCGAGCTTAACATGAATCTGTAATATAGATTTTCAAATTTTCAAAATATTAATTTGAGAAAAATTCTATCATTTTACTTTTAATTAATAATTTTTAAATTTGATTAAATAAAAGCAAACCAAATTAAAGAGTTGTTACTCTTTTACATTTACAAAAGAAAACTAATTTTTAGGTAAAGTTGAGATTCAAATAAATGCATGTCATGGAATCGCTGGCTTTGTAATCTTCTTTCAGCCGTACAAACAATACACAATTCTTTGAAAAAATATCTACAAGCACATATATACATGCGTATCCGAATATACACGTTGTACTATGATAGTAAGGCGCTTTATTACATGTATATCGTTGTGGAAAAGGGATAATCATCAAATCCGCTTACGAAATTCTGTTTTTTGTAGATAAATAGTCAGAAATACTCAGCGATTCTTTTACTTTTCTAAAAAATGTTTCCGTTTCGGCTTTTTAGGATAGCGAGCTGTACTTACAATTCGTATTACTTGGCAACTAATACTTTTAAGATCCAAGAGTTGGGTGGAGATGAACAGGTTTCCGCATTAGCAGTTCGTTTGACGCGATTTCCTTTTCCTTACGCTGAAGAGTTTTTGTCGCTTTGGCGTATACGCGGACTTTATTAAATTTTTTTCTGTAGCTAGAAACTTTATAATTAAAATAATCTTTTAAAGTAATCTCTTTAATACCTCGTTTTTTACAAAAAATTTTGCCGTTCGAAACTACTATAAAATTTTTATTAAAAGTATTCGGTAAAAAACAAAGTTCTTTGCAATATCAGTTATAAAAAATAATATTTTGTCGTAAAATTAAAAAATCTACTGGTAAAAAAATAAAAAATAAATTTTTATATTTTAGTAATCAATTTATAGTTTTTTCAAAACTGTCAACAAGAAACTTGATAAAATTCGCAGAAAAACTTTTTTATATCATTTTACAAAATAAAACTTGTTAAAAAAAAATTTGTTATAAAACACAATCCTTCAAATTTCATTGATACAAAGCATTTTTCGCTCCAAAAATAATCAATCCCTCAATCAATCCGTCTTTATTAGGTGTAAAATACTTGCGTCGCTCAGGTAACTACCCTAACGATTTTACAAATTGAAAGCGCCTCGCAACCTGGTGGCGCGCGCATCACTCGCCCGTCGAGCGGCTACGCGGCTGGATGCAGTGGTTCACGTCGATATGTAGGGCGAGCCGTGTCAGTCGTCGTCGTCGTCGAAACCACGAAGTCTGCTCGCAGATCTGGCGTCCAATTACCGGCTGCCGGAAAATCAAGGAGATAGAAATCGCCGCCTGTGAGTGGCACATCGTCCTCCCCAAACGATGCCATCGATGTCTACGGCTCTCTGGAAGCGGCACCCTTTATCCTGTTTGCACTCCTGACGACTCTACGAAAGAAGTCGCTCCCATTTGTGGCCGTGTATTCCTTTAATCCTTTCGTCCTTGTTACTTCGTTTATTTTTGCTTTCGAAAAGTATGAGTTGGGATGTTTATTTTCGTTCATTTCGTTTAAAATTTTAACCTATTATTGTTTTTTTTTTGTTTTTTTAGAGAATTATAATTTACTTAATATAAAAGAATTTCTACATTAAATAAATGAGAACAAACCTTTTTGTAAATTAATTACACAGGCATTTCCGTTTATTTTATTCATTATAAAAATAAATAAAAATCATATCTCTGTTAATTTTCTCCAAAATTTCTTTGAATTCAAGACTCAATCTCTAATTTCCATAATTTTGTACGATAATTACGTACATTTAAAAACTTGAAAATTTTATACCGACAGAGTAGGAATAAAATTTTTTATATTGATATATCTACTTTAATTTGCTACATTGTTTCGATTTTAGAAATTTTTTGAACATACCTGCATTATCTGATTGATTCAGGCTTTAGAATTCCCATCTCCAATCCTCCTTTCTGCATCTTACCGAAATTCCTTGAAGTCCGCAGATTCCAGCTACCGTTTAAACCGCTGAATCAAATTTACTAGCTTGCCTCACTTCAATAATGGTTAGAGGATTCCATTAGCATTGTTATATCCATCGTATTCAGTTTATTATATAATAATACTGTATTATATTGTATTATAAAAGTTTTATGGATAAAATCTGAACTCTAAACTGATATTTCAGTTTAGAGTTCTTAAGTATATAATTCCCTCTGAAGAATGGATAGATCATTTTAAAATAGATTAACTTTTATTAAGAATTTCAAAGAATTTATTTTTGTCTCTTTTTGTTATTTTGCATTAATTTTTCGTTCTTGAAAAAAAAAGTGTCCCTTCTCAGTTTTTTTTTGTAACTCCCCTAGTTTGTATGCTACATCGTCTACACTTTCATGCCGTGGCCCTTTCCGCTCGCTCTGATCAATTCTCTGCATCTCTCTTTTACAATTTCCATTGCAATATACTTCGCTCGTCGATTTTCTCGATTTTCTTCCTCTTTCGCACCCCCATTCTTCTGTGCGCTACTTCTCTTTTTGGTCCTCTTTATATATATATAGCAGTCCCAACTTCCGTTTTCGCGCAGTTCTCATTCCTCTTATTCAACCATATTTTTAATATCGACACCCCCGGAGACAGACGGACAGATGGAAAGCTCCATATGGGCTTTGAGATTAAAATTCTGCATATGCATATAGTCGGCGAGGATATTCGGGAGCCGCTTAGAAGTTTATGGGCGACAGCTCGGGGGTTTGCGAATTTTTCAATGAATGCAAATGCCGCAGAAGCTTAAACTTTAATCTATTAATTAATGGACTGTCTTTAAATCAAATTTTATCCATAATATAATTGAATAATATAATTTTATACAAGGATTTGTGGAAAACTTAAAATAATTAAATCGTTTTTTAGTGTAATATATACTTCTAATAATTTATAAATTATACTTTTGCAAAGAAGAAATTCAACGTTCTACACAATTTTTAAATTCTTAAGAGATTGACATTTATATTTTTATTTCAAGTACGTTAAAGTAACTACCTAGCTTCTTTAATTATCTATACCAGTTTTTTCAAGAATCTTTGATGTTAATTAGATAATGTCAAATACCACTTACATTAAAGTACTTAATTCAACAATCTCTGAATGAAGCACTTCACATAACCAGTCGCATGATCTCTATTACCTCGCAGCTCATTTCCAACTATGACAGATTGAAACATTTCGCCCACGCGAGTCTCGAAAAGACGATCAGGCCATATATCTAAAGCTAAAATCATCGCGTCTCGTCTTATCGGCGACGTTATCCTGAAATCTTTATGACGACAAAATAGGATTCTGGGAAACCCAAACTCGGCGCTCTCCCAGCGGCCAAAAGCTCCAATTAATTCCGTCAGTAGTGGGTAAACCCCTAATTGGCCCCGGAGCGCGTCTATTTCGCGAAGCGCGCCGTCCCGGATTACTCCAATCGGCGAGCCGTCATGCACATTCGGCGCTCGGCGTCGTTACACTTTGCCGCATCGACGACGGTGATTCGCCGCTCATGAGACTCCCGGATTTCGCACGTTTCAGCGGGCGCCGCCGCTGTTTGCCGAAGCTTTCGCCCAGTTTCGATACGTTCAATCTTTTGTTGCTTGACTCTGCTACACGATGTGTATTTGGAATTGAGGGCCGCGGGAAGAATAGAATTTTAACGATAATTTGCAGGCGGCAGTTGGATGAGTCGGCGATGGACTTTTTTCGAATTCAGGGAGCAGAGTGCTTGCGAATGAAATGCTAGGAATGAAGCTTCGAGAACGTGAATTATGTCAAATGCGCCCTGGCGTCTTTCTTCTAACGCTGAATTTTCTCGTGAAAAGTTAAAAATGTCAAATCGGTCCGAATTCGACTGTCTTTCAGAAATATCGCTTGCTCGTTTGATTGATTTATTTTTGCACCGCAGAGTGATTTTACAAACATTTCTTACACTCCTCTGTTACACTGAATATATTAATCACCAAATAATAATAAAACAATTATTGATCCCAACTTTTCATATACACATTTTCTAAAAACTATTATTCGATTTAAAACCGTACCGCTTTCCATGACAATTACTAAGCAATATTCTTCAGATAATGTAATTATTAGCAGACTAATTCGGTTACTTCGTGGATAAGACGACCGACCGCAATTATAGTTCCCACTCCTGCGCCGTTACTCGGCCGCAGCAACGCGCGTTGCAAGCACGCAACGAAGCGACCATTACTCGACCGTCAATAGTTCCTCCGAGAGACAGAAGCTGCGTGCCTTCGATTAACGACGCCTGGCCCCGCTTTAATGGGCGATTAGAGCGATGATTTCGAGTCGCGAAACGCGCAGAATGCGCCTTGCGCGCTCGCGGCCGCGGAGGAGTCATTGAATAGGAACGCGTTGATTTGCGGTCGAATAAGATGCCGAAGGGGCCCCGTGCTTGACCCGCTTGATGGCTCGGCGTTAGTTTCGGAATTAATCAGCAAAGATGACGGCTTCACCTCTGTGGCGATGCACTGCAATCGCGTTTTCATAATAATTTGAACCGAGGATCGCAGCTTTAAAAACAGGAGATGTGACGTCTGACCGAAATCAGCATTATTCTACTTAAAATAAAACTGCTTTCTTTACAGTTACGTTTTTGTTTGCTGAGACTACGAAAAAGTTTTGGAGTAACTTATCTTTTTCTTAGCTATTATTTTCCAAAAAAATAAATGAATCAGACAAGTTTATAAATATCGATCATTGATGGATATTACACTTATAAATTATTGATTAATTTCTGCTGCTCAGTAATTTAATAAGTTTTCTAATAAAAAATATTATAAAATTTTTTATTTCAACATATTCTAACGATATTCACACTTTCCTTCCTGGTAAGAATGACATTTCGATCGTGACTATTCCTACATAACTCTACCAGTACGAGTCGTGAATTCGTAATAAGGCTGATAAAGCGACTTTTTAACGAGATCCGAGAATTAATTGTCGGTTTCTGCTGCGGAATCAAAAAGATCTGGAAGCTTTAGCAATTCACCAGGATGAGCAAACAAAAGAAAAGAAAAGGATTTTAACGATTTGAAGATAAAAAAAAATTAAAAATGAAATGTAATCATAACTTAAATATCAATTAAGTACAAAGTAAAATAAAATAAAAATAAAAAAAAATAAAATAATTTGAAATACAGAAGATACCATAAACTTTTGAATACGGACCCGCAAGTATACGAGTTTTACAAATTCACACGCATGAGGGTTTATCATTCTAAGGCTGAGAGTGAATAATACAGGCAATCTCCAAATTTTTGCCATTTTCATTTTTTCAAGAGCAATATCTCGGTAAAAAATTAATGAAACCAAAAATTTCAAACGTCATTTCGAAGGAGGAGTCTAAAAGTACAAAAACTGAAGCTGCGCCACCTTTCTGAAGTATTCCGCGTTCTCCAGACGACTCTTAGAACAATTTATTTTTCTGTTATTTACATTTTATGGAAAAACGCTAAGGGATGCCCAAAATGTGCTTATTTACTAAATCTGATATATTAGATGTAAAGCTGGTTAAATGTCTTCAATTTGCTTTTTTTCAGTTCCTGTACGTTAATTAGTTCGCGAGATATGTAACATCAAAGTGAAAAATGACTTTTTTTCTTTTGACTGAATGTGTTTCGTTTTACGAAAAAAGTTATCTTCGTCCGTGAATTTGATCAAATGCAAGAAAAAATTTTTAAATTTTTAAAATTTTTCTTCTCGCTCTGTATTTCAATTAAAATTGAACAATTTTTATGACGTAGCATACACAGTTAAAAAGTAGAGATCCGGAGCTTTAATTTGCGTTTTTTTCTTTCGCCTGCGACCACTTTTTGAAAAACTACTTTGAAAAGCAGTTTGAATTTTCCAACTTTTTATCACAGAAAGTAGATTTCTCTTAAATTTTTTATACCAGTCTAGTTTATGATACAAAGAGTAATTTTTCTAAGTAAATAGTATGATTTAAAAAAAGATTTCTTAATTGTATAAAATAAAGCTTTTCTTACCATAGAAACTATTCGCTTTATATATTTAACACCTGAATATAACCTTTTATTAGAAAAGACCTACATTGACGTACTACTTTTCTGTTTCGCAGGCTCACTGGCAAACGAGCCGTCGTACAAACAGTTCCTGGGCACAGTGCGCGTGATGAAGGCGGTGGCCTCGCACATGGTGCTGACATTCTGCTCGCGCAACGCCGACGGCCAGAAGTTCTCGATCCTGGTGGGACGCGAGCATCGATTACCGAAAACCGACCTGAACGGGGTTCGAAAGCTCCTGGAGCGACGTAACCTTAAACTGCCGACGATTCGCGAGAGCTGCGCCAACGGCGGAGCCTCGCTTGCAAGACTGGACACCCAGCTGGCGACCTTTGGATTGCTGGCGACCCTCGCCCTCGTGCTGCTCCGACAAACTGTCAATTAAAAGCTTCGCAGGGAGAGCCACTTTTTCTGTACGGATTTTCACTCTGATCAGGGAAATTTCGAAATTTCGAAAGAATTTGCGAGGTCGCGATGGAGGGCGTTCGACAATTACGATTTTGACTATCTTGAATATTATAACCGTCCGATTTCTCACAAAATTTGAATTTTAAATTACTAATAATAATTGCTACAAGTATATTAAAGTATCAAATTGTTTTTGATAAAAAGAAATTTAATGAACTTTCACTTGCAGGGTAAAAACAAAAGAATTTCCTAGTCACTTGACTAAAAAATTAACGATTTACTAGTCAATTCTCTATCCAAATATAGATATAAATCCTTACTTTACAAAGTGAACAGTCATTTCTTTAACGCGAACGACATGAATTTTTCCGTCGATATAAGCAGGACAAATTCCTCAACTCCCTCATTAAGAGTGAAAGTACGTAAAGAAATTGCACAATTTACCAACGAAAGGCGCTAGATCGCGTCACGATTGCTTAGCGAATTTCAGGCGAGAGTGTTTTTCGACCGGGAGAGGTTGGGGTTGCGAAGAGTTACGGAGGCCCGTTATTTACGATTTTAATCTACAAGTGCGTTACTCTTTTTCTGCTCGGCCATTAGGAATGCTGCCACGATCACGCTTTTGCGCGCCGCGCTATGAAGAATCGAGGTCCGCGCAATAAGCGGCCAAATTGAATTTCCGTCGCTGTTCTTGCCGATTATTCATGAACGTACATTGATTACAAGAACATTAACGGAAATTAATCGAAGCTCTTGTTTTATTGCTTTGTTCGAGCGGAAGCGCGTGAGTAAATAATTATTAGGAGTCGATATTCATTTCAATGACAGAGAAACGCTTTTTATTGCGGAAAAGGGATATGCCACGTTTAACGTACGAGAAGGCTTTGTTCAAAATTGAACCCTCTTAATGGTCATTTCGAAATGCTGGTGCTTCGTCTAATGCACGTTTTAACGCCTTTTTCATTCAAGCACAGAGCGACAAAAAGATGCAAAGAAAGAGGCGTGCTTTTCCCGTAATTTCAGCAAACGCAACGGTAACGTCTCTC
Source organism: Ormyrus rosae (assembly GCA_035047165.1). NCBI lineage: Eukaryota > Metazoa > Arthropoda > Insecta > Hymenoptera > Ormyridae > Ormyrus > Ormyrus rosae. The sequence goes on from JAWWML010000062.1 coordinate 11,046,585, forward strand.
GTTCTTAAAAAATGAAGCTTCCGCCTTCTCGCTCCTCAAAGAACGGAGAGACGAAGGAAGGAGAGGGAAAGGGAGAAAATAGAAATTCCCCGACGTCTACTTCGAAGCGACAAAGCGTTAACGACCGAAAGCACGCGATCGCCTGCAAGTTTTAAGGCCGCAGATTTTTCTTTTCTCTTTCTTCGCGAGAGAGCTGACGAAAAACGAGAAATGAAAAAGAATTAGGTACGGGTAGAGGAAAAAGGGAATAAGTAGGCTGCAATTTATCGAGCGGCGCCACAGTCACCGTTGCATAAGATGAGGGCCGCTACCGCGCCTCATTTTCCATTTCGAGTGATTTTGATAAAAGATATAAGAGAGCCGTTTTTTTACGTAAAGCATTGTAACCAACGCCGAACCGTAACCTTTTTGCTGGTCCACGTTTTTTACTGATGTTTCTTGGATTTTATTACATTGCGTTTTTGATGAAAAAATTTTTAAGCTTTTCGCGTGATTTGGGGTGGATCGAAATCAAAATTCGGCAATTTTAAGAAAATTTAATATTTAGAAGCAGTTTTGAAACCAATACATATCATTTTTTTCCGAGAGATTAGACTACATTTTTCGAAAAATCAATTAAATAACGGTAAAAGTTAAAATACATTTAATACATTTTAGAATATGTTTACTTTTAATCCGAATAATTTTCAAGAAAACGAGTATTATTTTTCCATTTCTTATACTATGGCGATAAAAATTTATTGAAAAATTCTACAAGAGTAAATGGGAAAACTTTTTTATGTAACTTATCTGAGGTGTTTAGATATCTAGATTTTTTTTAATGATACTTTACCATCAAAGAAGTATTTGATCAGAAATATTGTCACCGCAGCAATTTAATATTACTGAAATTTTTGATGAAACTTACACAGGACAAGACTTTTATAAAATTTTCTGTAAAACATAAGTTATCGTTAAATGTATTCTTTATTATTGATAAACGGATCTAAAATATAAGTACAAGTTAAACGTTTTGCGATTTTGATTTCGAACATTCTAGAACACTGAAGAACTGATGATAAATTTCAAAGCCGTCTGCACTTGACTTCTAGCTTATCTATCGATCGTACTGCCTGTGTCAAGTAAACTAAATCGTGTTAAAGTAATGAGAAATTAAAGAATCGCTTTAACATTTTCATGCATTATATCTAAAAAATTTTTTCATTAAATATTTTTTTGGTGCATGCAGAGAGAATTATCTGTAGAAAATTACTAAATAATTTGCAGAGCAGCTATTAATAATTTAATATATTAAGCTTCTTCACATTTATGAAGCGAATCTCTATACATAGGAACGATTAACGCTATTACTATTCTAAATTTCTGTTGTCGCAAATTCTTTCTATATGCAAAAATTATGCAATAAATGTTATTCATGCAAGCATATTAGAGAATTAAATTACATGACAAGAACATCTAAAAATTAAAAAAAGACAAAAATATATATATGTAATTAATTCGCCACGGCATCTCTAAGTTTTACGAAAAAGCTTGATTAATCAAGCAGAGCTTTGGCCATAATAATTAAGGGTTCTTATTTATATAACTTGTACAAACCTTATTTATAAAAAGAGTAAGCAAATGATTTAGAAAAGAGTCAAAAAAAAAATCACAAGTTACGTAGGGGTACATATAGTCTGTACACTGTCACAGAATTATAATTGTTTTCTTTACTATATTAATAGCACGAAATATGATTGTAAATGTTTTCGTTATTAAAAATTAATGAAAAATTAATTGTTTTTAAATATTTATATTAATGTTTAACCGTATGAAGTAAGACAAAAAGGAGAATTATTATGTGGTTGTGCATAAAATCAATACGACGATAAGAGTGAAAAGTTTTAACTGTGTCAGATAATTTATGAAATTGAAACTTACAACAAATTTTCAATTTTTATTGTTGCATATCTGTGAACCAATTTTGGCGTTAAACAACTTTTATAATTAACAAATTTTTAAAGTAGATGTGTATGGAGAGAAAATGTGCAAACAAATTTTAAAACTTGGCTTTAATCTTTTCTTTCGACTAAAATTATTTATTTTTCTTATTTTTTGATAAAATACAATAAGCTTTCGTACATCAACAAACTTGCAAAATAGAAGCTTTCACTTGTTTATCATTACCTTTGCCAAATTTAGACATAACAATTAACACAAACAAGGCACAATGTCACTAAGTAAGACGTTTGAGATCATTTATTACCATATGACCTCGTAGGTCTATCGCGCGGTATTGGACAAAAAAACCGTTTTCAGTTTTTGCTTTAGTTGTTGGTCGTTGATCGATGAATGAACAACTAATCAATGTATAATCCGCGCTCATTTTTCAAATGTTACCGAGTCCCAAGTCTTTTTTCCACTACAATTTTACCTCAACCACCTTTTTTGTGGTGACAGGAAATACACAATCTAGCTATAATTACATTGTTTTAATTGATGAGTAAAAGAATGATGCGTAGAGTGAATGAGAGAGAAAAAGAGTTAATGTTTGAATTTGATTGTGCTTACACCGGAGGTTCGCGTTGTCTGATGTGAATGAAATTATGCTGTGTTGAGCTTCCTAACCAGTTTGTTGCGATCAATGTTAGATTTTTTTGTCGTGCGTTTGAAATGAATTTTATTCATGTGGGTAAATTGTTGTTAAAACAATTGTTCGCTTTTGATTGAAAACTGTTCGTGCATTCGAATGAATATTTACTACTAGATCGAAAATTAATATTGAAATAAAAAAATTGTTGATAAATACTTCCCAATTTAAGGTAAATCAAATTTTTATTAAAAACGTATAATAAAAATATTTATTATGGTAAAAAAGAGTAGGTAAATTAAATTGAATCGATTAAGCGAAGAATCTACACTGATTGTTACATTAATCTACTTTCAGTCTACACTGAAAATGTAAATGTGTTTTTAGTACGTGCTTTCTATATTCGAACAACAAAAGATATGTTTAAAAAAATATGAGATGTTATACGTATTATTAAAATACCTTAAGTTAACAATATACTTAACAATAAAATTGACTATTTAAAAATATGCATTATTGAGTTCATTTTATTTAAATTACTGAGATTTTTAAAATATATAAATTTTTAAAGAAAAAACAATCAGTATTGAATTTTCGGATTTGTGAGAAGATGTCTGCGTGAAGTTGAGTTTTAAATCGCTTTAGAGTCTTTATTTATTGTACAAATGCTCTCTGTTACATGACTTAGTACTTTGATATGTATATTGTCGTATGCTTAATAAATGTATAAAAATTTCAAGAACAATAAAAAAATGATTGCGACGTTTACAAGTTTTTATTTTACTCCTCATCATATCAAAACAGCATTCATTATCATTTAGATCTAATTTACCTTCTATAATTATTACATAAATATTTTCATTATGATTTTTGCTAATGCATAGTTAATATAAATTTACAATTCTAAGTTTTAGTTAAAATATTCTTTTATTTTGAGTTAAATTAAGTTTAAATTCTGGCCTAAAATATATTAAGAAATATTATTACAATGCATTTGTATATAAATTTGTACAATACATAAATTTAAGTTCACAATTGGATGTTGCCTTGCACTATTCACAAGAAAATTGCTCAATGTGACTATTGTTAAGAAGAGATGTAGCAGTCGACCACGATCGCCTTCCTGAGAGAACTGCATCATGCCAGAAAGACAGATCTAGAAGAAGGTTCGATAATTAAGGTTAATTTCACAATTAAGGCCCAGGGAGCAGCTGAATAAGCGGTGCTCGCTAGATTCTACTTAAATGCACCAACGCTTCTGTCCAAGGCTAATTTCACGTGTGGAAACGAAGAATGTAGCTGCCTTTTTCAAGAAATAATTCTTCTTCAAGCGTTCTATATAATTGTTATGCTTTGAACCTTTTGCACAGCTTCAATTGTACTAATATACTGTCATTATCAATTTATTTCAATCATAAATAATGTGAATTGCTTATTATTATTATTTACATTTAAACATAAATATAGATTTTTTTAATTGTACAGTGAATAAAGTAAATTTCATGCCATATTTTTCAAGATTTTCTTAAAGTAAAAATAATTAAAATAGCCATTTTTAATAATTTACATTTATTATTTATCTATGATTTAATTAATAATACATAAAATTCCAACGCATTTATTTTTCAGAAACTTATATTCAAATTTAAATAAAAAGATTATCCTTATTTAGCAAAAGTTTTTAGGGAAGCTTGCATTATACTTGCTCACACACAAACGTCGGCGACAGCAAGGCAAAACTAGCCACTTGTCCCAGACTAACGGAAGTTCAAAGGGCGCACATATGCAATCCTGCAACGTACGCAATGCACTGGCATGAGAGTACGGGAAGTCCGTGTATAATATTTTCGAGAGAAACATCAAATACACCAGCAAACAAGAAATACTTTTATCCCTGCTGGAAGTTTTCACTATTATTTGGTCCCTTTTTGACGAATTTTTTAAAGATTGGCTAATTTTTATTCTAATTTTTGACCAAAAACCTTGTTAAAAACGGCACCGTTTTGATCGAAAAATTCGTCAACAATTGGCCAAAGTGAAAATAATAATAAAATGTTGTAATTCTTTTTGTATAAATTCTTTTTGCCTAATGCATAATTTTTTTTCACTTATACTAAATGACGAAATTGCCTCGGTCAATCCAGATATATGACTCAAACATCCAATAAGCAATCGAGGCTGCAAACGAGGTTCGCCCGAGGTTCGACCGAGGTCGGCCCGCAGTTAGACACCGAGGAATGAGCGAGTTTCAATTCAGGTAGATGTTCAATCGAATAGAGTGATTATTTCCAAGTATCAGATCGCCGATGATGCCGTGCAAGTAGTGTGCTCCGTAGTTTTCGGGTTCTAGGTGTCGATTCACCTTGAGGATGCTGTCTGACGGCACTTGCTCGCCGTTGATGTCTAGGTAGTGCGCTTTGCAGTTGACGAGTTCTAGGTGCCGATTCACTTGCAAGACGCTGTGTAAAATGCGAGGATTTTATTTTTAATTTAATTGTAAATCTTTCAAAATATCATTTCAATTGTGTTACATTAAATTTTTATAAAAAATTATACGAAACATTTGATCCCTAGCTGATGAACGCAGTTGTATTCTAACTGCATTGCGTAGGTGCATGTAGACATTTTTAATATTGATTTTGTATTTTCGCGTCATATATAGGAGCAGTGTTTTATTATGACTAGGTTGATTGAGACGCGTATCACGCGCCGATCAATATCTTCGACTCAAGGTCAATGTAATCGCGTAGGATTTTTAGATAAGGGATCTAGTCTCCTTAAAGTGCTGCATTTCTGCAACGGAAACGGAGCTGAACACAACTTATATCAAGTTCTCATACGTGGATTGACGTGCACTAGCGAGACAAATCCTTGGATGGAAGAAGATGGATCAGAGTATGGAGGTTGAATATCGTAAGCTTATACATTTACTTTTAGAACATTAATTTATCCTTTTAGAGTGGGAGCGTGGACATAGAATCAAGACACTTTTACTTATTTCACATACTTTTGTTTGTTTTATGAAGCTACAGAGGATACAAAAAGGTTTTCGATTTATTTTAAAATTAACCAGCATGATCCAGTGAAAGTGACTAATCTGAAAAACTTACAATATCTGAAACTCAGAGGTAAGTTTACGTTAATGTTATTTCAAGTTAAAGTATTTATTTGTATGACTATTTAAAAAATTTTTTTCTGTTTTAGATGATGACGCTTATTTTTATGAATTCTGTCAAAGACCGTTAAAGGTGACTGATGAAGGTGAAATAATAAACACTATGTATCGATCTCTGGATGGCGTAGACTAGAATGTTCTAAAAACTATTTTAAAGAATACATAAATGTGTTTGTTTTAGTGGATTTTCGGTCAAATTTATGCTCTATAAATTATCAGTATATTCATATAAATATATAAACAAAATTAAACAACCTACACTGAGAGAAAAAAAGGAGTAAAAATTACTATTCTGGATCGTAACTTGAGATATGAAAAGAAAAAAAAAGATTTTTACTAAACTGAATAGTAAATATTAAAGTCGAAAATTGTAGATACGAGAAGAAAAATAATATTTACTATTCATAAATAGTAAATATTATTTTTTCGACTTTAATATTTACTATTTAAATAGTAAAAATCTTTTTTTTTCTTCTCATATCTCAAGTTACAATACAGAATAGTAATTTTTACTCCTTTTTTTCTCTCAGTGTAGTTGTCGAAATTAATTAATGCAAAGGAAGCTATATATTCATTAAATCTAAATTTATATCAAAAGTTACTACGGGCTATTTTGGTTGACATTAAAAATCGATAATACTTTGATCATGTGCAGCTATACAACAGAAAATAATTAAAATATTCTAATTCAAATCAATTGAAAGGCGTCAGCAAGGCTTGGATTTTATTTATAAAACGCAGAAGAAGGGCGAAATTACTTTTCGGCTCGATACAATTCAGAAATAGTTATAATTAACACCTGAAAGCGAGATTTAAAATGTAATGTAAAGAAAATACAATTTTTATGATTATATATTCAGCATACAATAAAAGCTCAACATAGAGAAAGAGCTTAACTGTTACTCCATTCTTACAAAAGAGCAGGAAGTGGAGAAAAAAAATGTATCCTTAAGCGCGGAAAGTTAAATGAGGCAAGGCGCGCGGTGACTATATACACCTTCCTCGAGCACTGTGAGGAGACTCACCGAAAGACTGCAGGAATTGAAAGTTGACTTTGTTGTAACGAGCCTTTATTAAGTAATCGTCGCACGTCACGCGAGGAGAGACTCGAGTGTCTTTCTATATAGGAAATGCAAAACGTATAAAAGTGTAGGGTCGGCCGAAGGGTTCCAGAATAACAAATCCGTTTTCCTTTGCTCGGCTACCGATGAACGTTAATTGCCTTGAGAAACGCTGACCCTCTGCTCGCCTCGACCCGGCATGTTAAGGTAATATACGATATACTCATTGAATAATTTCGAAGAGTCGGTCCCTCTGTCCACAAGTAAAATAAACGCAACTCCCACCGCTGTACCCGCTTGCATTCCTCGTTCGATCCACGCAAGAAACGCGTACAGAGTCTATTTTTGCGCGCGACCCGTCCGACCGATCGAAAGAGAAGCATATCGAAAATGACCAAGTCTCTCGCCGCGCTAATTAAAGTCGATCGAGCGTTCTCACGGCCGTCTCCTCGCCCGGCGCGAGCGCAAAAGATATCGGTTGAAAAACAGGCCGAACCGCAGGACTCGCGCACTTGCCAGGCACGCGCGCGACTCATCCTCCCGGCTCACCCCCCCTCGCGCGTCTCTGTTCTCTCTCCGCGCGAGACGCGAGGCCTTTTACTCTCTTTCCGCGCGCTTGTTCTCTCTCTCTCTCTCTCTCGCGCGCAGATTCTGCCCTTTGTTTTTCCCTTCGCACTTTCGATCAATGAGGGAGAAAGAGAAAGATTCGCGGACATTTGTATGTACGCGAGTACATCTCCTACGGGCGATTTACGTAGCCGCCGATTTAGCGATCGTCGTGTTTCGCCGTGGTATAATTATCTAACACCGCGCGCGTCGTTCTTCCGCGCGAGATCTCCGTCGAGGGAGGGTGCACTACGTCCAGTCTTACTTTCGGGTGCAGTTGACGTTATTAAACGTTTAGAATCGGTTGGGCGGTATCGAAGATGGCGCTCCTGGCGGCTCGGTCATTAAAGAAACTCACCTTACAAGTTATGCATCTTCTTGTAATTCCTTACCCTATTTATAAGTATAAGAATTTCGTTGTGCAGCAGCGGCATTTTATGTACTCTACAAAATAAATTAATTGAAATATATATTTTTCACCCAGAAAGTTGGTAAATTCTCGACGGAAGAAGCGCTAAAGAATTTTTGACCAATCTGTAGGCTGTTTCCTTGGCTTGAGTTACTTATTTTACAAAACTTACTCTCTCAATTAATACATTCTACTTTAAAGCCAAATTTCATAAGCAAGTACAATAACCCCAAGCAAATTTCCTGGCGCATCCGTGCGCATAAACGAAAAGGTGCAGTAATCGGAAGAAGTCAAGAAGCCCCTCGAACGAAAAAAAAGCTGCCAGCAAGCAGCGGAGAATTTCATGATTTTCTGAAAAAAAAAAAAAGCTTGACTGCCACTAGAGACTCCGTCTCGGCGCAGGCGGCGTGTAATCCCTTCTGCACTCCCTCCGCCGCGTCCCATTGACTCGTGGAGAGGTCTGCAACGCCGAGAGAAAGAAGGAGCGCCCTCGGAGCCAGTATTACTACCGGCGGCTACCGGTTTCCATCATTTTTCTCGCTCGCGGCTTTTCTTCTCCGGGGCAACATCTGTCTTGCCCTTGCGTCTCCGATCGGCCGCGTTGCTCTTCGATTCCTCTGTGGCCACGCTCGCCGCCGAGTGCTCGCGCTCTGAAAAGTGTTCGTCGTTCGGGACTGATCGGCAAGCCTCTTTTTTTCCCAAGGATTTTTACAAAATTTTGCAAGTCTCTCGTGCGAGGAGGAATAAAGGTACTCGACGAAATTTTATAAACTTTTGAATGTGGGAATTGATGTATTTTCGTATTTTACGACCGAGTCCTTGACTTTTTACGGTGGTCTTGCTTTTTTCCGGGTTTTAACGATGATCTTAGAAAAAAATATCATTCAAAAGTTTCTCTTATTCACGTTCCTTTCATTATAATTCTACTTTTAGAAGAATCTAGAACTTGCTAATTAGAGATTAAGATCATACGTCTACCTTTAATGCTCCCATAATTGTACTGCAATTTAATTTCCAAGACTTCTAAACTAATGAGAATTTGAAAACTTATTAAACTTTTTTTTAATTAAATGTCTGCATGTACAATAAAAGAATATTCAGATTAAAAATAAAAATTGAGAATTTTTTAATAAAATGAAACAGGAATAAAAGTTTTGAATTAAATGTAACATTTATTCGTAAATATAAACAGTTTTTATTAGTAAGACGATTTATTTATAATAATACAATCAACTCACGTACTTGGTACGTAAATACAACTCGTAAAGATAAAAGTTTCATAATAATTATAATGAAGTACAAAGCGTTGTTAAAGACTTTCAATTAACCACTTTAAAATTTAGCACAAAATGTAATCAGCAGTCACTTATATTGTCTGCAAAGATTCAATTCAATGCAAAGAATATCAGATCGTTATGCAAATTGCATGTTAAACTAATATATTCTCAACTCGAATGTGTTATTTACAAAATGAACTTTTCCCGGAGCAAATTACAGATAAGCAGAACATCTCACTCGCGCCAAATGCTCAACTCATTAGAAACTTTCTCGCTCAAAAAAATCCGAACAAAAGGCCGGGGGAAAACACCTGGCACTTTCCCGCATCCGAATCTCTCAATTTCTCGCTCCCGGGTGATCTGCCGCGGAAAGAAAAAGTACAGTAATTAGGCGAGGAACGCGCAAAAAAACGGCGCCGCAGATCGCGCGACTTATTAAGGGATTAGAGGCGGAAAAAAAGGAGGAAGCAACGAGGCCCGCAGCTCGGGAGCGTCAAACCGTTGCGGCGCTCATCACGCACGATACCGTTAGGCGGCGGTGCAACGGTCGACCCTGCACGCTTTTATGCTCGCGCTTCGCGAGGATATACGAAAAGAGATGCGGGGGCGTTCACTTTTCATGCGGGAAACGAAATATATATATATATTCTTCGCTCGCCTTTGCCGAGAGAGAAAGGGAGATTCAGGTTTTTGTTTACATTCGTATATATATATATATTCTGTGATTGGTTTTGCGTCCGTTGGTAATTTTAAGACACAAGCAAGGCTTCTTATTAGTAGTGTAATATGTATTTAATAACGTCGATTTATTTGATATAGTATAGAAAGTTACGTTTTTGCATGAGTTATTATTCACTTTTGACGTAACTGTATTGTCAGATGAAGGTCTGATAAAACAGACAAGCATAATATTTAGGTTCTGGAATAAAATATGAGCGTCGGTCTTTTAAAAAAAGCGGAGTTTACCGACGCGAAAGAGGGTACGTAAACGTAGATTTATATTAAGGTTTGAATGAAATCTTCCGAAGATTATTGCTATAAGCGTTTCACGTATTAGTGTTTTATATTAAATGTTATTTATTATTATTAGTTTTGCAAAATCTTGTAGTATATTGTTTTATATAATTTACAATGTTTGCATTTTTTAAGTTTAAAAATTCAAATATTTATTCTATACTGAATTTTTCAGTAAAGTATATTATATAAAGCAAAAAAAAATCTGGAAAAATAAAAATCAAAGTGGTTCATCATTTCATATATAATCTTGCTTTATATCTTGCTCGGGTCAGATTTTATTGCGGATTATATCGAAATGAAATTCCTTTAAGCTGGAGCGCGCATCGCTGCATAAATTATGACATTATTACAATAATCTTTGCGAACTGAATGCATTCTGAGTATAGTCAGAAAAAGCAAAGTGCAAAATTATTATAGTTTTAGCTACATGAAGATGATTTACACAACTGGTGTTAATAATAGTTTCTCATATTATTGTTCAGATTTTTTATAATAATTTTTGAATTATATATTGATTTGACATATTTACCAACTGCATAGCTTTATTAAAAGCTGCAGCTTTGAAAACCTTAATAGCTGAAATGAATTTACTCCGCCTGTGAAAAATGCACCATTTATGCATATAGTTGCATTCAATTTAACGCTCAACAAACACGCACAGAAACGTTCCAACAACCGGCCAAAACTCCTGCACGAATATCTTTAATCAGAAGCCTGCCCTCCAAAAGCAAAGCATCCTTCAAGCCGCAAAATCCACAAACTCCACGAATCGAGGGCTCCTCCTTGGGCCCTGGGCAAGGGGGAGTTTCCCACTCGCGGACAATCCGATCTCTCTCTCTCTCTCTCTCTCTCTCTCTCTCCTCGACACTCGGGCGATATGCCCGCTCGTCACGCGCGACCTTCACCGGTCCTCCTCGCGAGGCGATAAAAGCCAGCTGATCTACAGGCCAGGCTTCGGAAATAATAGCTGGCCAGGGGTTGTTGCGCAGCTCCGGCCGCGCAGCGCCGAGGGGCTGCTTCGAGGCGGACGCTCGCCGGCTAGCGAGCGGTCAGTCGGGATCTTCGCGCGCGCTCAGCGGAGCTTTCCTCGGAGAAAAAGAGAGAGAGAGAGGGCATGAGGACTTTGGCCGGATGGTAGGGACCACCGAGCTGCCTGGCGAGCTTTGCGAGAGACTGACGGTGCAGATCGAGAAGGCCGAGCTACTGAGCTTACTTTTCGGGGAAAGGAGGATGCAGCTCCTGTCGAGCTTCATGGCGCGACACTTGAAGCGAGGCCCGTCCCTCAAGAAAGGTACCGCGGGGGGGGGGGGGGGTTATGGTTGTAGTATTTACCAGCTTTCTGTCGCTTCGTCGCTGTGTACGCTGAAAAAAATAATGCAGTAAATTTACTATAAATTCTTGGAATTGGAGGACAGACTTGAAATGTGAAAAAAGTGCCGTGAAATTTGGAAAAAATTAAAATTTGTATAGTACAAATTACCGCTGTTGTGGCACATTTTTCTAGAAAAATTTTAATTTTTCCAAATTTCATGGCATTTTTTTTTCATGTTTCAAGTCTGTCCTCCAATTACAAAAATTTATAGTAAACTTTACTACATTATTTTTTCTCAGTGAAATTTTTTTATTATTTTCGAGATAAATGTCTATTACTTTGAGAAGCGAAGCACGATGCTGAACATTATTTATTCTTTTTTCATTCGATAACGATTATAATACAAAGGATATTTTTATCATTAAGGTGTTGTTTTTTTTTTAATGTAAGACCCACGTATATTGCATTTACCGATACCTTGAAGTTTATTCTAAATTCGCTATCAGCCGCGTATATTAGTTGAACTTGTTGTTGAAAAGTGTTATCAACTTGAGAAACAAGCATAAGACAAGGAGCGGTCAATTTCCTTCGTCTATCGCATCTCCGTGCAATATCGTTTGGTCGATATTCGTTCTTAGAGCATTTCCTTTGGTGCACGCGAACATTACACTCGCAAAGGCAAGAATCTGTCAGTAATCGCGCAGAAACGAGGAAGCGAGCAGTTTTCTTTCCGACTTTCGTTGCCGGTGGCTCGAAGTGTTGTGAACTAATGCGGCTAATAAATTTAAGATAGTTATTTGTACTTGAAGGTATGTTGTTTAAGAAATCGGAGAGGGCATTTCTTTGCAAGTCTGGTTGCACGTAATAAGAAGAAGGGTTACTTATTCGATTAAACTTTGCACAATAAATAAATGAAAGTTTGTTTCTTAAAATTTTCAGTAGCTCTATCATATAACCTAATAAATTATATCATTTATCTTTCAAGTTATTAAACGGGCTACTGCAACCGTCCTCGTATTCTCATATCTAAAGCTATAAATCTCGAATTAATTCTGATACATTAATTTTGACGCATTATATTGATTCACTTTTTAGGATTTTTTGCTGAATTATAAAAAAAGACACATAAAAATATCAGATTATTAAACCAACATTTTTTAAACCAACTCACTTAACTCAACTTGAGAATTCAAAAAACATTTTTAAAGCATCGCACACTCTATCAGATGTAATTAAGATCGCATTTTGAATTATAATCGCCTCCTTGAACTCAAAAGAAGAACAGTGGGTCAGTATCGAGATCGTCGAAAAAGGGAAGCCCGTGACTCAAGCGAATCGTTATCTATTTCCGTTAGACCTATGGGAATTGAAATCGATGCAGCTTTAATTTAATCGCGCGGCTCGATCGGCTCGACACTCTTCTTCTTGCCGGCGAAACATTGCAATAAAACACTTCCCCAGGCATGCGGCCGCTGGTCACGCGACTCCTCCAACTGCCGTCTTCCTGATATTATTTTTTCGTTTTGTTTTTTTTATTTTTTTTTTTTTTTTACTTTGCAACCTTAACCCCTTCGCCTGCGATGACCCACATCTCTCGCGCTTGATAATTCATGATATCATTTAGATTTTGTCGTTATTCCCGTATATCCGGAGAGAAATTATCGGAGCCGAGCCGATCGATGCTGCAGGTTAAAACCGGGGGGGAGGGCAATTGTTAAATGTTTTCTTGAAAGGAATTGAATTGATTGAAGGATTGCGCGGTTCGTGTCATCGTGACTTGGCGTTCCATTTACGGGAAGTGAGACTGTTTTTCTTGAAAAAGAGATCGAATGGTTGTTCGATAAAAGTTTTTAGTTTTCGATGAAATTTTTATATTGTTATTTAATTAAAAACGATTATCACTTTTTTAATTATCATTATTGTACAATCAATCTATATTTATCTTGTAAATTAACCTTTATTGGAAAACCGTTTTTATATGATTACGCTATACAGCTGGGGATATCTTTAGCTGCACAGCAGTTTCTTTTGAATACGTATAGCTTCAAAGAACAATCTCACAAAGTGTGAATGCCCTGGCAAATCAGCAAAAAAGAAAAAGCCTCTTTTGGTTTCCCCGATTTTCAGCCGGCACACTTATACCAGGAGAGCTGCGCTTCGACCTCGGCGCCGTAAGCATATATATAACTTCGCTCTCGAGGATGAACGAATCGCGCTCTCCTGCAAAGGCGTCCTTCGGCGCTTCGAATCCTCCCGAGGACGCGCAATCGATATATAAATCTATGCGGACTAACACCACGCTGCAGCCGAAAGGTCGAGGACGTGCGCGAGGATTATTCGCTGCATTCGTTAGCAGAACAGCGGAAGTCGTGTCTGTGTGTCTTTCGGGTAGTTCGCTTGTTTATTTCCGCGGGTAACTCGCGCGTGGGGACCGCGCGTTTTGCGCAGTTTACCGGCGAACTGAGGCTGTAAAAGCGCGCGGAATTCCTGGCTTCGGGGGGAATCGATTGAATTTGGGGATTTATCGTGTTTCCGACGGTTTTCGGAAGTGGTTCTGAGATGAAAGGAGGAATTCTCTTTATTCTACACTTGTTTTCGAATTAGTATTAGTTGATATGTTGGTACAGCATCAATTTTTTAATGTAAAAAATAAATAATACATATAACATTTTTCCCGACAGAATTAAAGGCAATGTTTCATAAATATAAGAAACTTAAATTCTAAGAGCTTTTAGCTTCAAAGGTTACGTCAATGGATAATAAATCAAAACGCAATAAATCTTTAAAGTTGATTTATATTTTGTACTTTAAGCTGCAATGCATTTGCTTGTCCCTCGAACAGGTTAAATTTTTTAGTAGAAATCGATAGAACCATGAAGAATCTGTTATTCGACCCACATTTCACGAAATGCGATTGCGAAAACGGAATTCTCAGAATTTCCATCCTGATTTGCATTTCATTCATTTATAGCGTTGAAAAATCGAGTGAACAAGCAGCAACAGTAAAACTAATAAAAGCCTGACAAATAGCATTTAAAGAAGCTGCAACATCCGATAAAACTAAAAAAAATACGTTCACTTCTCCGATAAAAAAAAAAAACGATTGAACGACGAGAACATATTCGCTGTGGTTGCAGGGAAACGAGATAGCGGGCCGAACAGCAGCCCGGGCTACCTGCCATCGCCGACTGGCGGCACAGCAGCGGCCCTCCGGTCCTTCGCGGACTTTCCCGGGCCGTGCAACGTCCTGCCCTCCGCGGCCAAGATGACTCCGGACGACCCGATTGGCGACGATGAATTCGCACTTGCCGTCGCTCAGAAGTCCCTGGTTAGTATGTCTTGCGACACGATCGAACGCGATCATTTTATTGGAAAGGCTTGAAATTTGTTTTTTTTGTTCTTTTTTGTGGGAGATAAGTCATAGTTGGTTGTTTCTTTTTTGTCTTTAATTCACTTTGACTCAAGAGAGTTATTGGGTAGGGTGAAAATTAAAATTTATTGCAAGTCGTTAACCGTTTGGAAAAGAAAAAACAAAAGGATCTGTTATTTAGCAGTATTAAAACTGTTGCCCCTGAGGGCAACACCCTCTTTGAAAAAAATTCATTAGAATTTAATATTCAGGAAAATGTGATCGATAAACTTCCGACTTACTTTTAATAAGTTCGATTGTCCGTGCTTGACCACGTATTTCTTGAAAATGAGAAATTAATGATCTCGTTACTGCAGTAATTGCTGATTTTTAATTAATTTCTTAATTAATTTCTAAATTAAACGAGAGCAGATTGTGAAAGCACGCATATATAGACATTAATGTTGATTGAAGCTCTCTAACTGTAAACGTATATATATAAGTTTATAATCATCTCTTTCAAATACTACAATTTTATGAGAGATGTAATAATAATTACTATTTTTCGAACGGTCTTGTATCTGTAGCATTTCGCCAAACGGTGAGCTTACGAATGATCTCGTGTTTTCCATTGCGATCAATAATTGACGGTCAATATTTTATTAGAATTGGTTATGATATACGCACTTGAATTCCGCTGGATGTGTAATAATTAGTTTATATAGATTTGACGTCAAAGTAGAACGTACTTATTATCATTCTATCAATGTAATGCTAAGAATAGCCCTAATCAGCAGCATAGAATAATAAATGGTGTCCTGGAAAGCTATTTTTATCTCATACGACGGCAACACATCGTTTCACATTGTTTCATAATTCGTGTACACATAAAACGATAATTACTTTTTGAAAAATTTAATTTCAGTCTTAAGAACGCCATGCTTTAATTTTTTAATATAAACTAAATAAATTGAATTTTGATTTGTTGGAATATTCACAGATTCAGGACCTTTTCTAACCTTCTCCACTTGTTCAACAGTACGTTCATTTCCATAATTCGCGTGCCGATTCTTCGCAAATAAAAGAATATCGTCGCCTTCGCAAAACGACGAGTGCAGTCGACGACGTAATCCTCAGGGCCGCCATCCTCGCGTATAAAAACGGTCGAAACGTCGAACGCAGCCGAGCGTCTTCAAAGGCTCGTAACGCGATCCTTGCGAAATTTTACGGTCGCAGCTCTCCTCGGCGAAGGATGCGAAAGAAAAAAAAAAAAAGACGAAAAAAGGGCGAAATATATCCGCGCGGCGGCCAACCTGCCCTACATCGATTGCTCCGCTTCTTGCGCACCGTACACACAAGGTTGTTGACGCTGAGAGAGCGCGCGCGGCAATGACGTCACTCGACAAGAAAGCAGCCGATTTCGGATTCGGCACGCAAAGTTGCGTGAGGGCGCGGCCTACATCTTCGGAGATTCCAGCGCGAGATGGCCCGCGCGACGTCTTCATTGGCGGCTGTTATTTTAACCGCGAGCCCGAGCGTGACGTCGACGACCAGCGCCGCACGCGTTTTCCGACTTTGATTTCTTGCCTTTCCTACGTGCGACGGCATTTCATTTCTGGGGCTGCAGTTCGGTGTAATGAAAAAATTTAGAAAAAAGGGCGTAAAAATGTTTTAGCTATTGTATCTTTGCTCGCAACTTTTTTGTTGAAGGATTTCTGCGACATAGATGTAAATAGACATATTTTCCCTTCGTATCAAAGTTGAACTTGATTACCCCAGATGTTTATCTGCACATTAAATCAAAATTGTCAAAGATCGGTGAATTACTGGAATCATGGCGTCAAGTAATTTATCTAAACTTTGTAAAACTAATAAACTGATGAAGGATAAAAATGCAACTGATGTCGCTATAACTAGAGTATGCAAATGACGTCATTACGGGGCATCGCGTCAAAGGAGTTTCTGCATGAGTCGGAAATTACTTTTTTTTCCCCTGGCACTAGACGAGAGAGAGAGAAAAAAAGGAAATTTCCGCAAATCCATAAAAAAGTGTATGACTTGATCCTTTAAAAATCTTTACGGAGACTCAAAAAACGAATGCACCGAGATCTTTATCGCGTTAACCGCGTTACAGACCCCTCAAGTCCTAATAGCAGTTAAATCCAAATCGATTCCGCGGAAAAGCCCCCCCTGCAACGAGGTATATGACTCGAGCGTCCAACTCTCTGCTTTCAGCGGGACGCGGAAGCTCTGCGCAGCGCGCTCTACCTGGGCGTGAGCGTGACGATCGCCTGGATCGTCGGGGTGGCCGGGCTGTCGCTCGCCTGGCTGATGCTCGTCCTCGCGCTCGCCGGCACGATGACCAAGGCGCGCGTCTCGCGCCTCCTGCAGACCGCCCTGCAGCAGGAGCTCGCCAGGCTGCGCAGGAGACGAGCCCTCTACAAGGACGAGACGGCCGAGTGGCTCAGCCTGCTCATCAATAAGTGGTACGTGTGCCGCCTTTTTGGCCCTTGGGCCCTTAATTGCTTTCGGATTGATTTCTGGCCGCTGAATTAGTAAGCTTTTTGATCGAGCGCTTTTCTGGAGAGGAGGAATTCTGGAATTGTACGGGCGAAGGTGCAGAGATGAAATTACTTCGTTCATTTAACTTCATTTGAATGCATTTATTTTAATGAACTTCATAGGGTTTGTAGTTTTCAGTCGTACTCGAGGTTTATAAAACCATAAAATTTAATGATCGTTCTTGAGGCATGACTTTTCGCTCGAACTTATCGAGTTTATGATATAATGACTCGAAACTGCTTGTACAAGAAAATAGTAGAGTTCCAGAAACTTGTTCCTATATTAACTTGAATGCACCAGTTGATGGCTGTAAGAGTAAGTGACCGAGATGAGAAAGGAATTAGTTTGCATACTCTTGGAAGCTTTAATTTATGTTAACTTAACTTTAAAATTTGAAATAATTATAAAAATCTGTGTGATTATGTGCCATAATCAATTTATCTATTTTAGGTGGAGATTCAGTGCAGCTAGTATATTTTCTCAAGCAAAGGAACGTCTGGAGCCTTTATTGAACGACGCGAAACCAGCGATACTTGGTAATTTTATAGTTCATCTACTTTTACAAGAGTATGCCCAAAAAAGTCTTTTATTCAAATAGAAAGAAAAACCGTCCAATTTACCCCGCAAGCGATTAAAAAAAAGAAAAAAAAAAAAACATTCAAAGCAAAAGCTGCCGAGACGTAAAAGCCGCGCGTGCGACCGAAACAGCTCGGAGAGTTGCTCGCAATTAGCCCGCACTCGGCTCGTTATCCGCTCGATTTGCGGCTGTTAAAAAAAGAAAGAAAAGAAGCCCAACTCTAAGCCGACTCAATTGTGCTCCAGGCTCGCTGGAGCTGAGGGAGCTGACCCTGGGGGAGCAGACGCCCTGCGTCACGAGAATCCGCACGCTCGACTACAACGGGGACGACGAGCCGTTCGCCGGACGATCGACCTCGACCCGCCTCTGCGTCGAGGCTGACCTCAACCTCGACTGCGAACAGTTCCGCATGCTCATCGCCACCAGGCTCTTCGGCAAAGGGTGAGTGATTACTTTTATTTTGACGCCCGAATTAATCGAATCCCCTTTTATTGCTGTACGCAGACAGAGAGAGTGTGCTGTAATTTGAAGGGAATTTATACTCTTTTTACTAGAATAGTTCTCTCGGATTACTCTTTTTTTTTATAGTAAATTTAGCTTTTGTAAACGATCTTACTATATAACTGCATTCTCAAGGAACGCCTTTGCCGGAGCAAGACGTGTCGCTTCTTTTCAATTAGTCGACAAGAATCTTTACTCTCCTTCTTCCTTTGTGAATGTTTCATTGAGGCATACAATGGAGCGAACTGTTCAAGATGCAAATCGAGCAAGCTCTGAAAGCTGCGATAAAATAAGCAATACTATTGTTTCATTCAATCATACCCCTCTGCGGTGCTTAACGAGTTTTTAGTTTTATTTCGAAGGGTAAAACTTTTTATCCTATCGTTACTTTCAATCAGTAAATTGTGCAGATTTTTCAAACGACTCGGAATTACACTTCCGGTTACAAACGTCAGTACATTTACATGCCCCCTGATGTCTTGACTGCTTCAGAGTTGGCATGGACATCGACCTGGCGGTGGAGAAGCTGTCGATCTCGGGTACGATCCTCGCCTCGCTGACGCTGGACGCGAACGCCCCCTTCCCGCACGCGAGCCACCTGAGCCTGAGCTTCGTCGAGAAGCCGGACGTCTGGTTCAGCGTGCGGCTGCTGCGCTCCGTGCAGATGATGGAGGTGCCGCTGCTCAAGACCTGGATCCACGCGGTCGTATCCGACGCTCTGGCCAGCTGGCTCGTCGATCCCGGACACTTGGAGCTGGACCTGAGGGCGCAGGAGCGGCCCGGGCCAGGCTACGACTGCCTCGGGACGGCGACGCCGAAGCCCCAGGCCGTCCTCACCGTGTCGCTCGCGCAGAACGCGCCCCCAGGTATTTTTGCCCCTTGCCTCTCCGGAGACGCACTACAGGCTGACGGTCCGATTATTTGATTCGACAGCGAGCGGCGACGAGGCGCGATGGCTGGTGGTGACGATCGGCGACCAGCGCCGGGTGACCTCGCAGCTCAGCCCCACCTGGAGCGAGGACGTGTCGTTCCTCGTCGGCGCCCTCGACAACGAACGCATCCTTATTAAGCTCAAGGCCAAGCGACTCGTCAGCACCATCACTCTCGCCCAGTTCGAGCTCGCCCTCGGCGTTTACAACTGGGAGAACTCGCAGGTGTAAGTGCAACTTTTTCATTTACTTCGCGCACGTTGCTCTTGCATTTCAATGTTTTCTTCGGCGTTAATCTGGCTCTTAAATTTTCATTAGTTTCTATGTACTTGAACATTTTACAGTAACGAAATTAGTACCTTCAAAATTTCTATAAGAGGAATATTCAATTTTGCATTGAATATGTCAATTCGAATATCAAACTAATATTTAATTGTACAAGAGGCTTACATAAATTAACTAGTAAACGAAAATTTGCGAACTCAACAGAGTGGAAACAGTGCTGCAACAAAAGAAACCGTCCCGTAATAGCACCAACATTCCAAGCATAAATGCGAAGCTGGAATACTCAACGCTGCCTGCTCTCGAGCCAGACTTGCCTCAGTCGAGCATTCCGGAATCTCTGGAATCACATAATGCCGGTAATTTTCAAGTCTTCTTTCAGCTGAATTTACATTAACATCAAACTCGCATCTAAAGGTCGACAGTGAACATAGATATACTGGCGGGAACTGTTTTTGGAAAATAGAAAATTGATAAATCTTAAAGGATCACTTCAAAATGTTTCTTTTTTTTTAGGAGTTCTTGTGGTTTACATTCATTCCGCAGAAAATCTCAACAGCGATACGACTCAGTGCAATCCTTACTGCTTACTTTTTAACAATCGGAAAAAGGTTAATAACTATTGAAAGATAAATTCTCGTTTAATTACTCTTGAAAGATTAATTGTAATTAAATATAATGTGTCCTTTCAGGTAAAAACGACTCACTACATTCGAAGTACGAATTCGCCTCAATGGGAGTCACGTGCGGAATTTCTTGTTCAAGATTACACTCAAGTATCTTTGAGCTTCGTTATTTACTCTTGGAATATTTCGAAAATGGCTGACACGGATATGCTGGGCCTTGCAATGTTATCCCTCTCACCGGTTTGTAATTTTTAATTTTTCTCGCTAATTCTTAAAACTTACTTTATTCAAAATATTCAAATAAATTACCGGTTATGAAACAAGTGGAAAAAATATAATTTTACTTTTTTTTATTTCACTTCGTTGCTTAGCTTATACGTATTATAAGTTCGAAATTAATTTTGATGCCATTTCAGTCTTAAATACAGACCTCAATCTTAATCGCGTTAGTTGCTACACTTAAATTCAGTATTATAAAATGTAATCTTAAGATAAAGTAATTCAGATGTTAATATTTTTTATATTTGAATCTTCTATTAATTATATTGAAAATTAAAATTAAAGCATCATAAATTTCTTATAGGGGTCAAAGTGGATAGTTCGAAAGGAATTGACTCTAAGCGGATCGAATGGTTTATCAACAATGACAGTTTCGGTGTTATTTCATCCAGTCCGAAGTGTTCAACAAGTTCTGACGAGTCGGCGGAATAGCGTGAATCAAGTTTCAGTCGATGATGAGCCAAAAGCCAAGCGGAATAGTCTTCCTTGGATGCAACAAGCGGTGTGTTTTTAATAAGTGAACAGTCCTTAGAGAAAAATTCTTTTCTGGTTGTATGATGGAAAAAGTGACGTCTTATACCAAATAATTTAGTGGCATGAAAATTGTACTTTAATGTATAATATCGAAAATAAAAACATTAAGACTCTTCGTGATAAATTTAAAGGGTTGTGGAATATTGCTGGAGATATAATATATATATTATAGTTCATATGCATGTCTTAATTTCTTATTAAATTATGTATTATGTATTTCCAATTCTCACGAGATAAAAGTCGGAATGAGATAAAACTCAACTTACGCATTGAACTTTATTTTATACCATGAGAGCCGAAAAATCATCAAATAGTTTGACACAATATATAAACGATTAAGATAACTCACATGATTGCAGAAATTGCTCCTGACGCATCGCGACATCGATACGGCAGCATCGGACGTATCGAGTCTGCTGTCGACTGGCAGTGGTTTAATGGAGGTGACACTTCTACGAGCGAAGGACCTCGTCGCCAAAGATCTCAACGGTTTCAGCGATCCGTTCTGCGAGCTTCGGCTAAACAACGAAACCAAGTACAAAAGCAGCGTCAAGAAGAAGACGCTTAATCCCTGCTGGGACGAGAGCTCCATTATGGGGTTGCCGCGCGGCGGAGAAACTCTCGATGTGGTAAGTCGATTCAAATTGTCACACTTACATTAATTATTGTTATATATTTAGAAAATATGTTGATATATACGATAAATTATCTTTAAAATTTTGATGTTTAACTTACTTACAAAAATATGTTACAAAAAACATTCGTTCTCGACATTCAGGTACTGTGGGATCACGATACTTTCGGTATGAAAGATTACCTTGGCAAAGTATCGTTAACATTAGAAGAGATTCGCAGATTATCGAATATGGATCAGTCGTACTGGTTCACTCTTCGCGGTACAAAATCAGGCTCGATAGAACTAAAGATCAAAGTCTTATCGGAGGAATGCGAGGTAAGAACTCCTCAACTTTGTATTTATCGCTATCAAACAAAATTATCCAGTAAATGTGTAAACTATTTTGAAAAAAAACTTTTTAGACTCAAAGTACTTATGCTACAAGTACCGTAAGCGAAGCATCGACGAGACCGAGCGAGCCGCAGGAGATCCCAATGACAGGACCGACCAGCATCATGAGAAAATTGTCTGAGGCGAAGCCGAGAATGCGGCTACACCTAGAGCCGGTAGTTCCGCCACCACCGCCGCCCAGAACCGTCACCCTCATTAAGGTTCCGACGGTTCCGCAAAACCACTCGACCCAGTCCTCCCCGTCTAATATGCGTCATGTAAATAATACCGCCAGTAAAGTACATTCGAAAACCAAAGAGATCCAAGAACATACCGAGGGCTCGAATAATCACTGGGACCGGAAGAAGAACGGAGAACAAATCGAATGTGTAGATGAAACCGATGATTCTAAGCTGAAAATAGCCTCAAGTCACCACAGTTTAACTCCTAGTCCTGACCAAGGTTTTGGAAAGAAGTTACCGCAGTACAGTAGTTTCAGGTTAATGAAACAAAAGGTAATTTCATGAAAAAACATATCAAAAAGAAGAAAATCATCCGTGATATTATTTAACAACTTGAATTGTACAAGATAATTTTTTAAAAAGCTGCGCGAATTAAAGATTCGCTCTAAAGAAATGTCGATTAGAAGTCATTTAAACGGATTTAGGATTTATAATAACCTCCCTAACTGTTATTTGTGCAGATGAAGCGTGGATTGAAGCTGCGCAGATTCCGCTCGGAGGTAAACATCGAGGACAGCAAGGGCGAGGCTAACAAGGGCGTGACGTTAAGTCTTGAGCCTCGGGGTGCAGGCGAGGCCGACGCAACGGAGCTGCTGCAGAGCTCAGGACTGTCGCACGCAGTCTCGCAGCCGGATATGCTTACCAGGGTTCGGCAGGGCAGCCCCAAGCTCCGACTTCGACCCAACGGTACTGATCACGAAGCTGCGATTGTTCGTCCCACCGTTACTTCACTTGCTTGACGCTATTTTTGTATTTTCCGTTGCAGAACTTAAAATCGCCAATGGCATGCGGGAAAAATACTCTGGAGTCGAGGGAAAAGTACTACAAGCACAGGGGCTCCACGTCGCACACATTGCTCAACTGTACTGCCGTGTTAAATTTCAAAAGTAAGCTTTCATTCGATAATTATTTATTTGAACACATTTCTGTTTGTTCGTTCTTTAAAGATTTTACTATCATTCCCACAGAATTTCCATAAAATTAATTATTATCATTGTATTGCCCAATCAGTTACTTTATCTATATCAGGAAAAAGAACCTCTTCTTTCCAAAGTCTTTAATAAAAGGATAGGATTTATCAAATTTTAATTGTTATATACTATTTCCGAAAAAATCTTGGGAACATCCTCTGACTTTGATTTTAAATTTATCTTCGTGATAACTAAATTCGTTGCCAGAACTTTTGTTATTAAATTTTAAGACTTTTTCATATATTTAGCCTTATATATACACTTTCAAATATTTTTACCGTCAGTATAATCTCACGTAATTAATTGCAATATAATTTATAGTTGCACAAGCCCAGAAAAAATGACGACTTCATTGACGGGTGGAAAGACGATCGCCAAATCACGACTACTGCCTGCCATGCCAAACCCGCAATTCTGTATTGACTTCCAACTGGATCATGACACCGTACCTCGACAAGCGATGCTAGTTTTTGAAATACGCAGTGCCAGTAAAGAGATGCTTGCCAGTAGAAGAGTTACTTTACACGAACTGATGGGTGAGCCTATATAACGCTTTTTAAGTGCAAGAGAACTGATATTCATGACTTATATTAAGTTTTCTATTATTATATTTTTACGATGTTGCCTTTTGACTTTGCGTACAAGCATACTTTCAAAGTAAAAATATTATTAAAAAGGTTCTTTAAAACTGAATTCAAATCAAGTGAATTTACTTATACTATTACCGACTATCCGTTACTAAAATTCCTTACACCGTAAAATAAATTTTATATATATGAACTCTTATTACATATGCACCAGGTATATATTAAATCTACTTGACAAAGTAAATATCTGTTTCCTTCTAGGAACATCATCGGCAACGAATGAAGTTCGCACGTGGCTCGCTTTAAACAACGGAGCGTCCCTGGAAATCCAAATTGCACACGGTCGTGAAATCAAGAAATCGACGAAGAAGCTTTTCAGATCGTGGTCAGTACATCGGATCGGGAAAATTTGAGGCAGCGCATCCAAACGCTAATTTTTACGCTATTTATACATGCATTGTGAAACGTTTAATTAATTGTGTCGAAGAAAAAATGGCAAGTTTTTAAACTCGATAGAATATTTTTTACCGCTTTCCCTTTGAAAACATTTGACGTTACAGCCTGTTGAGGAAAAACATATAAGTAGTTGCCTTTAAAAATGGCAGCATTAACAGTTCTTTTAATGCTTTCATTTAAAAAAAATAAAATAATGCACTGTAATTCATTACTTCAATTTTGTATATAGTTAATTTAAACGTAGACTTATGATATTATATGAAACTGTTTGCCAATTAATCATTAAATATATGTATAAATGAATTATGTACGAACTGAGTAGAAAAGATATGAATATTGCGATATTAATAATTAAATAAATTTTTATTTTATTCAAACAGCAGCAAATTGACATTTGTCAACCTTTTATACGCGAAAGCAGTACCTGAAAAAATACTATAAGAAAATTAATATATCGATTTCATAATTGAACAGAATTGTATCAATAACAATTGGGATTAAAAAAAATAACTGCCTAAAGCGCGAATATGAAAGTTACGGAAGCATTTATAATTTAAATATATATATATAAACATGTACTCGTGTATGTATTTACGCATTCCATAAATATTCCATAAATATTATTCTTAGAAACCGTGATTTATATTGTTCTGCATGCAACTCCATCTCAACATTAAGCAGACATTTATATAGTATTTGATATTTTTCTACTTTTGCTATATTTAAAGTAGTGCAGACATTTAGTAATAATAGCTTATAAGAAATGTAATTTATTTAAGAAGTATTTGAGATTTATTAAAGTTGCAATAATGATACAATGTAAAATGTATTTACATGTATATTTTCATGAAAAATGATCTAAGATAATTAATTTTAATAAAAAATATTTAAAATATCGACTATAAGAAATCCCACAATATTGTACAAAGTATAAGTATTAAAATTTTATCTATTGCAAAAATGTATATTTTTTTAGAATGTAAAGCATTAAACTAAAAATGAAAATTAAGAACTTTTAAGAAATTATAGTTTGTATTTAAGATAATATAAACTTAATAAAAAATAATCTATGTTTATAAATTTAAATTTCAATAATATATGAGACTGCCTTAAATCTGCAAAAAAAAAACAAATAAAATATAATAGAGCCACGTTGCCGGCTTTTGCTGTTCACCGATTACGTACGCATAAAAATAAAAAATTTCTACTTTAAATGATACGCATTTCAATACACATAAATATGTAAAAATCTTATAAGATGCAATAATAAATTTTAATGTCTTGAAGGCATTAAAAACTTTTTCTATGAATTCTGCGTTTTATTTTTATTTTCCTCATCAATACAATATTTCTTATACATATACAACGCAAAATACATTAGTAATAATATTACTACTTAAACAAGAGTTAATATGATAAAAGTGTTAATATTGATTGAAATTAAAAATCAAAACATTAGTTTTTAGGAATGTTGAAAATTTATTAAACATTTCATAAAAGTACATAAGTATAACAAATTTACATTATAAAATATATCTGTAAGAAAAGTACTATAAATCTGTAAAATTTTAAAAATGATGAACCAAACATTTTTTCACCAAAATGTGGTCTTTGAATAGTGCATACCATTTTCTTTACATTTGCATGAATATCATTACATTTTTTACTTATTTCATTGTTTCAGATAAACAAAAGGTTATATTTATAAGTAATGTTTAGAGCCTATTAGCAGATTTTTAATTTAACACTTAAATTAATAATAATACACAATAAACTGTATAAATACCCATTTTTTAAACAATAATAATCATTAAAAGTCTTACGACATTGCTAAATAACATATCAGAATATTTCATGCATAATTTTTTTTTATTTCACACATACTTTATTTTTTCTACCATCAAGACTAGAAAAATTTTATTTATTTTAATCTTTGAATGTTTTATTATGCATGAAAAAAAAAATATAATCACATTGTACAATTAACTCAAATTATTAGTAATTTGATAATAAGGTTAGATTATAAACATTTAAATAAACTTTTAATGTGCATATATAAATATTGGACATTATGCAACAATACTTTGTTCAGTTATTATTAATAAATAATTTATATTAACAAATAGAAAGATTTGTCAATAAAATAACTTTTATATAATACATATATCTTTAGTGCAATAACATTAATCATTTTTTAAAACTGAAAACTTAAATCAGAGAATGAATTTAAAATCTCCACCAGACTTCGGTTTCATGGAACTTATACAGATAACAAGCATCATTTAGTTATAATTTTGCATGTAATAAACTTAAAAATTGCTGGTTAAATAAATGTATAGTTTATCATTGCTCAGTTGCTATTAGGTGGAGCACAGAAGGTAATTGAAATCATTATCTTTTAAATGAACAGTAGAGATAATTTTTCATTTTTTATCTAAAATCTGTTTGGTGTTTCTCTAAAATTATATTTTTTAAGAATTTTTAATTTGTTGATCATTTAGATTATAGTTTTACTATCACACTTAAGCTCATATATAATAAGTCTATATCAAAATCGATAAACATCCAGATGTAGAACACATTTTATTTGGAAAAATTTGAGTTTCATTGAAGTGTCGACATTGAGTTTCAAAACATTTTCCATCTTCAATATTTAATAGTAAATATTCTAACTTACTTGCCACTGGAATTAAAAATATAATATTAAAATTTTTGTTTAAAATCATAAAAAAAATAGAATTATAAATACTTGAAAATTACCTTGAGAGGTGGTTCATTAGAATATGCTCCTGTACTTTCTACTTCTTGTTTTGCTTTTTCTGCAGCTAATCTTTGTTGCCGCTTTACAGCATCAATGTTACCTATTCCTCTTCGCTCTTGTTCTGCTAAACGTCTCTCTGCAGCTTCTGCTTGCTGTTGCCGAATTGTCTCCTAGAAGTAAATACATTATTTACTGAAAAATAAAATAAAAATTTTAATATAAGAATATTATAAATTATAAATCTTCGCCATCATATAAAAAAGACATTATATTTTATTATTTGACTTTTTAATGGAACATCTAAACCTTTACTATAAAGGTATTTAAAATAATTGGAATAAATTTTAAATTTTTTAGTACTTATCATGATCACAAATAAATTATTCAGCATAAAAAAATAATTGTTCAAAATTGTATTATCGAACATAACCTGAAAATAAAATATCTTACGCGATCAGGTGTAATGTCTTCGTATGAAGAACCTTTACAGCAATCTAATAAGTTTCCCATTGTCTAAAACGTTACTTGTATTAATAATAATATTAATACAAATTTGTTTAAGAATAATTCTATGTACACTGTTATATTTCGAAACGTCAAAACGCAAAAGGTTGTTTACAACCACATGTTAACCGCATATGTGTGTTTGTACATACAATATACATATATCTATACATCTATACATTACTACGGTAATCAAAACAGTGCAGAGCAACAATATGATAGATATAGATAGATAATACTTTATTTTTAACTTATTAAGTGCAAAAAATAAAGGTATTGCCTGACTAATTATCTAGATTAAAACTGGTATAAATTATAAGGTGATCAACACACAAGATACACGCAAAATTCAAATAAAATATTTATAATTTTACTTTATGATTGTAAAATATGGTATTTTAAAAGATTTTTTACTTCAAGACTAAGCACTAGGTAGTGTGTGAATTAATTGATGATTCATTCAGGTTCATTTGTCTTCACACACACGTTAAAAAAATATAAAGATTAATTATTTTATTAACAAACATTAAAGTTTGCACAATTATTAAGGGGTTTGAATTTTACGAAAATTCAAAGTCTATCCAGAAAACGTTGGAAAAGTTTGTGGACACAGCAATTTCGATCATTTATGGTACATTATCCTTTCTTTATTTTATTTTATTTAATATCCTTCCATAATTTTATCGGGTAAAAAAGTTTATAAATAAAATTAGAAACTTATTTTTAACATTAAAAGTCTCTATCTTTTTTATATCCCTTATTTATCTACATAATTATTAATGCTTCTTGCAAATATCAAAACAGTTTAGAAGTGATTATGAGTAAACAATAACATAAGCTAATAAAGGATTTGGCAAAGTATAAGTTCCATATGAATTCAAAACACCGGTCAGTATAAAAGGAATCGACTATGAAGGCAGAAAGAAAAGCCAATTCTCCAAATTTTGAATTTCGAGGATAAATCACTAATTACATCCGAATATTAATCATCGTAATAATTTAGATCTTTAGAACTTTCCAAGAAGTGTCGATCAGTAAATTTTAAAAAACCACTAATTATGAACAAGTCGAAGGGTAGTAAGGCCAAGGCGGTGCAGGACAAGCCGTCGATGGAGGTCGAAGAAAACAAGAAGAATGATAAAAAGGCCAAGAAGGTGATGGAAGAAGGCAAGACGAGGGGTAAAAAGGCCATGAAGATGATGGACAAGGCGCCGATGAAGCACAAAGAAGGAAATACGAAGAAGCAGAAGAAACGGAAGGAAACCTTCAGCATTTACCTGTACAAGGTGCTGCGGCAGGTGCATCCAGAGGTAGGGATTTCGAGTAGAGCGATGATAGTTATGAACAACTTGGTAAACGACATGTTCGAACGCATCGCCAGCGAGGCTTCGCGTCTGTGCGTCTACGACAAGCACTCGACCATCTCTTCGCGCGACATTCAGACCGCCGTGAAGCTCCTGTTTCCTGGGGACCTTGCCAAGCACGCCGTCAGCGAAGGCACCAAGGCTGTCGCCAAGTACAACGACAGCGAGTGATCGCACTTTTTCAAGGCCACTGTTTACTTTCAACGTTATAGTCCAACTGTAACGGTGCTTTTCAAAGTGTTACGTCTTTCTTCGCGCGATATTCAGACCGTCGTCAAGCTCCTGCTTCCTGGGGACCTTGCCAAGCACGCCGTCAGCGAAGGCGCCAAGGCTATCACCAAGTACAACAGCAGCAAGTGGTCGCGCTTTTTTGGAAAATATCGGATATACTTTTCAAGGCCTTTGTTTACGTTCAACGTTATAGTCTAACTGTAACGGTGCTTTTCAAAATGTCACATCATTCTTCAGTATTATGGAATAATAAAATGATAAATACAATAGTAAATAGAAGTTTTTGTGTGTGAATTATTACCCTTTAATTTATTTTAAGATCGATGCTAGATGAAAATCTTTTCTATTTTTAACACTGAACTGACTCGTAAGGTCAAGATAGATTTTTGAATTTTAATACATCTATATATACGTTTCTGATAATTCGTGATTACTATTAGGTTAATTCGAGTGCGCATCGCGCGCCGATATCCTGCACACGTTATTCATATTTTTGAACTTTCCATGCATTCATCAAAGTCTGTATTTCACATGCAAATGTAACGGTAAACGGAACTAGCTCGATAACCGCGAAGTTAAATAGCTATGGAAATCATTTGGAGCGACAAATTAAAATTAAAAATACTTAATTAACAATTAATTATTAGAATCAAATAAGTCAGAAGTAGACATTTTTACCGAAGCTTTGAATCAAGACGAGATTGGTGCGTCTGCTTCCTTTGTATAATGATTATGGTACATGAATCATTGTTTTATCTAAGTTCCTGGTGCACGTTATTAAAGTCTTAT
The DNA here is from genome assembly GCA_035047165.1 of Ormyrus rosae. Taxonomy (NCBI): domain Eukaryota; kingdom Metazoa; phylum Arthropoda; class Insecta; order Hymenoptera; family Ormyridae; genus Ormyrus; species Ormyrus rosae. The sequence continues at coordinate 11,076,561 of JAWWML010000062.1, forward strand.
TGCTGTGTAGAACCCCTTTGACGAAAATAGAAAATATTAAGTAAGATATTATGACATAACTCAAACTTTTTGGCTTTTAATAATTTAAAAAATGAATGAACCTGCATTTATCTGAATTTATCTGCACTTTTTACATTACTGTCTATTGTTCAATGTCTATTGTACACTTAGATACTGCTTATTCTTAAAAAAAAATGTCCATATCGAAAATAATCCTAGCCTTTTTTGATAGGGTTTATATACATATATAAATATATAATAATTTATAATGATTATACGACTATCTTATCTTTCTGAGAAGTCGCGAGATTCATTGTTTAGAAACTGTATTTAGTGTTCTCAGAATGGTCCAGAAATTTAGCTTGCGTCAGATAAGATACACATGAAATTCGAAAATATTTTATTTTTAGTTTGATATATAGATTAAAATTTCAACGGCAAATTAAAAACAAATTGTTTCTGTTCAAAACTTGGAATAATAAAAATTGTCGATCGCCCGACTCGTGAAATTGTAAAAACTAAAGATGAATTCGATTTCAACAGGTCAAAACGCAAAAAACGTAGCTTACACGTAGAAATTTTGCACATGAATTACCATTGTGTTGCCTATGGAGTATTACGGCAACATAGCACCAATAATACATAACTAAATATAATTATTATTTAGAATTTTTTAATAAATAAAGAAATTATTATTGTACAAACTTTTTTCAAAGCTTACATTGTGGGGTAGGCTATCTTCTGAATCTAAATATTTTTAATCTAGTAAAAAAAGTGTATTGAAACGATTAATTAAAACTGTACTATGAATACTGTACAGTATAGTGCATTGTACGTTTAAGATATCGTCCCCTACACTTCGTACTGTGAATATAAAATCTGTTATGAGGCTCAGATTCATGACAGTCGGAGTTTATCGTTCAAAGAGTAAAATCGTACTTTAGTTAAGTCCGTGCAGAGATAAATTTTTCAAAATTTCTTACAATTTCGTAGAAAATGACATCGCTTGCAGAAAAAATCGAATCCCCTTTTACGTGGAATATAGAAGAAAATTACGTATTTAAGTATGACGAAACGGAGCTATCCGAAGAAGACGAAGTGCCATTCCTAGTTTTAATGAATTCAATCATGAAAACATTTATTAATGTCACCAAAGTAAATTTTAACGAAGCTCAAAAAAGCATAAAAGCCACCGACGACATTTGGAATAAGCTCGATCAAGAGTAAGTCTCGATTTATTAACTATTGTACAAACATTTTAATTTCAGTGCATTAATTAATGCAATATTAAAAACAATACACAGGCAACTGCAAGCGGACGGAATATCAACAAAGACATTGTACAAAGTGATTCAAGATACAAAAAAGTACGTACCAGCAAGCGAGCACGAGGACAATCACGATGCGATAAAAAAATTAGACGAATCACCTTTACTCGAGTTGGACGAAGTTTCCAATGACCACAGTACCTTGCTCGGGTGTAAAAGCGCGGCCTGGTCCATCTTCTACGAGTCGGCAATGGATCTAGCAATCTCATTTGCACGAGCGGCTATTGACATCAATGTCAATTGCTCCGTGTGGCACTTTATTTTAGGGAAAAATTTACGCAGAGTCAGGCGCGAGCATGGAATACGCAATCCTCCTTCCTCCGAGGAAATAGAATGCTTCCATAAAGCTTACGCTTTGTACAAAAGTCCGCTTTACGGCATTTACCTTGCTCATGCATACCACGAGAACAACGATCGTTTAACCTCGAATAATTATTATAGAGAAGTATACAATACGAGGCCAAGAAGCTGCAAAGTTCTACTTCGTTTGGCCTTAGGTTTTCTGAGAACTTCGAATCTTCAAAATGCCAAATCGACGTTAGATTACGTAGAAACGTTACGGCCGGAATCTAGTATGCTGTTCCATTACAAAGGAATTTATTACATGAAGTGCAACAATTTGGAAGCAAGTGTCTCGCAGTGTTTTGTCGATTAAATAAAAATTTTTAACGAAACAAAAACTTTTCTTTCAGCTGGCGTGCAAATATTTTCGAAAAGCAGCGGTCGATGGGAATTTTGGAGCGGACCTGCAATACGGTCTGTGTATGAAAAAAATTGACGACTCGTTCAGTTTCATTTATCACATGATGTTCATGTTGAAAAAGTACGGAGGCAGGTATCGACAACAACTGGCGCTGCATATGGGATTTGAATATTTTAGAAATGAAAAATATGAGAGAGCTTTTGTAAAATTTGTGGAGGCTATCGAGGTGATGCCTTACAGTAAAACATTGCAAGTATGTACATCTTTCTTATTTTATTGATTTACGAGCAATAACAGTGTTTTTTCAGTTTAATTAAAATACGTTCTTGCATTCGTTGCAGCAATTTCTAGATCCTAATGGTCGTGATTCAATTAATGTATTTGATTTTATCGATTCGAAGCTCTTACCGACTTGCAAGGAAAATTGTTCAGACTTTATGAAAAATCAACAGACTCTAGAAAAATATGAAAATCTTAAAAAATTATTAAAAATACACACTGAAGAAGGGAAAAGTGCAGCTAGTCAGATTAAAAATAAGAAATATATTAAAGTTTTAATTTTAATTTTATTATTATTATTTGGTACTATGCTATTGCTGGTTTTGTCGCATTACACAAATTGTATTTACGCTTAATAAAAGTCTATTTGGATACACTTTACTTTTAAATTTCGTTCTTTTTTTCAGATCTTTAACTATTTCTAGCTTTAAAAATTTCATGAAAAATGTTGTATTCCTTTTTTTACAATTTAAGTTTTTAAGTTCTTAAAACTTATGTTATGAATTGAAAAATTCAGGTCAATGTTCGTAAGTATACTGTATTTTATTATAAAAAATGTTTTCAAGTAAAATATACGAGTTACATAACTTTGTTATTCTTCAACACACAAAATTAGCAGAAAAAAACATAGTATTCCGACAATATCATGAAATTTACAGGCGAGATTTGAATGAGAACGAGGAGAAAATCTAACAAGCACTGTTGGACTTCTCCTCTTTTCCGTGGAAAATTTTGTCATTTAAAATCTGCTTAACCTTAAATAAATACAATTAAGTTTCATTAATTAAGTACTATATATACAATTAGTCTCGACCAAAGTTCAATAATTTAATCACTCTCCGTATCTTTATAAAAAAGACATTAAAACGAGAAGGCACTCGTTCGAGCCGAAACAATAAATTGTGCCGGTCCGATAACTCATCGGCCGAACTGGTATACTTAACAACTCTCTTAGCTAAAAAAAAAAAAAAAGGAAACATCAGTATTGTCGCATAAAAACTCTCGCAAAGAGGAAACGAAAACCTAAGTACTGTACATATGCGTTTGGCTTCGTGGACGGAATGAAAAATGCAATAAGCGCTGTCGCTTTCACCCGCGGCGCGAGAGAGAGAGAGTCCTGTGTGTGTGTCAATTGCACGATTCGCGGGTCCCGAACTTGAAGTATCAGAAAATTCCGAAGCGTTTTTTCGAGCCGCTGCTGGCGCGCTTCTTCCTGGCGGGGGCGACGACCTCGGCGGCGTCGACGCTGCCGGGCGACGCGTGCTGGCCGAACGGGGCCAGCTTGCTCTTGACCTGCTCGTCGATCAGCGTCTGCATGTCGATCTGCCACTGCTCGAGTTGCTCGCTCAGTTCAACCTTCTGCGCGATCGTCTCCAGCAGCTGGCTGTTGAGCTGCATATTCTCGATCCGCGTCCGCGCCAGCTCCACCTCGACTTTGTTCTTGCGAGCCACCGCCTCGTCTCGGGTCTGAAAAGCGGTCGGGAAAAGAACGATTAGAAAAACCTTCGCTTTTTTTCGGTTAAATTTTTCGATTTTAGTCCGCGCGAGATTTGCAAAAATGGTTTAAAAAGCTGTAAATCTATGTAAATTTGTGCATTTATGTTATATTTCGTCACACATTTTTACACATTTTTAAATATTTTTTAACAAAAAATAAATATAAATAAATCTAAAAAAAAAATTTATTTGGAAAATTTTACAATAAAAACTAAACAATAAAATTTTTAAACATTTTTATCCAAAAATAAATATTTTTTCCACAATAAACAGTTTTAAACATTTTAATGTATGTGACTACAAGTGGAAATATTTATTTTTGTTTAAAATAGTTTCCTTTTGCGTAAATTTGGTTACAAGAGTGCGTCGAAATATCACATTTCTATGCACTTATAAACATTTCTAAAAATTTACGAAGTTTTTTACACAGAAATTACTTCCACCAGGGGGTTATTCAAACGATTTTACGTGCTTCCGCGAGATGAAAATTTTGCACGGTGAGGCTGTAGCTTGCCGTCGGTGACACTTACCTGCAGAGCCTGCGAGAGTAGCTCGTCCTTGGAGAGTATGGAGTGCTCGATGTCGTGCCTGGCCCGGTCGCGCTCCTCCCTCGCGCCCACGAGCTCCGCCTCGCAGAGCTTCAGCTTGGTCGCGATCTCGACGAGGCCGTCGCCGCGGCGCTTCAGCTCCTCCTGCGTCTGCCTGAGCTGCTCCTTGCTCTGCTCGAGCTCCTCCTTGGAGCGGTGCAGCTCGACCGCGAGGCCCAGCTCGCTCGGGCCGCCGCGCACGCCCGCCAGGGCCAGCGCGAACACCTCCTCCACCAGCTCCGACAGCGCGCCCGTGCAGTTCGTCTGCGAAATGAAGAGTGTCTTTTAGTCGCCTGGGAATTGATTTTCATTCTTGGATGGCTAGAATTCGGTTCGAAGGAAACTCGGCTGAAGAATTGCGTTTGGCGCAATTTTCTATATAACCAGTATATAGGTTACGTTAGCTCGAATTGTATTCCCACGTTTACTTTGTTTCTCGAGTTTCGGTTTGAGTCGTTCAAGCGAGGCGAAAAGCACGAGTGTGAACCACCCACGTTTATACCGGTCTGCTTCGATTTGTCAAGTATCGCTGCTTGATCTTTCTCTAGCATTGTAATGGTTTAAAAATTGTGACGAATGAATCATTCGCTCAGTATTCCCACGTGAAGTTTTTTTTTCACTTTCGAGCTTATTATGAGTCACTTTTAGTGCAAAACAATAGTATTGAAAAAACAAAACAGTTATATTTTTGTGAATTGGGATTCGCGTGTGAAAATACATGTTCTTAGATCGAAAAAATGTATGAAAAGCTTATTAGATTAATAAATTAGTCAATTTATTAAAAGTTAGATTCTTCACGGTTTGTAATATATTTCATTGTACAATGGAGCTCTAAGCGGTTTAAGAAAATTATAAATAGAATTTTCTTTGAAAACTCTGCTTATCTGAGGCAATGCTGCTTTTAAATAAGACAAGAATAAAGTGAAACTTCAAAGCAAGGATGATAGTAAAAATCTGAACTAAAAATAAAATGACCTTTTAAATGAACTGACTTCAACACTAAACGAAGGAGGCTTTCTACTTAAAAATATCCATCGTTTGTTAACTTTTTCAACTACATTCAAATTAATGATACCGCAACGCGAAATTGCAAAAATTTTAATTCTTTGACGAGAACGGCTTGTAAGAATTAGTAGCTGTCTTGTTTTATTTTCTGTTTACAGTTGGTGGGTCTAATAATTTAAAGAGGATGCTTATGGTTCCGGAACGAGAATGTTAATCAGGACGCGTGAGCCCACTACTCATGCGGCGTGACCTGAATGTAACGATTAAAAGAAAAAGGATTCAACAATCGTTACAGCTCGGATAAATCAAACCCATTCGTTCGTCAATAGACGATTTATGCCTAATACTTCCTTCATCTGCACGCGCGCCTTCTCACCTCGGGCTCGCTGCCGTTGTTGACCAGCAGCATGGACTCGTCGCAGTCGCTCTGGAGTCCGGAGTCGTCCTCGCCGCGCCTTAGGTGGCTGGAGAGCTCCCTGAGCCTGCGGCAGGCGCGGTCGACCTCCTGCCTCAGGCCTCGGTCCTCGTCGCCGAGCGAGCTGCCGCCGCTTTCCTCGCACTCCATCTCGGCCTGCAGCGATCGCGGCTGCTGCCGTCGGCCCGGCAGCGCGCTGCCGCTGCGGCTGCCCGCGCTGCTGTTTTCGAGGGCCGCCAGGGCAGCTGACAGCTCGTCCCTGAAACACGAGAGCCACCGGGGGTTCAGCTGGAAAAACGGAAGCCGGACACGCGAGCCCGCGAGGGTATCGGATGTATTGTAAATGGCTGTCGGAGGGTGGATGATGGGCTGCTTTCGGGCTCGCGCATCTGTTTTTTTTTCTCGTTTTTGTGGCGGTTATTCAAAGTGTTCTTTGACGAGAGAATTATAAAGTTTCACGTTTGAAAGGCGTTTTCGTGGTTTTTTTTTGAGAATTTTAAATTCGTAACTTATTATGAAAAATAAGCACTCGCGATTTAGTATTAATTATTAAATCTCGTTTTTCTTTCGAACTATTCAACTTTTGTTTGGTTCAAAAGAAACATTTATGTATTTGGAATTTGTTTTCATTGCTTTAAAAAGATTAGTTTTATCTAAACTAGGCTCTATTCGTGCAACGGCTAGTTAACCCAGTTTTTAATTAAAAACGTAAAAGTAGATCACTAATCTTTATTATGCCCCGAACATAAAAATTTTCAATTATAGATTTCTTCAAATTCCTTAATATTTAATCGAAATATCTTAATCAGAAATTAAATTTCTTCGCGTAAAATGTATTAATTATTTTCAAAATAAACGCCATCAGCCAACTTACACCTCTCAGGCAAACGGAAACATCGTAGAATATCATTCGGTTTTTGCGTTTCCGAAAAAAGCTAAAGCGCCTCTCGTGCGTTAGGCGCGAGAAAAAAAAGAGATGGCGTAGGCGGCGATACACGACGAGGCGCGCTCGCGCATTAATTTGCTGACCGTAATTTAATTCTTTCTTTAATTCTTTCTCGCGGACGCGAGAGCCGTTTTGCTTTTTCCCGGCAGGTGTTACCTTTTCCGACGAAACCGGTTGTTTTTCCATGGGAACCGCGTGGGCGAGGCTTTTGAATTAGCGTGGATGATATTGCGACAGTAGGAGACGTGGAATTTAATGGCGGGGAAAAGAAAAATATTTGAAGGTTTGTATTAGAGACGAAATTTTAATTGAACGTGACATTTAGTTGGTCGATGCAAAATATTCATACTCTTGTGTTTTAGTTTAGTAATTTCTTAAATAACCACAATATCGAAATCTACAGTATATCTGCCAAGTAATTGATATTGGACAATTGATACAAAAAAAAAAAATAAATAAATAAATAAACGTGCCTGCCTTTTTATAACAAGACGTTGCGCAAAAAAGATTTATATCATCACTTTAATAAAAGATAAAAATTAATTTAATTCACTAATGTTCTTATATGCTTCGGTCAGGGACCTTCGATCGAAAAGGTAATATAAAGGTCAAGTCTATTCAGAATGGCTGTATTAGAGTCGCTTTCGCAACCGTTGACCGCCGACGCAAACGTTCCTCTCTGCCATTGTCGCATTGTGACAATTATTGCTTATTGGGAAATGAGACGGGAAAAATGGAAAAAGCAATGTCGCTGTCAGGTCGTAGGAAAGAAAGTGAAAAGAGCCACGACGTGCGAAAGTCAATTTGTATATCACGGATAAGAATACAATATTTATCACCATATAATATTTGTAAAATTAACATAAAATAAATCTTTCAGCTAAAGGAATTAAAAAGATTTGATATTTTTTGAGTAATTTTACTAAGAAAAGTTTACTTTAGTTATATAAACAATTTTACTAAATTATTTCTCTCTTTGAACAGTATTAATATTTAAAAAACATTCATAATGAATAATGTAGATTGTATTAAATTAATAACGTAACTAAACCAAGCAAAAAATCTCTAATCAGCACTTTGTATAAAAACCTTTTATACATTCTACTGAACGATTTCTAAATCGATTCTAAGCTCTAAATTATTTTAATCCTTATTTTCACTCTCTGTAAAAAACATTGATTCGTGTACAATCGTAAAGCGGAAAATTGAGGAGCCAAGAAATAATAAAGACATAAAGAAGTGAATATTTTCTTTGCCCAGATCTCTGGATATACCTTTCGCGCTCGGCGACGACGGCGCGGCGCTCGGCCTCGTGTCGCAGTCGTTCCAGGACGTCGGCGCGCTCCTCCGCCTCCTCGAGTGCCGCTATCGCTCGCGCTCGCTCCTCGCGCAGTTCCAGCGACCGCCTCTCCAGCTCCGTCCGCTGCGCGGACACCAACTGCACCTGGGGACCGTGCGGAAAAGTTCGTTAAGCTCATGCGACACCGCCAGTGGCGTTTTTTTAGATAAGCCGCGCGGGTTATTGCTTTCTCGAGCCAGTTTATTATGCGCTCAGCTCCAGTTGTAAAGGAAAAATTAATTGAGTTGCGTATTTCGGCTTTAGTTTCATTTTGTAGATATTCCTCTCGTTGTTGGATGGAATCTTTATTCTGGACATGCCGCGCATTTTTGCCCGTATTGATGATGCAATTTTATATAATTCGAGCATTGTCAATGCAGTGAAAGTAATAACCGACTCAGGTAAGACTGCAAGTGTAATTTTATTACGTTTTCAAGGACAAACCGACTTGATACACTTTTGCCTTATAACAAGCATTGTGCATAATGCGTACTACAAGTAGTACATTTTTTATTTAACATTTATTATTTTCAGATATTATAATTTATATATATATAAAAGAGAATAAATAATTAAACACAACCTCGTAAGATTACGATTTAAAGAATTAAAATGTTGCCGCTGACGTTATTTTTATTAATTTCAAAATACGTAATTATATTTATGTAAAAATTAATTATATTTACATAAAAGTTTTTTGCTTTTTAGACTATAATTATTATAAATTTTTGAAACTTGACGTGATGAAACAAAAGATGCTTGTCACTTAACAGACTGTACTCAGAGAGTTTTTTTTTTTTAAAAGAATAGTTATCTAAAATTAATAAATTAAGTAGCTTTACAAGATGGAAAACCGTTATTATATAAAATTAGATACACGGTTTTAGTAATTACGTAAGAAGTGCTTCTACAGTATTTAAAGTAGTAACGAAACGTACTATTAAATATATTAAACGTAGTCTATTTCTCATATTATCCTTTTTTATCGAATTTAACCACTTTTATGCTACTTTTACGCCGCTCATGACGAAACCTGCCGTTTGCAACGTAGCCCAAACCACCACCCAGCTGCGACATTTGTGCAGGCCCCCAAAAATAAAAATACAGCTGCGTTCCACAGCGACCCTTTCGAAGCCGAGGCTTACCTCGTCCCTGAGAACCTCGAGGCTGCTGACATGGTCCTGCAGAGTGGTGCTCCTGATCGCGCACTTCTCCCTGAGCAGCTTGACCTCGATCAGCAGCTGCTCCTCCTGCTTGGCGGCCTCCCGGATCTGATCGGCCAGCCGGGCGTTCTGGGCGGTGAGCTCCTGGACGAGGTTCGCCTGGTCGCGCTCGGCCCTCCTGGTCAGCTCGCTCTGCTCGTCGAGCTGGGCGCGCAGCGACTCCAGGTCGGCCTGCAGCTCCACGGTGCGCGCCTCGCCCTCGCCCCGCGCCTCCTCCAGCTTGCGGCGCAGAAGGTGTCGCTCCTGCTCCAGGCTCTGCAACGGAGAAGCACGTTTTTATTCCCTTTATTTTTCTCTGCACTGGCATTTTCTGCCTTTAAATTAGAGTATTGGAAGAAGTTGTAACGATATAAAGTGTATGCGAGTGCGTTGAAAGTTATCGCGGCTCTTCTGGAAAGATTCGATCTGGGTATTCAATATGTTTCCAGCACGCCAAGTAAATTGTGCAATTAGCAAGAAGCGAGCTGTAAAGATAGAAATACCGATTTTCAATCTGTTATGCAGTTTAATAGCATATTATTACAGTTTTTTTTTTTTTTTTTTTGTAAAGACTTACAAAAAATTTCACTTCACTTATTTATTTTTAACTAATTGCCTTTTATTTCCATCCAAAATAAAAACAAAAGCGCGCACGGAATTAATTTTAATTTTTCCGAAGCGATAATTCGTTGCTCTAATATAATTAATCGAAACGAGGGTATACAGAGTTTCGCAAAAACCGGTCTTGCTCCAACAATCGCACGTCGAACTGCACATAAATGCATTTCCACTACACAGATGCCCGACTAGATAAATATTGTGCTACGGTTTGCCCGTTGCAATAGACACCGCCTTCTTTCATATCGCACGTAATGCAGACATATTATTTATTCGTCATCGTGCGCAACGCCGCCGCGCCAAATAACTAATATTTCCATTCGCCGGATAGAGTATATTAAGTTTCAGATTCCGCCTCTTATCTAACACCCCCAGCCGCCTTCGATCGATTAAAACTCCATTTCCTCGCTGCCGTTTTACATTCACCGTATTATACGAACCAGCTCTTCTCGTCCGCGTCTGATTCGACAAGCATCGTCGGAGTCGCAGCAAAAAAAAAAAAAAGAAGGTGAAAAACGGCGAGCCGTGTCTCTCTCCTCACCTTCGAAGGCCGCGCGAATCGTGGGCGAAGCCGCGGCAGCTCTCTCGCTAAAAATCGCAATAATATCGGGCGAAAGGCACGCGGGTAGGCGCGATTTAAAGACAAAGAGCTCCGCGAGCTGGAGCGAGAGGGAGACGGAGGCACGCGCACGGCTAACTATGACTAATACGCGGTTTCGCGATCTCTCTCTCTCTCTCTCTCTCTCGTTCGCGTGCGTTTCGAAATCCGGCGCGATCGCCGCGGCGATTAAAAACCGCGGCTGCAGCCCGGCTCTTACTTTCGCGCTCGCGGGAGCACTTTCGCACAAAGCACCGTGTGCCTTCGAGCAGCCGTCCTTCGGCGATTCGTTGCGCGGACCCGGGAAGCGTTTCGTTCGGGCGGAGGCTGCATGGGAATGTGCTTGCAGCCTGGAGTCGAGCCAGGTTAACGGCTCGTATGTATATACAGGTAGGAGAGGTGAGTCATCGCTGTTGCCCGATTTTTTTTTATTGACGTTGAAGCTTTTAGCGACTGTATAGTAGAATGGTACCGCGCGACTGTCTACTATGTTGCGAAATTGTACTTTAGCAACTGAAAAGGCTTGTTGAAAAAATAACGATACAATTTTTCAACTTGGATGTTTAATCAATTTGTAAGTGAGGTTAGTGCAATACGGTATAAACGAATAGAGTAGGTTTTTCCGCGATTCTTATAATTGTTTTCGACGCAGTAAAAAAAATTGGCAACCTCGTCTTAGTTCACATTTATGGATCATAAAAGAAAACGGACAGGTTTGATTTGTAAAAAGTTTGTGCATTTTTAAGATTGCAAAAGAATCGCGATTTAACGTCTCAATAATCGTTGTACGCTTTGCAGCTAAGCGATTTAAAAGCAAATTGATATATCGCGAATTGAGTGAAAGGTTTTTCAAAATGCTAATCTCAACCTTTTAAGTGCCTCAATCAATTTTCATTACTCTGCATCTGGACAAACACAAACTATAAGAAATTACATGCGCATGTCGTGAATTGAATAGGAGACCGTAGAAATCATGTAAGACATTTTTCAAATTGCACAGCTCCTACAGCTGTACAGTCTTTGCGAGAGTAAATGCTCTCGGGGTATCCGCGAAAAAAACTTTATTGCTTAACTATAAATAAGCATTACTTAAATCAAACGATGACTAAATATCAAACTGTGCTGGATTTATAAGCAGAAACAATAATTCATCGCTTTTTTTTAAACTTACAATGAACAATTATTTACGTTAGCAGGCTAAAGAGTACGAATTTCGCTTTCAGAGCAGTTTGTTCGTGACGAAAAAAAGAAATCGCGAATTCGCCTCGCGTAAATTCTTGCGAAATCATAAAAGTCAAGGTAGAATATTTGAATGTTCGCGGCAATTTGTCAGACCAGCTTGACATTTTACATTTCTTAGGACAGCCATTAAAGTCTCTCTCTCTCTCTCCAAACTACGAAGATACACGTAAAATTAATCTGAAACGAGATACATCAGCCTGTTTTGCAATTTACCGTGCAACTCTACCACGGCGAGCGACAATTAGATCCCAAGCCTCCTGCATAATTCATCCCTGAAAATAAAAAAAGCGGCGTTGCGCCCACTAGTAACAGCGCGTATCGGTCCTCCTCAATCCGTCGCTCCGAGCTCCCATTCGCCCAGGCAGAAGCGCGTGCATGCGCCATCCTTCGGCTTAAATATAGTAGTGATCTCGAGCGAGACACTCCTGCGGAGTATAAGCAGCTCACGACTCGATCTAAAAGTCGGCTGTGCAGGATGATTCAGAAAAGGATCCGCGAGGGAGAGAGAGAGAGAGAGAGGCAATAAGGTCATCGCGCGCGTTTCGTATTCACGTGAGATCACGCGGGGGATTTTCATGCTACAGGCGTCGCTGCGGGAAGTTTATGCCGCGGATCTGGCTGCTGGCGTGTGCGTCTGGAAACGAACGGGAGAGAAAGTCAAAAATATGATATTCGCCGCTTTAGAAAGCCGGAAAAATATTGCCGCGCGCGGGACTGTGTTTATGAATAGGAGAACGCAATACGTAATGCTTCATTTTTGCGAATGTCAGCACACTTGGTGCGGTCAAATGTTCGCGTGTTTGGTTCGGGTCCGTTAGCTCTGCATAATGCTACATGATATGTTATTTATCTTGGTGAATCGATGATATGCATTCGTTTAATTCTGGATGCTTGCAAATAATGCGAAATCCACTCGTTCGTTTGCATTATTGTTTATTTCAACGCGCCTGAGGAGTAATATCTTAATTTATTAATTACGAGAAGGACGTTTTCTTTTCTATCGAGTTTTTAGAAAAAAGTATGTTGATTCATGCATTTCGCAATTCTTGATGTCACGGATTCTTCTGTGTCCAAGGATGATGTAAGAAAATTATAAATTTGTATGAACACTTAAAAACCGACAGTAAAGAGGACAAATGCTAGTTGGAATCTGTGCTGAAATTAACAAACGCCAGAAAGGAGAGAATTGGATGAATTAGACATGTCGCATTAATCGAATTGCGACACTGATAATTCAGTGAAATCTTATTTAGAGATAAGATGAAAAGTTAAGCAGATAAGGGGTTTAGCGAAACGATGAACATCGAAACTGGTTAGGAAACAACCTGGTAACTTTGGCAATGATCCACTTTGGCTTCGATTGATTTTTAGCCTTGCAAGTAAAGCAGATGTCGCTTCAAAATACTCTGTTAAAAACGAATACGAAAAAAAAGTGCTGTTTAAAATTATACTTTTGCATTTCTCACAAGCATTAATTTTTATAAAAATTTATGTCCCGCTAGATAATAAATGTATAAAAAAATTAACTTCAAGTCAATTCGGTCGATTCTCTATCAAACGAAGGTTTGTACCCGCCTGCATTACAACGTACCCTAGGCAGCTCATTGCACTTAATCAGGCGTACTGCCGGCGCCGCGTAATTCCCAGCTCGCTCTTCACCTTCATCCGCGTAATTGCGACGACCGAAAAACTCACCGAAGACAAAGCGGGGGGGTTTCCAGGCGCGCTCGCCGGTCATTCCGTTCAATTAAGAAAAGGCTGCGGGTAATTCGAGCCTCCTGAAAGGCGGGAGACTTTTTTTTCTTTCTAGCCGCGATCCGCTCAAGGCGATCCGCTTCTGGCGCGGCGCTCCGGGAAAAAGAGAGGAGGATGTATCGTGGAAGGCCGCGCGCGGCCAGAAGCAGGAACGGCTATCTGTCGAGAGCGCGAGATTACACGTTTTCTAATTTTATACGCTCCGAGCTGCGGGCTCTCGAGGACTTTGGGCTCTGCTTCGGGGTACGGAGTATAATAGGCCTCGAGTGCGGAGGTGCGCTCCGAAAAAGGACCTTTTTTTTATCGAACTGGTTGGTAGCATCTTGGTAAGCAAGAGACATTGATACTGAAAGTACTTTTGAAAAAATATTTTATGTTTAAATTATCGGTAAAAGTTCTAATAAAGTTTTGCGGTTTATAAGGCGGTTTGGTAGTTTTTACCGAATGATTTCACTCTACAACTTACTTAGTTCTTTCCGTCATTTATATTGGCTGTCATAAACACTTTTACTTCAAGCCGAATTCGCTTTTTAATATAACTTGTCGAATTGAGCGTATTATCTATAAAACGTTAGATAAAACAAAGTCGTAACGAACTGCCACTTAATGATATAAAGTTTCTAAAACAATTCGATTTCATCCATATATAATTCGATCACTCGTCACCCTCCCAACAACATCCGCATCATCAAGTAATACGAGTCATCGGCTTTGATCCTCGTCGTCAAGGGCCGACGTAAACTCCGGGCGTCGAACGAGTTCGATCAAACGCCGCGGCGGAATTCCGTCACGCGATATTCAGACGGCTTGGAAAAGTTGAGCGGGCCGAATCGATGAGGCCAAGTCGCGTCGGCTCGCTCGCTGTGCCGATCGATCGCTTAATTCGCTGTAATTGCGGAAAGCGACGGCAAGGACGGCCGAGGGAAAATCGGATATATAGGATGCGAGGCTGGTTGTTTTTTTATGCGACAGCTTGTCTTTTTGAAGATTTTGATTGTTGGTTGGGGAAAATGTTTTTAGGCGCTTTTATTGGTACAGAGCTCATTTCGTTGTTTAGCTGTGTCGCTGAGATTGTAAGAAAAATTGCTTTGTTGAGTATAAAGATGCGTATAAATATACCAGCGAATCATCTTTACAAAAATAACTCCAAGTGCAGTTTTCAAGGATTTAAGCCGATACTTTTTCCTTTCTATTTTCATAAGAGTAATTCAAGCCAAAAGAGACACGTTTTACTGCGAAAATTTAAGTACCTCGAAATAAAGAATTTGTATTCTGTTGCTATATATTTAGATCTATAAACAAATGAATGTACAACAAAAAAGGCACATTTTAACTTGACTCTAAAGTTAAACAAATTCATTTTATAACCAAAGGGCTGAAAACACTTATTTAGCAAGGCGAATCACGCGACTAAGACCCACGAGGTAATGAGGTAACTAAGCATTCAGAAATCAGCAGCTTAAGACGTCAGACTAAACGCTTTACTGCGAATACCGGGTCAGTGTTAGAACGACGAAGATAATAGGATCCAGAGTGCGCAGACGTTAAATCTTTAGCGGGCTCATGATAATATCAGCTAAAGCTTCGGATTTTCCTCTTTGCTGATCAGTGAACATTAACGAACATCTGGAGATGGAAATATAAAGACAGACGGGCAAATATAAACAGGACATTGTTTTAAATAGGGAAGACCAATAAACACATTATAGGGTCTTTGCACGCGCATTCAAAAATAAACTCACTTTGAAAAGTTCAGCTAACACACGTTAGTTAAAGCAAAAACGCTCCTAAAGTACACATTTTTACTCTGAATCACAATAGAAAAAGAAAATTTGTAAAAGTCGAAAGCAGATTTATTTGCGGAACGCAGTAATTGTTCAGTCGGAAATAAGAACACTGCGTTACATAACGCGTAAACACTGCAGCATCTTCCAGCGCGAAACAATAGTTTCCCCGCGGAGGCGAAATTTACGATGCTGCATTATTCAAACGAAGCGCGCAGCGCCGTAAGGATCTGTTACTGCAGAGAAAAGGAGAGTACCGTAGTAATTGCCATTTTACAGCTGTGACCACCCAAAAGGAGGCGGAAGCTCGCAGACGTTTTGAACGGAAATCTACCGTTAAGACCAAATGCATTCAATCGTTACGTCAGTATTAACATTTTTTTATCCGTGTATTTTAATAAAGTTGCTCTGGCGATTTAAATGCTAAATTTAACCTATTCACGATCGGTATAATAGTTCTAAAAGAAAAAGGCCATCTTCATCTTCCGGATTTTCAACAGAATCAGATTCTCGCGTCGAAAAGGGAACAAAGCCTTTCCCCCGTTAACGTAGGAAGAACTCGTCCTCGGGCGAGAGCAGCGCTTTCTTCGAATCGTGACCGCCCTCTTAAAAGCTCTCGATCCCGAGTCGCGAGTACGTATACAGAATCGACAAAGGAAGCGAGGAGCAAAAGGGCCCGCAAAAAGCCGGAGAACCGGACGACGGACGCGCGCGGAGAGGAAGATAAACAAAGGAAAAGTGAGAGGCGCTCGCGGCAAGGATACAAATATAAACCCGCGACGAGAGAGAGAGAGAGAGAGAGAGGAAGCGAGCAGAGTTGCTGCGCGCGCTTGTGGTGGTGAAAGTCAGGCGCGGACAAAGGAAACCGGTCGTGACGCCCGACGTCCTTTCTCTTACGTCACGAGCTACGAGCCCCGGAGGGAAGTCGGTAGTGCAGTTTTTGGTGTGTATCCTGCGCGCGGAGGGCCTCCTGTGCTTCGTGGGCGCGCAGGTGCCTCGGGTTCACCACGCACAACATCAGGCTGCAGGTGTGGCTGCGCGAGAGCGAAGAGTGTGGGAGAATTATATTGATTGTCACTTTTAATTAGGGCTTCGATTTTTAAGCGACGGCGATCGAGGTTTGATTGCTGGCGTTACTCGCGCGTTAAAAATCGCCGACTTTCGCACAATCGCTTTGCATAAGCCCGCGTCGAATCAGTTTCGAGCAACGACAACTGGATTATAAACCGGCTCGTAACGAGCCGTTCGCGGCTCCGCGCTATACATCCCCTTTTTTCCACGTTGCGCAATCGCAAGTCGGTTCGATTATAAAGAGGCGGAAGCCGCGCGATTTTTGAGAAAATGAGTCTCGCGCCGAGGAATTCCGAGGGCAAGAAAGAGACAATGTCGAATCATTAGAGGCGAGGGTTGGGAGCCGCCTATAACAATGCGGCGGACGCAGAGGCGGACTGGATTATCTCCGGCTGCCGAGACGGCCTCCTTGCTTTTTTTTTTTCACGGACGACTGCAGTGAAATTACGTGAATTACGAACTTGAAAAAACTGATTACCGACTCGATAAAAGTTTAACAGTCGCTTTAGCAGCGATGTCTTTCGCCTGATTGTTATTAATTTCTCGGAAATTGACGCAAGTTATCAGCTAATCATAAATGAGATCGACCTTCCAAATTACGAACATGATTTGTTCTTCAATTTAGAATTGAAAGTCGGCATTTCGGTTCGCGAACGCGTAAATATTGCCGCGGTTAATTACGGCGAACATGCAGGTTGCAAAAAACAGGAGGACTAATTATCGTTTTCAACTCGCATACGCTTAACAAAGCTGATAAGTACGTACTGGCAGTCTACGTATGACGTAATACAGTTGCGAGAGAAAAATGCGGCGATACGCTCGCTTTTAATACACCTCCGCGTGAAATTTGATAAAAGGTAAGCGAAGTGCGGGCATACAACTTTGCTCGCGTATTGAAAACTAATAAGCCCCTGGCAATTACTTATTGTTAGTACGAGGATATTGATTGAGCAAAGTTTCATTTTAGGTAAATGTATGTGGCGTGGTGTTGAGAATAGGGATAGGATAGCAATAAAGTAGTCAGTTATATGTGTGATAGTTTTTCTATGAGCTAGTGTTGTGTGACTCGTATGGCGTCTGGGCCAAGACTGACTCTCGCGACGTTGCCTTCGGGTTCGCGCTAATTGTTGCCGCTAGGGGCGCTAATAGTTTTTAATATTTTATAGAATAGACTGTCACAACATGTGGTTTATTATATATATATATATGTTTGGCAAGAGTACGAACGTAAGATTAATTTCGGTATAATTTACGGTAACTTATATACACAACTTTAAATGCGCAATCTTAGTACATTGTTCAAATCTTTGTTCGTACATAATAATTATTCGCAGAAAAACTAGTTCACCACCTGAGTAACAGAATTATTATGTCTCAGAGAACTCGTAAATAATGGACATTGTATGTAAATCAAACTATAAGGTCATTGTAAATTATATCCATTGAATATTTTGTATATTTTAAAAACTAAACAGTTGCTGGTTAACAATAATCTATAGTTTTCTCATCCCGAATTATTAAAAAAGTAAAAACATAGACAATAAAATAAAATAAAACCATCCAACCAAGTCGAAAGTGCTTTAAATAATTCCGGTTCGAAATATCGAGCCGACGATATAACATCATTCGAAACGTTGCAACGCAGAGCATCTCGCGGCTGATCGCATATCGTTCCGCGAGCCTCGCTTCGCGCTTCCTGCGCCCAGAACCCTTCGTCGACTACTAGGCCACTCGTCCTCTTCTCCCGCTTCGGAGAGCGACCTCCTGAAATTCGGTGAACTCGGCGGACGTTAGGCGGCAGGCCAACAACTCGCCGGCCGGTCGATGAGAGTAACCAGGGGAACCAAGGCCGCCTCGCGCGGTTCGATACTTCGAACTTTCCTACCGGTGAAAACGCAGCTCCGCCCGGAGTCGCCCGCGAGTCCGCGCTTTTATCCGCGGGGTTTAAAAAAAAAAAAACTAATTGGAAAGTACGCTCGACGGGGACGGCTGGAAAATTTGGTAGGAAGAGCAGACTAGAAAAATCGACTTTAAGGTGGCGTCCGAATTAGATAGCGGTTGAAATAGTTTTTTTTTAACTAATTATTTCTGTATCAATTTTTAAAAACAAGCGTTATAACGTTCCACAACTTTTACTCGCAATTAGAATTTATCGCCAAGTTAAGAGTTTAAAAACGTTTATGCGTAATTGACATCAGATAAAAATAATTTATGAATCCTAGAAGCGTTTATCACCATGTAAATGACCGTATCGATTGAACAAGTTTCTAATGTGGAGCACCGCGACACACCGTAAGAATTCTTCAGGAAGTGAAGAAGAAAATATAGAGAGATGCATTGAGTTCAATAAAATAAATCTATCGCAATTTTTTGTTGTATCGTAATTTATAATTAGCAAATTAGTAAGAAACTTTTAAAAATGCACATCTTCACTCCCTAAAATTGTAGTATTTGTACGATTTCGTACTATTTTACCGAAAAAATTCACATTTATTCTCCGTTCAAAACTTGATATTCAAGTTTAAATAACAATTCTCATTTCTAAACATAAGATATCGCTCCCTTTTCTTCTACGTCACCCTAAAGCAAAAAAATACGATGAAGTAAGACGATGACGAGGAACTAAAACGCACCCAGTACTGAAATGAACGAGCCGTCGAGGTCGGAGAGCGCAATTATCATCGGTAAATCACGTGACAGGACCTCCACACGCGCCTTTTGATGTACGACCTTTGATAGACGCGGAATTCGGTGAGCCAACGATCGAAAAGCCCTTCGGCGATTTCGTCCTTGTAATAAACGAGCGGAGTTTACAGATAGTCGCCGCTAACAAAATCAAATTCGTGTTTTGTTATCCTTGGCTGATAATAAGTTTTGCGTTTGCGTGAGGATGGAAAATTAGTGAAGAAAGTCGGGAATATTAGGCCGGTCTGATAGAAATGAAAATCGATTGCGGCACCTTTAAAATAACAAAAATAATATTTGACGGAGTAAATAAAATTTATTTCAATTATTCGAGTATTTCGTAGGAGTATTTTACGAATAGAAATATTATTATCTTAATTTTGCTCGACACATGATAGTAATTAAATTTTTAAGTATGAATCATGTTAACCTATAATATAAACATTTTCAAGGGCAATAACGCTTCCACACTTTACGGCTATTGTTGTATTGGAGTTAATTCAGAGAGAAATCAACGTTACCGACAATTTATTCCGCGAGAAGCGTATACAATGCTAATTTAGAATTGCCGTGAGAATATAGGTTAATATTACCCGCATTATTCCACCATCATCTCGTTTCATATTGATTTTTTCCATGCCTACATCCTTAAAGAAACGTCGACGCTTATCGTGATTTGCGTATGGCTAATAATTTTTTATGGAAATACAATGACGGTCGTGTAATATTGTTTAATTGCTCAGTAGAAGCGAGTCATCATGATCTTAGAAAGTTGTGTAATTTGTTATGTGAAAGTTTAAATGTCCGCTATTTAAAAAATATTTAAATTAAAAAAAAAAGGACACCAATATAATTATTTCAATAAAAAACAGAAAATTCTCTCTTGGCCATCCATAAATTGCAAACGACTTATTAATTTTGATGAAATTGTATGGATGTTAATTTGCACTTCGAAATGAACCCATTTCTCAAATGTAAGAATTTTAAGGATCGTTACATCGAACTGCAGAATTTAAATCAAAATGACATATCATGTTTATTAAGAATAAAGACATATGAAATGAAACTGTGAGAACTGGTTTCTTCAGATTCTAAAAGTCGATTCTCAAACTTTTGTATCAAAATCTGTTTTCTAACTCCTATAATTAGTCGGATATTGGTTGGTACAACCCGACACTTAAGCATTAACAAAAGCTTAATACACCTTTTGACCAGCGAGATAAATCCATTCACCAAATAGCAAGCCGTCGCATCCTGTAAAATCCTGTAAAACAGCGAGCGACAACTTGTTTATAATCACAGCGCGCAAAGCGCAAAACAACACCGTGATTAAGAGCACAAGTAATGCACTGCGGCAAGTTCACGCTTGGCAGCGGAGGGCGACGAACGCGAGCCCCGTGATTCAAGAGAGCCGTAATTTAATAAGCACAACATCGAGGAACGAGCTATGATCGAGATTGGTATGCGCTTTGTTTTTTCTGTATCTTAAAAATTAAAGGAAGTATACGTATATCCTGCCGAACGCGTAACGATTTCTTTATTACTCTCTTTGCTGAGTCGGGATTATGCAAATCAATCGAACGAGCGGTTCGCCAAGTTTTAGTCTTATTATTTGCAGAGAATCGAGAGCCTTTTTATTCGGTGGGATGAACGTTTGCTTATTTACGCAAGCTATTAATGGAGTGGAATGAGGAAATTAATAAATTTACTGCAACGGTAATGGAAAACGTTTAGTGAATTTACTACGAAAGTACTAAACGGTACGGATATTGTAGGCAGAAATAATTTTATTTGCTTTAGAGCCATTAATTTGGATGAAAGTGAAACCAGAACATTAGGAAATTGAAATTAATGAATTGTAAAATTTAGAAATCGCCGAATTCGCTTTAATGAAGCAATCGATGAAATTAAATTTTAGAGACCGTAATAAAA
Source organism: Ormyrus rosae (assembly GCA_035047165.1). Lineage (NCBI taxonomy): Eukaryota > Metazoa > Arthropoda > Insecta > Hymenoptera > Ormyridae > Ormyrus > Ormyrus rosae. Next base: position 11,097,547 of record JAWWML010000062.1, read on the forward strand.
AAATACGATTCCTCCCAAAGTTTCAATTAAGGAACTCTTACCGAATATTGCATACAATGAGAAAAAAATTTAATTGAATTGATTAGATAAAAAACGAAATGTCGCCGATAACATACATTATTGAATTAAAGACAAATGCTATTGAAACAATAGTAAAGAAATTAATTTAAAGAAATATCTTATTAATTCAATAGCATCAGAGGAATTTAATAATAAAATATTTTATTAATTCAATAGCATTTGTCTTTAATTTAATAATATATGTTATCGACGAAATTTCATTTTTTATTTAATCAGTTCAATTAAATTTGTTTTCTCAGTGTATGCCAACGAGGTATAAATGTATACCGAGAACAGGAGCAACGCCTCGTTTCCCGAATTGCGCCACCCGCGAGTGTAAAATTCCATAAACAGACGGTTCCACCCGCGTCCAATTCCTCTGGAAACAATGCGCCAGTCTATCGCTCCTAATCCAATCCCGCAATGCGGAAAATCTCTCGTTTCGCGCCCGGAGAATCTCAAAGTCGCACGCTTTACATATAAATCCGCAGCCGCCTCTCCCCCAATCGGGCCCCCCGTTTCACATCGGTCTCCACTTTCACGTTTATTCAGCATCGACCTGCCTGCGGGGAAAACAAAGCAAGTAGGAAACGCGTCGCGACAATCGTTCGTAATTATGTCGCCGGAAGTGAAACGAGGAACTGCGTCGCTCGGTTACAGCGGACGAACACTTTTTTTTTCTCTCTCTCTCCTTCTTTTTTTTATGCTCGACTGTACAGCACACCTACGCGCTCGTTACATTTTCGAGAGGGGCCCGTTTCTTCTTTTTTTTTTTTTCGGCGAATTCACGCGGATTAGGTAAGGTCGTTACATAAAAATTACGATTTTCGTTTGGGCCTCTGTGAAACGGGGGCCTTTTAATTCGGCTTTGTTGCCCCGAGGCGTAAAGTCACAGCTCTCGAGGCCATTGTCTTGGCAATGCTTTGATGTTGTAAGCTTTACGGGATTACACTCAATCTGGCACGTTGATTTAGGCCTATTGTAAGATTTAGAAAAGGATTGAAGCTCTTTAATTGCGATAATACGCCAATTGAAAATTGTTGCTTAATTTTTATTTGCTCTGTGTGACCATTAATTCCGTAATAAATACTTTAACTACTGGAGATTTAAGAAGTCCAATAATCTTATAAGCAATCATTTATAATATTTATTTAATTATTTTTCTTGAAATAACTTGTATTTAAATTTTAAATGCATTCTAGTGGATAAAGTAATCTTACTATTATTTTCCTACTTCACTGCATATTTTACAAAAAAAAACTTGACTATAAAAGTACGTACACAAAGTACGTATTGTAACAGTTTAATGAGAGCATTGAACTTATTGAAAAATTGTTACAAAAATGATTTCCCGGGCATTTTGTGCATAAAACTTCCCTCAAGAGATACTTTCAAGTTCATAAACCGGCAATAACAAAACAAACATCACATAAAACGAATCAATTTCCCTTGTAAAAGAAGGAAACTATCAAATCCCGTCTAACGAATCTCCAGCGCGTCATAAAGAAAACAACCTCCCGAACAAGACTCTCGTAATAACCGCATCCGAAACGCCTAAGAATAGATCGACTCTCGGCGCGTAAAAGCTCTCGTCCCGTCCCGGAGCAAAGCGAAAAAAAAAAGCAGAAAAGGCGCCCAGCAATTTCTGAATATTAATAGTCCTCGGCGAACAGCAGATTAATACTTTCCCTCGGATCCTCAGACGGAAAACGGGAGCGGAACACTTGCGATATCGCGCAGTCCGGCTCTCGATTCTGATTGTAATCGAGCGCAACGAGAGAGTCACTATATACAATGTCGCGTCGCCTCGGGAAAGAGAGCTCTGCTCGATTGCACGGCGCGCTGATGACTCTCGGATTTGATGGCTAGGCTGTTCGCTTTGATGAGCCTCTCCGAGGATGATAGAGCCCGGGCAGGTGTATTATAGGAAAAGTCGACGGAGCGGGCTTTTTATGTGGGTTAACTATCGCGAGCGATGGAAAATGTGCCGTTGGCCGCGGACGAAAGTGAGCCGCTTTTTACGGGCGAGCGAAAATTTTGATTCCCGGAAGTTAATTGCGCCTATCGGTACTTTTGAGATGACGTCGTTTTACTGTAAGGTGAGTATTAAGGAATTTGAAGATCGCGTTAGCGAAGTGTCGCTATTGAGTTATAGATTCATTGCGGCGGGTTATAAGAGAGGACAAAAAAAGTGTTTGAGTTGAAGAAAGAGTTTTTATTGAGTGATCGATTTTCACTTTTTCAGGTATAACGTGATTTAGTTTTATAACAAAGTAATAAATTACTTTTATTTGTTAAAAGCCGATTTTATTTCTTTACTGGCTTTAGTTTAATTAATAATTTCGATTACACAAGTTCTAATTTATTTAGAAATTATTATCGGTTCTTCATTCGACCATTATTCCTTTGGCACTTAAATTAATAAATCAAACAATGACGAGTCTCGGTCGTTACTCGTTAAATTAAATTTGAATTGCTTTTTCCGGAAGATTTATTTATCAAATTTAATTATTGCAGTTTAAAATTACATTACAGAGTAATACAAATTACAAAGTAATCCGACAGAGGAAAACTAGTTTCCTGTTCGCTGTCTATAATGTAATGTACTGTTACTCTGATAAATAAATTAAAAAAAAAAAAGTAAAAATTACATTATCAAAATTATCATGATCAGAAGAATTATTAGTTGCTTATTCCAAGGCATTCTATATTAATTGCTTGAAATTGAAAAAAAAAGTAATCCGTTGACGCCTAACCGTAAACTAGAATAGAGTCATTGTAGAGCAGCTACATTATGTAAGGACTTTCACACTCATCATCAATTCTTGAAAAGAGAAAAAAAAAGTGCTGCGGTAAAACTAAAACGCCGACGGACATCGTAATTCTACTGCTTCACTTGAGAAAGTCTTTTTTGGCACGTAACCTATTAAGTATCTTTGTTCATATTGATTTGCAGCTTGCACGTAAGCAGCCATTTAAAACGAGAGAATCATTAATGCAAAGTCATTATTACTGTTTTTAAAGATTGACGTTTTTTTTTCCTGTTAAAAAACGCCACGGTCACTTTAAAAAGCACTTACGATTTCATTTATGCGGTGCGGCGAGATTTCCTGCACTGAAACATTATTTTGGTGCTTTATTTATTTTTTTCGCGAAAATTTAAGTTAGTTATTTATAATATTATAAGAAACTTCTGTACTATATACTTTTTCATCCTTACTCCTTTTAGCATCATGTTATAATATAGATAATAACAAAAAATCTAGGATGATCGATAATTGAAACTATTCTCTAAAAAATTTCAATACCTATATACTTGAATCAAAAACCGCAAACTAGCTTACAGCTTTACAAAAATTATTAGAGTTATTAAACATCGTCTAGAAAACCGCAAAGTATCGTACAAGCCTTATGCAAAAAAGAAGCGCAATCTCGATGCGACCCCGTAAAATTGATAACTAACTGTATTTATTTGCTAAATTTTTAACAATAATATCATGGAAATGTTTCATGGTTTTGATATAGTTTCCCATCCACGCACATCAATCCAGTTCTTTCCACAAGCAAAACAATAAGATTAATAGCGGAACGGAGCGGATCATCCGCGGTCAACTGCTCATTATCGAAGGTAGCTCGAACTGTCTCGCGGCCTCTTTTCGTTACGCAATCCCAGCCAGGATTGCAAAATCCCACCGGTGTCTCGAACAATGGCGAAATCCTGAGTTTTCGAGGGTATAGCAGAACGAAGCACGACTTCTGCTCCTTTTCTTTTTTTTTTGTCTCGGGCCAAGTGTCACGAAGGGATGACTCATTTAGTCGCAGCGGTAACGGGATCGACGATTCTCGCTCCTTTGTGGAAATAAAGCCAACGCAGACTCGTGGAAAATAGCGTTGCTGTCACGGGCTAATTAAGCCGTCTCCGATGTAGTTTTTCTGCTGCGCTTCTAGCTTATTAAGTAATTAGATTTAAAGTAAAACTTTCTTTGTCTTGGAAGTCGTTGTGTACTAGGAAGTAGCGGTTTTATAGAGTACTAACTAGAAAGAGAGATGATGTGTGCTTTGGAAGATTAAGGGTTATTAAATGATTTTAATTGGTTGAATTTCTTAAGTTCCTTCTGCTTTACTACATTTAATTATATAGATTATTTTATTTCGGTATATTTTAACGGATTTTTAATTATAGTAAAATTAAATATTTTATGTAATTTATGTAATTTGCAAAAGCAATTGTTTTTCAAATTTAAAATCTTTTTACGAAAATTAATTCCTTTCTAAAATAGATAAAAAATTTTCTAGTTCTAAATCCTAATTTTTCTACTAATTCACGCTATATATTATTACACTTTTTAAGACAATTAAACTTATCTTTCTTTTTTTATTACGTCATCAGTCATTGCAACGGTTCTCGCAATAACACCGTATTGACAAATTTCAAAATCAGGAAATTTGCCAAACATTGCGTTTAATGCTTTGAGTCGCTTTTAAAAGCCTGATAGGAAATACCAATAGAGCGAAATAATAGCGAAAAATTATTAAAGTTTAAATTAAAGCAAGGAAGTGATCTTATTGTAGGAAAGACCACCAGTTTTGTATAGGTCAGGTAAATGTCAGCTGATCATTAGAACATGAGTTGTGCAGTATCGCGGTTGAATGAGATGAAGCAACGACATCGCAATTTTAATGGAGGAAAGCACAATACTGCTATATAATAAGATTTGAATTGGAATTTGGAAACGCAATCTTCATACCGGCTGTTCTAATTTAACAATAATTAAAAATAATTATTACTGTCGCCGATATTACGAGTAAATGTAGCTTAAACTTGTGCAAAATTAACTTTTCAAAAAAAAACCTCGTAAAAAATACATAAATCGTCAAAGTCCGAATCATGATTCACAAAATACGTTTCGATGATTATTGCAATTACGTAATAACACTATTTCAAATGCGGAAAGATTCGCAAATATACGCTTTCCATGTAAAAATAAAAGTATACGGAGAAGGCACCTGGAAAGTCTCGTAAATTAAAGTCTGGCTAGCTAAGTTCAGTGCGAGTGCGGAAAAGTCTGACTAACGTCACTATGCAGATCTTGGCTAGAATGAGGAGAAAATGATAAAAGTCTGGCAAAGTGCCCTTAGCCGAATAAAGTTTTAAAAAGTAACGTTTGTGTAAACAAATAGGACGAAAAAACGTGATGGCGATAATATTGTAAATAATTCTAACTTTTAGGACATTGTTTTGCGCACGTTTCTTTCTCTGCGTAGACCAACGACGAATATTGATAATCGATATCGCATAGCGACGTCCACGTCGTACCATTACATGATTTACAAAGCGTACGTACGCATATAGCACTCCACATCAGGCACCTCCGATAACGAATTCGCGTCAATGTATAATTTATGCAGGATAAGAAATTGTTCAAATTAATATTAACTACTTTTATCCTCTCATATCTAAGGTGCACGTTTTTATTAATTTTAAATAACATTTTTAGTTTAGTTACTATGCATATATAAAAATGTCGAATTATGTTTCAAGTAATCGATTAACCTCCGATAAACTTCTGATTCTTATTGTTTTTATAAGAGCAAAATGCCACGTTATTATAGTAGTACTAGGTTAAGTACCATCATTTTCCCCATTCAACTCAGTACTGCGAATGATGGGCCATAAAATTTTTGTAAAACATCGAGTTTCGACAATTCATTCCAGACCGGATTTGATGTCTCAATTACATAAACCGATCGTTTCTTTCCCCCCCCCCTTCCCGATAAAATCCGCGCAAAAGCAGTCGAAAAAAGGCCTGGCCGATCCCCTCGATTCAGCCACCGCGCAAAAAAAAATTGCCTGCCGCCTCGGCCCCCGCAGCCAAAGAATGGAGAGAACCGTTACGTTCGCGCACACTTGACTTTGTGGAACTCCGCCGGGCTGACACGCTTTGGATGTTGCGATAACGACGCGGGAAAACAGAGCTGCGCAGAGCTGGAAGAAAAAAAAAATGCGAGTTGGAGACAATGAGGGAAAAAGCAAGGATGGATGCGGCTTCCTTTTTTTCTCCTGCCCAAGATCGCGGTTGCGATTTGTTTTTTGCCGAACGTTTGCATATTTTCCTGTTTTTTCTGAGTTTTCAATTTTAAAAGCGCGGGATTAGTTTAGAATTTTTACAGAAATTACGCTTTTTGCGAAGAGGCGTTACGTAAAGCGGGCAAAGATTTAGAAAAAAACTCAAGTCTTCGTGGAATAATAATTACGGTTTCAGAATAATAGAGTTGAGTAGAAATTCGTAGTAAAAACTTACTTGAATTTCTAAAGAACGAATGGAGATGAACACATATACAATTCTTAACTCGATTTTGAAACATAATCCCAGCACCATCCGGTAAAGCACTTGCATTTCTACATTAATTTAACATACGAATTATTATAAATTGTTATTTTAAAAATCGAATCTGCAATGTCGCAGGAGTGCAAAGTAAGAGCAGGGTAAAAGGAAAAAAAAAAAACGCAAAAATAGCCTCCTCCGATAGCACCTAACAGTAAATGAGAGCTCGCCGCAGGAAGTGCATTTCTAAAATTACCAATTTAAAGAGCGCCGCGCTCAGCCCCCGCCGTGAAGTACACGATAAAACATCGCGAAGAGCGAATATTTTGCGGAAGAAACTCGCTCGAGGCGGTGCCGACTTCCCGCGGAACGCGGAGAGCAAACAAAAGCGAGCAGCCGGGGGAGAAAATGCGCGCGCGGCGTAATGAGGGGAAAGACGGAGAGAGCAAGAGGACCGGAAGAGCTCGTGAAAACTGGACCGTTACTTTATAACTGGAATTAAATAGGAAGGACTTTTGCTTCGGGCCGCTAATTGACAGCCCCTCAGACGGAGTCGAGGTACTTATGGGAAATCACGTCGCTGCGTTGGGCTGACGTCGAGTCATTTTTGTTGGGGACGTTAAATGCCACAGGTATTCTTTGACGCGAGACTTTACTTGCCTTATTTTGACTGTTTTGTGCAAGGGCAGGACAATCAGCAGGTTTCATGTAGGAGTTCTCATTTTTATTAATTAATTGGGATGCAATTATGATTATTCTGTTTCGAAACGGGTATTATGATAGACAAGTTGTATTAAAAAGTGTGAATTAATGCACTTTACAAGGGAAAAGGTTCTTTTGCAAGATGTGTCAAAATAAATATATTTCATCCATTGTATGAATAAATGCGTAATGACTTCGCACGAGCACTTGAATCATGTGAATCTTAAAATTAAGCAATTACCTGCAATTACGTGCATTTTTTTTTCTCGAAACTTAATTGTTTCCAGAATATAACCACCGGCAAAAGCAGCTGGATTTTCCTTGCATCCTGTATGCAAAAGTATTCAAGCATTGCGCAAATTGTCTGGGAAATTTTGTTGGCAATCTTCGAAAGAGTTATGGGTGAAAGCTTTTTTTTCCACTTCCAAATATTTCGATGATATTTTTACTACCTCTGCATTATTCATATAGTGCGGATTTTCACGCCCGTCGCTTTTTCTCTTTCTTCCAACGATCTCCATTCTTCCTTTTTTTTTTCAACTTTCCTTATCGCGTTGCAAAACGCAGATACGTCGGATAAAAGCGGCGCAATTTAGAGTTTCAGATAAAATACAAAAGGATCATTCGACCCGCGAAAGAGTATCGGCGATTGTACGGAATTTATAGGAATCTCTCTTTCCATTCGTTTTCTCAATGTTCTATTAATCGCTTATTCTAAATCTCGCGGAATAGGGGCACGTTTATGCTTCGCCGGAGCGGAGAGATAAGAAGTTTCACGAAGGAGCCGCGAAAAGTTTCTTGCTGCACTTTGAAGGTAAAAAGACCGACGGCGCGTATACGTAATTTTCATTCTCGAGCGTACTACAATGCAACGATAGTAAACTGATGGATATTGATAAATTTCGCGAGGTTTCAGCATAGGAGTATAAATGAGCTAACCGCCGAGGTACCTCGTTAAAACGTTAAAACAGTTAATTAACGTGAATTAATCATCAGTTTACGTATTCTTGCGACATTAACATATTTCGTATCGAAGAAACAGTGCTAATTAACAAATCAAAGGAGAAATTTAATGATTTGAGATTATATTATACTTGGAAATAAATTGTCTATCTAAAGCTTTTTCTTCAGTTAGTTATTTCCGATGTATAATATAAGAAATTACACGTCCCATCTTTTATAATTGTCGATATTCCAATAAATGCCATTTAATAAAAAAAGTGCAATTAGCCTTTAAAACGAACAGAGGTTATAGAAAAACTACTTAATAGCAAATCATTGCAATAATTTCTATACAAAGTGCAGGTAATTTAGCAGCAAAAAGTTCAATGGAGCTGTATTTAAAAGTTTATTACTGTCGGTGCAAAAGCAATTATCAACGAATATATGAAGAATGCGAATAAAAGAAACCATAATTCGCCGCATTTCCGGCGAATTTCTCGCCTCGAGTCGGTCAATCGGTAAGTAAAAGTGGTAACCTCTTGCAATCAAATTATGAGAGCGGTTTAAGTACAACTCCTGATAAAGGTCGGCACAAACGTGAATTATTAGCCGTACCGTTCGATTATGCAAGTTTATCAAAGTGAAATCGGGGTTTTTGTTTATTTCGAGGTTATATTGTTTAATAAAGATTTTGAACTTTTTACTTTTCTTATAATCAACTTACATCAAGGCTAATAATCTAAAATTAATTTTGAAAATAGCTTGACATTTTCAAGCACCAATTCAATATCAAATTTGAAACCTATACGTATACCTTAATTATGTATCAACTTCCCTGGTAGAAATAGAAAACGTTTCTTACCTAGGAAATAGGTAGCAGAAAATAAGATTGGGTAGCAACGAGCTAACCTTTTTAGAATATAATTTCCTA
>JAWWML010000062.1:11106607-11278472 GCA_035047165.1 Ormyrus rosae
CCGTGCTGTTCACGTTAAAATTTAATGTGATTTCAAATAATTTTTTTAAGAAGGGAGTCCTGCCCCACGATTATCATAGTTTTCATGGTAATTTTGAATATAAATTTTTGTCTGTGTACATGAAATGCGTGCAATTCCGTTATAGTTAAAATACCTTCTAAAACGTAAATGTTAAACAGTTTTATTTTTATATAAAATATAAAATTTTTAAGGTAAGAGTCTTACACATTTCAAAATTTAGATTTTATAAAGAAAAATAAAAATTGTGCAAAATTACAAATGTGTCCCATAACAAATTGTACACTTCTTATGTGCATGATCAGTCACTGTATATCGATGGAATTTAAAAAATATTTCAATTCTGATTGCCTGGAAAATTTCTAATCTTTGATTATCCCGATAAATAAATGTCTTTCTAATAGTTGTGTTGTGCAATGAGACAGTTATTTTTTAAGTAAAAATTTAAAACCTTTTTTTTGATACATAAATTAATAACGGATTTATTTTCTCCTTTCTACATAATCCTTTCTAACATAAAAAGATTAATAATTAAAAAGATTACAATGCTAATTATATAAAACTCTTTCTGTATTTTCCCAAACATGATAGATATTAATATCTATTACGTTTGGGAAAACACAGAAAGAGTTTTATATTTCAATTTTTTTAATAATCTAATATTAATTAAAAACAATGTTATATATGTACAATTATCAAGTTCAATTCTTCTTTAGAAAAATTTATTAAAGGTCGCATCCTCCAAAAACAATGTATATATAACACCTGCCTTTATTACCGAGCTGCACTATTTCTACAATTGCTCTGACTTATTTTTTCCGAATCTTTTTTTCTTTTGGAAAAAACAAAAATACATGTTCTCGTGAATACATATATTTATTTTAAACCATATGTTAAATAAGTATCTTTAATAAAAATTTTATTTACTTACTTTAATCTGAACTACTCATTACTCGAATAGTCCGCGTATTGTTTAGTCTCTTTTTGTTAGCATGCACTTATTATATGATTTTTATTTTCTAATAAAACTGTTTTTCACGGAATATTTTCCTGAAAAGAAGTATTTTTCTGACAAGAATGGCTTTGTTCAATTACTGAACCTCAGCTTAAACTACAAGTTTATCTTATCTTCTTAAAGTTATTTTATAATGATACAAAGAATCGTTCTAATTCAACAAATTCCATAGGTACAACTGTGTTAATATTAAACAAATCAGGAAAGGACAGATTATTTAAAGATTTTCTAAAACGAATCATAATCTTAATGCATTTATGTAACTTTTTTATTGATCAAATAAAGTTAAACATTTCTCTTAAACATTGATTATATGCATATTTATTTAGATATCTGTATTATTTCAGAACCAAAGAAAGATTACTCACGTTTTATATATAAACGGACTTTTACGATTTTAATCTAGTACCTTCTTGAAAGTGAGAGAACCAACATAACAATGCACTTCAGCACTTTTTTATATTTAATAGTAATCCTTGCGGTAGCTAATGTTCTTTGCGAGATAAGACTGGTTAATGTGGTACGTTTAATATAATTTTAAATTCGACCAGGTTTAAGTGCAAATAAAGTTTATAAAAATAACATTTTAAAATTTAAAGTTATTTAGGCATGGCGATCGAGCACCAGGAAATTTCATCAAATCTTGTCCAAATGATCCTCATCACAATAAAAATTTTTATCCTATGGGTTTAGGAGGTTTAACAAATGTAAGCTAATCGAATTTTAGTTTTTCACATTGATGTGTATTTTAAACTTATTTATTAGTATACATAATACAAACCCGCATACAAATACATAATGGTTTCTCAAAAGCTTAATTTTAATAAATTTACAAAATAAATATTTAATTATAAAAAAATTTTATTTCTATAACAATAACGCATACAAAATCTTCAGGATTATATTTTTATTTAAAAAAAATACTAATAATAATAGAAAAGAATTAAAAAAACTTCCTTGCATTTCTTTCGCATAATTATTTTTTGTAATACTAGGTGAAGATCGGGTTAAAAAGTTGTGAGATATAAATATTTTTATTGTAAAAACGTGAATGTTAGAAATTATTCATTTCTTTTTTTCAAATAGTGTATTTATCTCTTTATTTATTTTCAACAGTAAAAATTACACGTACATAATGTACATAGATGTAAATGTAAAGTTCGGATAAAGGCATTTTTTATCAAAAAAACGTGTCTCATAACTGCTATTAAAACATTATTTTAAAAATATAAAAAATATTTGAAACTTTAAAAATATGTTAAATCTACATAAATTTATATTACACATATGCCTGCTATACCAATGAAATATAATTTATTATTTTGTACAATCTATTTCTCAATTAAAACTGAATATAATAAACTACAGAAAGGCAAAACGAGAGTCTACAATTTAGGAACATATCTGCGTTCATCTTACAATAACTTTCTTGGATCAGTTTATTTACCAAATGAAGTTGAAGCAATTAGTTCGGATTCTCCAAGAGCAAGAATGTCACTCCAAATGGCACTCGCCGGCTTATATCCTCCACCACCGATCCAAAAATGGGATACAACTATCAATTGGCAACCAGTTTTAATGTCTTTTAAACCGCAGGCTGAGGATACTATTTTTTTACCACAAATGTGCGAAGAGTAAGTTATTAAAAATTTTATTTTTTACGCTTTTTGCTTTCTCGCAGGGGAACATTTTGCAACGGTGAAAATTTCAGAATTCCAAATTTTTACGAATTCCTACGTATTCAGTTGGTAGCCGTTTCTCATTTCTTTTATTAATATTTATACTTTAAACTTATAAGGAAAAAATTTATTCAAGTACTTGAGTAAAAAGATAATTAGAAAACTGATCAAACAATATTGATAAATAAAATTAAATAGAGCAAGTCATTAAAATAAAAATCGACAAACACTTGACACGTTTATCATAAAGTACAATCTATTCATAATTATAAGCGAGTTATATAATGAAGAATTGTGAATTAAACATATATCCTACTACTTCCAGAAAAGCGTTTAGTAATTTTTAATAGTACATAATAAAGAGACAATTTCTTTTAATAAATAAAACTGTATATAAAGTATTGAAAAATCTATTTTAAAATAAGAAGGTGAAAACGAGCGATAAATATTTTTTAGTGTTTGCAAATGAAGAAGCCATGAGGGAAGTATCCTGATTAGAAAACTTGTTTCTATATTACCATTAATATTTTATTGAAAATTTTCAGCTACAAAAAATACTCTAATCTTAAAAAGTATTAAAGACTTATACAATCGCAGCAATATCGCAATTATTTTATTAATAATGATTGCTTTATTTTTATCAAAGATTTTTATTAAAAATTAATAGATCGTGCTAAATCTAAATGCAATTTTTGCTATATAAATACTTTACAAATAATTTGTTAATAGATACCAAAAAGAATATGAAAAAGCAAACAGTTCATCCGAATTTCAAGAACAATTACGAAAACTTGGACCATTTATGAATAAGCTGGCAACGGCTATGGGAAAAAGCTCCCCTGTTTCCGTATTAAATTTAAATCATCTTTACCATACTTTCGTTGCTGAAGAATCAATGAATTTACCATTACCTAAGTGGGCACATTCCATATACCCACGTGGGGATTTACTAAAAGGAACTCTGTTACAGTATTCTCTTTATGGTTATACGGACAAATTAAAAAGGCTCTCTGGCGGTTAGTCAATAAAATTATAAATAAATTTTATAGCTGTATAGTTAATGTAATAATGATCATCTATTAATCAGCAATTCATCTAATTATTTTAAAAAATATTAGTTTTAACACTATACAGAATATTATAATGTACATGTTTTTAGGCGTACTTTTAAAAAAGATTATAAAAGATATGGAAACGACTCAAAATAAAGCTTCAAAGTACAAAATTCACGTCTACAGTGGGCATGAATTGAACATTGTAATGCTATTACAGGCACTTGGAGTGTATGGTGATCTTGTGCCTGAATACTCCAGCAGCGTCATAATTGAATTACACGAAGAGCAAGGCAAATTTTATGTCAAGGTAATATGTTCAATTTAGATTATCCACTTTTGTAAACAGAAAGATTAGTTATCTTTTCCTTAAAGATCTACGCGAAATGAACGTAGGATGCAAAAGAATTTCCCATAATTACTGACAGGATGTTTTGTAATTATTAGTCATCGCGCTTTTAACAAAATTCTTTATATTCTTTATATTAAACAGCTAATCGGTTAATAAAGTATTATAATCCTGTGATTGTACTTGTTAATTTAAACATTTTTTGGGTATTTTAGGTACTTTACTACAACGGCACTGGACAAGTGACAGTTTATAAAATTCCAGGATGTAAGGAAATGTGTCCTTTTGAAAGTTTCGTCAAAATTTTACGAAATGTTATTCCATCGGAAACAGAGCTTGCTTGCAAACGACTGAAGAAATCACCAAAATAATTTCCAAAACAAGTTTGGAATTTTTGCGACGGGTATTTTAAATAAGTATTAAACTACAGAAGGATTCAATAGATTGTAGGATATCAAAGGACCTGGGAAGCATTAAATTAAAAAATTAATTTTTTTAAAAAACTGTATTATTATTAATCGTAATAATATGATTATTGACAATGACGCGGCTATGTGCACATTAAAACACCTTATCTTTTATCTTACAAGACCAGCTTCTCTTTTACACTATATACAATAACTAAATATCATATTACTCATCTTGTGTTTATAATAAAACTATGTATATATTTATATGTATGTAATATTAAATTTATTATTATCGTTATTATTTTTTTTTCTGTAATAATCGTTATGATTAGCGGTATCCTTTCGCCTATTCAGTAAGAAAAAACAATATTTAAAATTAACTAAACGTGTGTTTATCTGAATCTGTACAATATATAGGCTCTTAAAACATTTCTTATCACCGACAATGTACAATACGCATTAATAGTCTAATGTGAATTATATTCTATGATAATATATAATAGTATGATCTTGGAAAAGTCAATGATTAATCAATTAAATAATGTAAAACTAATTAACGAAGAGAAAGATTGAGATAAAAATGAATTATTTATAAAAGAAATATAAGAATCAAATGAATATAAGAATCAAATGAATATAAGAATCAAATGAATATAAGAATCAAATGAATATAAGAATCAAATGAATATATAAGAATAAACTTTGAAAGAAATGACCTTTGCTATTAGTAACTGCTTAACAAATTGTTCGACCTCGGTGACTTGTTAGTTACAAAGTAAAAATAAAATAAATTATCATGCACAAGTCGCAAAATTGGCAAGCTATGTGATATGCACATAAATATCGCACACCTAGTCCTATGTCTACATGTAATTTTGAGCAATGCTAAAGTGTCCACGATTAAAATGTGCACAATTCTTATGTGCATAAAGCTTGCCGCAAAATTATTGCATCATTCGAAAGTTCAAGTGTTGCGAACAGAATATTTTTAGTATAAAATAAAAATTGTAGTTAATTTTTTTGGCAAAGAGAAACCATACTTTTTAATAAATAAAGTGAGTGTATTTCTTAATACATGCTTTTTTATAAAAATGAAAAATTAGTGATGAAGTTCTTTATCAGTTTATTTAATTTTTAATCAATTTATTTAATTTTCTTAAAAAATTCTGTTTTAAACGCAATCTCTTTAAATTTCTTCGAAATAGTCAACGAGAACATAGTGCATAAAAAACTATAATAGTACAAATCAGTTTTTCTTTTCAATTTTTTAGTATGTATTGCGTAAAAAATTGTTATATAAACAGACAAAATAAATAAAAAAACAATTCAGTGGAAGAAGATGCTCTACACGAATATCTTTGCAGGATTTCACATACATTTTGATCTTGTTCGCCTTGTACAACCAGTCATAGAAATTTTCACAACTTGGAAGATGATTACCACATATTTTATGAGGGTGCACGCACGCACACGGAAAACATCATACATACTTGCGCAAGAAGCGCCGCGTACATCGCTATATACTCAGATTAACACTGTACTCTGATTATTCTTTATTACGAACTTGATAAAGGTGAAAATTCAACAAAAAAAAAACATTTTATATTCTATATACAATTGTTCAACTTGGCGTTTCTTTTTTCACAATTTTCGTATCCTCACGAGTTTTGCTTTCCTGTCCAGTTAGACAAGAAGCGCAAAGTGTTATTCTTTTACTGCTTTTGTAATAATCCTATTTTTGAAAGAAAATGTTACTCTCATTATGGAAGAACACTGTTTTAAATCTACAGTGATAATATTGAAGCTTAAGAATTTTGTTATTTAAAAAAGTCATATTAATATTGTTATAGAACAGTAAACAAAGGTTTCCAACAATTAGATGCTACCAAAATTAATTAAGTCAGTAAAATTAATGTAAATTATAGCATAAAATGAATAGAATCATTATTCAAAATAAAAATGTTTAAAAAATTAAAATAGTAATTAAAAAGAATATAAACATTTATGAAATTTAAACATTAGAAAATTGTGATCATCACTTTGCGTTTCAAAAAGCTAGGCTTATTCGTGCGAGGTTTACTGATGCAATCGCCATTTACACAACCATGAAAAATCAATTACAATATTAAAACAAGAAATAATATGGCGACACCTTTTTGAAGAAAAGAAATAAATGTAAGTCATGGATCTCTCGCCCGAAAAAATTTTTTAATTCCATTTATAATATATATATATATATATATATATTTGTCAAATCACACCGGTAAAAAACGGCTCGAAAGTTCCATGATGGTGAAAACGCACTATCAACATTATTTCTTTACGTCCTGTTCCCAATTAGCTCATATAACAAAGAATACGCGTTCAGTGTGAACTTACGTATAGAATAAATTAATTAAAAATTGTTGCACCGTCTTGTTTCTTTGCTCGCAGAATAAATACACAGCTGTTTTTCTTTTGCGACGTGAGTGGCTTAATTAAATAAATACAATGTTTTGCATACATAAATGGATAAATTCGCTTGAATTCATGAAGAAAGTGACCTTTTTCATGTACCATTACTTAAATTTTTTTTATGTGCCTCGTAACTGAAAATATTATATTTAACAACAATTTGTTATTTTATTATAAAATTTCCATATATATATATATATATATATATGAATTTTTCGAAGCGGCGAATTGCATCATTTAGCTGCTCCTCTACACATAAAAAAGTAATAAAAAATGATCAGCCCTTATTCCAGTGCTTCTTTATAAAATAAGTTCCAAATATTTTATTTTTTACTAGTTTATGTGTTAGTTTCAACCAGACAAGATCTCTTACAGATAAAATTGAATGCAACATTTTTTGATAATCTTATTTTTTCACTAAAGACTTCGAAATTATCTTTCGAAGATCACTTAAGTGTTAATTTACTTTCTTTTATTAATTTCCCTTTTTTGTTTTCATCTATTTACTTTTGTAAATTCAAGAGTCACTTTTAGAACATCGAACCGGATAAGGAGTGAAAAAAATGAGTGCAGTAAAAAAGGTAAATTCGACTTATATCTTGAATTTGTATAGATACAACATTGCAATTTTTTTCCTTTCGTGAGATTATTATGTCACTTATTATTTGTCTTCGGAAATATAGTCGTACAATAATTTTTATTTCTTACAATTTATTACTGCTAAAATGTTTAAAATTCACGTCTTAAACAGTGAGTTACGAAGTGTAATGTTTTGTTATATTTTGTACAGTCATATTTTAATTTTTTTTTTCTCTTAATTTAAGTCTGCATTTGCACTAAGGTGTTGATCGTTCGTTGAAACCAAAATTATTAAATTTAAATATTTATAATCTTTTAAAAAAATGTATCATCAAATGAATATTGCCTAGCAAGTATTATAATTCTTTAATTTTTCTTGCAGAAATCGCACTTATCCCACGGTAAATACAGGTATAATAATACGTTCCATTCCTAATTATAATAATTATTGTAAAAATTAAAAAAAAAAAATGAAATTTGTAAAGCTATAGAAAAATCTACAACAATTTTTATTTTGTTTTACTTATTTTTTCATCTTATTCTTACATTAAGAAAAATTAAAAATATATGTAATATATATTAAATTATTAATAACACACAATTATTAAAACTTAAAAGATTTCTTGTATTTCTGAATTTATATTATACCAAATTTGTATAAATATATTACATGGTCAGTATTAAAAAATTGCTAAAAAGATTATTTTAATATACATAGAAACAATGTCCTTACAAATATTTGTCTACAGACAGGTAGAGAATTTAGAAATAATTTACATAAAAAATTAATGTTTTTTGTTACATAAAAACTTTAAAGCTAATACACGGAAACTTATATTACAAAAAAATATATTTGCTGTGAAATCAAGAAATAATGCAAAAAATATTTTTAATTATATAAAATTTTGAGAAATTTTAAGGAGAACATGATATTAAGTAATTTTAATCTACTTTTACAAATCAGTCTCAATTCATTTGTTTGGAACATTGCATTATTTTACATAAATATTGCGAAAGAAGAAAATCTCAAATATTTTATCACAGAAAAAGCTGCTTTTTACATTGTTTTTCACGTACAGAAAATTAATTTGAGAACTATCTACAAAAAATAAAGGTTTTTAAATAAATTTCCAAAAATATAGAAATATAGAAAAAATAAATTAAACACAAATTTTTGTAAATTTTATACATTTCTTTGATGCCTTTTATAAAATTAGAAAGATTGCCAGTAAACAACTGAATTATATTGATAGACTTTTTTTTTATTAAAAAAAAAAATAAAATAAAATTATTTTGTAGTAATCTTAATTTTTTTGGACACTTCAAATTTAATTATTAGTAGCTGCTTAAACTGTTAATCTAAGTAGATGCACTTGTATAAAAATAAATAAATTAAAACTTTTGAAAAAAATTTTGAAATAAGGATAGATGATACTGAAATTTAATAATTCAATTTTATTAAATCTTCAAAAAATTTAATAATAAGATTTAAAGTAAATTTTGAATTTAATATTTGTTCAAACAAATTAATGATAAAGTTTTAAAGCGAATTTTGACTTTCACTAGATGTTTAAAGTAAGAATAAGATAGTTACGTGCATTTATGACTCAATCAATTTTTAAGACTCCACATTATAACAAATATCGAAGGATAATGGTAATTTTTTGTAGTCAAACATATTTATACTCTAATGATGAAAATAATGTCTACAAGTATTTACCAAGTCAAAAGATGCGATTTGTCAAAGAAAACAAAGTTTTTTACCGGAAACTATTTAAACAGAATCAAATAATTTTGTTAAAAAGAACGAGTGGCACCTTCAATAATGTGCAAGCGCATCCGCAAGACTATCTATTTTTTTCTCATTCTTATTTCGTTCTATATCTCCAACATCCTTCACTTTGAAATGCACATGCTACAGTAATTGTGGTGAATTTGGGCACTTTGTGACATTTCACTTCACCCTCAGATCATTTACACTTATCATTAATCGAATAATTTATATTACACACTTATACAACGCGTTTTATTTTCATTAACCTTTTTAACTAGTGAGTCTCTTCATCTCAACATTGAATATCATAGATATATGAATATTATATATATACACATACGCGCGAAACATGTATATATAATATATATATACATATATAATGTTTAATTATAATATAACCATTGTCTATATAAGATCCAGTTTACTTAGTTTTTCTCTCCTCGATTTATTATACAGTTATCATTAATTATCACCTAACTTGGCATCCTTGTGGGAGCGGCGCTGGCGGACAGCCGGGCGAATTGTGTTGTGACGTCGGCGTAGTCGCTGTCGCAGACTGACCCTTTGCGGGGAGCTTTTCGTCCCCCCTGGAAGACGGCACTTCTTCCTCTTCCCTCTTGCGCTTGTTCTCGCCGAACCGTTCCTTTGTGTGTTCTCCGGACTGCAACGACTGTTGCTCTCCGGTGCCCGGCGACTTCAGCTCGTAGCCCTCTTGGCAGCGCGTTAATTTTAATCTTATGGGCGTTACCTTGGCGCAACGAACGTTTCTCAGAGCACTGGCAGAAAGATGCTCAAGCTGGGCCGGTAGCTGCTTGTCGTCTGGAGGTGCAGCTCCCCCAAGATTGGATCTTCTATTACCAGGTTCTTCCTCCGAAGCTGTTGATGGCGGCGGAGCCAGTCTCGCCTGCTCACAGCTCTCTTGAGATCCGCTACCACTCGTCATCGTACAATTCGTCGATATCGACGTCGTCGTAGCCGTGTTCGTTGTCATTGTAGCGGTCGACGTCGAGCCACTGGAGCTTAATGTCCCGTATTCACCACTCTCCGTTTCTCCACTGGATTGACTACTCTTTCCCAGTCTTATGATCAGTTTAGGCGGCGCCGCGCCGCCTTCGAGTATTTGCACGTGGCCGCTTACCTCTTCCTTTGCCTTACTACTTTGTTTCTTTTTCCGTTTTCCAGATTTATCTTTATCTTTTTTGTCCTTCTTTATTTTACTTGGTTTTTCAGAACTAATAAAGTCCTCAAATATCATTCGTCGATATATCATGCTTTCACGTTTAAGTTCTTCTATGCTAGGCATGTTGTTCGGAATACTACAAAGCCGTTTCTTCGGTGGCCTGTTATTACTTCGATCCTCATGGTGAAGACTAGTATCCTGACCAGCTAGAGCGCCACTGATTTTAATTTTAAGTTTGGGCGGAGCACCAGTTGACGTGCTGCTAGAAGTTCCCGCGGTTGTTTGCGCTGATGGTCGAGGTTGCCTGCCCCGTCTTCGTTCGGTACCTCCTGTGGCTCCACTAGAGGAACGCCGTCTCTCTGATCCAATGACTGGTTGATCATCTAGAGTGTCAGATTGTTGGTCAAATAAATTACCTAAGCTGGTGACACTAGCTCGTTCTTTCCGACGTTTCTTTTCCATATTCGCATCTACGACAGCCTTGTAATCCTCTCGGGTAGGTATACTCGTCATCGAAGCGACAGCTTTAGGTATTGTGATGACTGTGCGACTGATGGGTGGCATCGTAACAGGAACCGATGTAATACTACTGCTCGTCGGATCATCCATGTTCATATCCTGCGAGCAATACTGCCGTAAAAGTTCCTTCTTACGCATACGTCGAAGATTCGAAGTACCAGAAGCACAGACACTGTTAGCCGTCGGTGTAATAATAGGATTGACCTGCTGTGCAAGAGGTATTGTGACTGCAGAGGCCGTTGCATAGTTTGCGTCAAGAAACGGACCTTTGATCTTTACTTTAAGTTGGTTACGCGAATCCATAAGCGATACTTTGCCAGGATCTCCGCTAAAAGCAGTCGAAGTAGCCTCGATGGCTGGAATACATTTAGCTGTAAGGTCAGGCTGTTGTTCAGCTATCAGATCAGAACGAAGTTCTTTATCCAAATCCTCTTCGACGTCAGGAATCGAATGATCGGCAGAAGCAGCAGTGAGCGGGCCAAGTAGATGATTGCTATACGATTGTCCTTGTAGTGCAGTTCTCTGGATTTCAACATTTGAATTGTACGTGCGCATATCCACGGGTCCAGGTAGCAAAGGCATAACTGGATCACTGAAGTTT
Organism: Ormyrus rosae; assembly: GCA_035047165.1. Taxonomy (NCBI): domain Eukaryota; kingdom Metazoa; phylum Arthropoda; class Insecta; order Hymenoptera; family Ormyridae; genus Ormyrus; species Ormyrus rosae. The sequence continues at coordinate 11,118,238 of JAWWML010000062.1, forward strand.
TGACAAGCACCTGATTCAAACTCTGCACCCATTGTTGAATCGTCACCTGGTACTGGAGAAGAACTGATAGCCAATCTCTTACTTTCGATGTAACCTTTATGTGCATGACGTTGTTCCGAGGGGCTCGAATGATGAGAAGCAAGTGAATCGTTTGCTACCGTTGCAAGACTATCTCGCCTTTCACTTCCAGTGCTTGCCGAAAACTCAATGGATTTCTTGCGTTCTCGCATTGTTCGAAGATCAGCTATGTTGGTTTCACTGGGTGAATCTTCATCTGAATCGAAATCGTATACGGTGCCTACAAGCTTGTGTTGAATTGAATCATCGCTATGTAACGTGCTATTATGTTGCGATGCCTTTGCTCTTCCTCGACCCCTGCCACGACCTCTACCTCGGGAATTGCCCTGGTTAGATTTGGCACCTCGGCCGCGACCTCGACCACTAGGTCCAGGTTTTGTTGCTTCTTGTTGTCGTGGTGATTTACCCGGAGATTTAGCTTGTAGTGACGTAACTCTTGCCGATGTTCGCGTTGGCTTAGATGGTGATTTTTTACCTGCATGTGTAGGCGTGCTTTTCGCCTGTTCATTCGGTAACACTTCGTGTACAACGGGTTCAATGGGTTGTTCTGGCATAAGAGATTCAGAAACACTATTGATGAATGCCGTTGCCACAGCCGCTGCAGGACTTTCTTCGATAATTGATGGTGGTGGTGGTGGTGGTTGTGGGAGCTGAAGTTGTTGATGTGGTTCAGCTTGTTGCGTTTGTTGTTCAAGTTGTTGTTGATACAGATCCTCAGGTTGATGTTCATCAAGAGTTGACTGTGAAGGTGGCGAAGATGGGAGTTTAGATGGTGATACCATCGCAGCAGTAAAAGCCATATTGTGCGATGATGAAGTAAAAGCAGCAGTGCAAGGTGAAGCTTGCATGGTGATTTGTTCATCAAGAGGCTTGGAAACATGTGGTAATAAAGACTGCGGCGTTGGGAATGGCGCACCAAAAGGTGGTGGAAACATGGCTGTGCCTGGCGACGGGTATGGTAACTGAGTACTACTTGGTTGAGGTGGGAATAACGAAACTGGTCCTGAATAATTATTGGCTGGCTCATACGAATGATACGAGCTTACAGCTGCTTCAACTGAACAGGCAGGAAAGTTCATTGGTGGAATGCCCGAGCCACTGTTGCTCTTATAGGGCGGTATTCCGGAGTGGTCGTCGACCGAGGAAGCTGATGTGATGGAGGAAGAGGTCGAGCGACGCGACGGAAGCACTTGGCTTTCGGCCCAACGAGTATCTTGATGAACAGCTGTAATATCAGTGTAAGGAGAACCTCTACCCCCATAATCCTGCCGTGCAATCTCAGAACCAATCTCATCTTTATCCATGGTTCGATCGTCATTTTGATCATCATCAGCATTCGGTAGGCCTATTAAGTGACGATTAACCATTTCCATTGGTGTCATTTCATCAACCATGTGGGTAGGGATAGATCCAACCTGTTGCTCCACAAGTGAGGCAATAGTCTGAACTGTACGAGCTTGCTGTTCACTATGCTGTTCTATATGTTGTTGAACCGCTGCTGCAGCCCTTATCATATTATACTGTTCTTGCATGTCGACGTGTAATTGGGGATGAACAAGATTACCAGAATTAGCATTTTCTGCAGAAAGAACAGCTCCACTGAGGTTACTAGGAAATTGTTGTCCTGAAAGACCATAACGATGAGCGTGACTATCGATAATAGCACTCAATTGTTCAGCAGCATTAAAATTTTCCATACTTGGTGGTACCCATCGCTCATCCGCTTCTGCTCTATCGAGTTTCGCTCTTTCAGCCATAGCCACTTTTCCACCTTCAAGATCTTCATTACCGTATGGTACGTAATTCCCTGCTTCACTGCTATTTGCATAACAAGATTTTTGTTTTTCTTCCAATCGCTGAGTTTCAGATTGCCGAACGTTTTCGGGCAAATGAGAAGTCACAGAACTGTTACTACTTTTTAAATCATGGCTGATCATTTCAGTCGTTGCTGCTTTTCCAGGAACACGATCATCTCGTCGTAACTGTTGTTCCGGTTGTTGTACTTGGTTTTTGTGTTTTAAATCAGTACTTCGCAGGCCTTTCATATCGGCTTCAACGGAGACCGCAGCTGCTGCAGCTGCAATAGTAGGTTCTAATTCAAATTGACTAGAATTTGACTTCTTGTATAATTCCATACGAAGTTTTTCTACAAGATTCATAGTTTCTCTTGCGCTATCCTCTTTAGTGTCCTCCTTGAACCAAAGTTCATTATTAAATGAAAAAGACAGAGGTGCTGCCCGCTCTTCAGCATCACGTGGTATACTAAAACCGTCATCGTTAACCATATCATCGGTCAAAATATCTTGGTCAAAGTCAAAGAGTTCTGCTACTCCAGTATCCTTACTACTACCATGCTGAGGAGAGAATATTGAACGATTTACAGATCGGCGGCGTTTATTGCTATTTTCCTTTTCACTAATTTCATTTATCGCTGATAATTTATCGGGCAATGGTTTGGAGAACAAAGTCTCACTAGTTCCTTTGTTTAGTAGATCGTCTTTATATTGCTGCGGATGATGTTTTCGATTTTCATTTTGTTCAGTATTACTAGGAAGGACATCTACTTTCTGTTCACGAATCTTTTTGTTATCTTCTGTTAAACGTTCGGCTAATGGTGTATCTGCAAGATCTTTTTTATGAACAGTCTCTTTAGCATCGAATTCATGACTTCTCTGCTCTTCACTTTTTTCTCGAATAGAGGTTTTCGATGCAGTTGCTTTGTTCACCTCAGGACTTTCAGATCTATTAAATTTCTCTAATAATTGATTTTTTTCTGTTCTTAAAAGTTCAGCATTTTTAGATCTAGATAATTTATCTAAATGCTCTCGTTTTTCTAAAAGTTTATCCAAGCCCCTTGATGACTTCTTTGGACTATCACGTTCAGCTCTGCGTTGCTTCATTTCTTCCTCTAAAGTAACGGCAATGTTTTTGTTATTAGTTTTTTTCGACTTTTTACTACTGCTATCGCTTCTCGTTGACGGACTTTCTGAAGTCGGTGTACTAGGTTTTTGAATAGGTTCTACAGTTTTAATTTTTTCTTTAGCAGATAATTCAATATCATCAAATTCAATATCATCTCTTACAGTAGTTTTTTGGATTTGTTTTTCGTTTAATTTTTTCTCCACCTTTTTGATCGGAGGCACATCTTTGCTATTACTCTTTTCTTCTTTTTGCGGGACTTGGCTAGGTTTTCGTTTACGAGTCTCTGTGGTTTTTCCCTTTGAAGGCGCTGAGATGTCTTCCTTTCCCTTATCGGGTGGCGATTGTTGTCTGGATTGCTGCTGCTGTTGTTCATGCTGTTGCTGCAATTGTTTTGTGGTAGGACTGGATTTTTTAGAAGACTTGAGCCCAAGTAAATTTCGTGACCCATCATTATCTCTAGACCGACTGAGCACACCTTCATCAGCTTCAGTTTGTGACTGGTGCTGCTGCTGATGGCGATGTTTTTGGGATTGAACTGAAGTTGACCTTTTGGCACTGCTTTCCTTGTACTCGGCAGGCTTATGCTTACCGGAGGTTTGCTGGTGTTGATGTTCTTTAAATTGCTTGCCGTCTTTGTGCTCGTCCTTGAAACTTGCTGAGGAGGCTCGACTCGATTCATCTCTTTCAGTAGACGGCGGCTGAAACTCGTGTCCATGCCGCCCGTCGGAAGTTTTAAGCTTCTTGTCAGGCAGCTTTTTAAGTTTTCGCCCCGTCCCTGAAGAAGATGAAAGCGAGCTAGACTTCTTATCGTCCTCCTCAAATAATTTGCTTTCAGTTTTTATATCCGCTTTACTATCTATTTTGCTTTCAGATTTATTAGGACTCGGTCGATTTTTCGACGTTGTTATAGTCTTACTTCGACTACTGGAATGATGACCTGAGTCACTTTCTGATGAGGTAGATGTCGAGATTGTCCTTTCTTTATTAGTACTGTTACGACGTGATGGTCTTTCTGGACTTTTAGATTCATCTGTATCACTGCTACTGTCACTTGAACTGCTGCAACTACTGCTACTACTACTGCTACTCGAAGATTCGGATAACACCGCAGTGGGTAGGGGTTTCTTAACCGGCTTTTTTGGAGTAACGGTAGCTTCTTCTTTAATAGGCGACTCTTCTTTCTTGATTTCATGTCTCTTTTTCGAAGGGGGTGAAACAATTTCAGGTGTTTCTTTCTTCACCTTATTATCGGACAAATCTGATTCAATAGGAGGAGCTGATGATTTGGAACTTACGCCGCTCTTGATATGCTCAGCAGCTTTCTTTGCTGCTTGCCTTTGTGGAACATAAGCAAATATTTCTGAGTTATCACCGAACTCTTTGTCAAAATCATAAATATCGTTTCCTTTTGAACTTTTTGTTTCTCTTATAGATGCTTTATGTTCTTGTTTTCCTTTTCTTGAAGTAGATGTCGAAGAAGATGATCTAGATTCTTTCGATTCTTTAAGTTGTTTGATAGTTGGTTTGATATCTTCGATTAACGATGGTTTAATATCCATAGATGACTCACTAATACTTGTAGATGTTGATGTTGCATTTGAACTTTCTTTTTTATTTTGGGAACGTTGCATTATTTCAGATGCTTTCTTAGCAGCTTGTCGTTGTGGAACAATTAGTGCTGATGCTATACATTCCCTCTTTCTGTTGGTCGTCTTCGGATTTTCTTTCTTTTTTGTACCTGGTTCCTTTTTAATATCATCGATCAACGATTCTTTTGACACTTTGATATCTTTGTCTTTATCCTTGTCCTTATCCTTATATTTGTCTTTGTCCTTTTTTCTGGCAGAGAAAGGTTTAACGGGTGCTTTTGAAGCCCCGTGAGCTGAATTCGAGGAGCCCCGATCCAGAGAGGAATCCGTATCCGAATAAATTTCAGCTATAGAAGTTGGTCCTAATCGCGCTGCTGTACTCTTATTACTGATAGGAATAAGTATATCAGAATCACTACCCGTAGCACTTCCAAGTTCGCGTTCCATATGATGTAGAGTACGCGACCTAGTTGCGGCCGTTTCAGGTTTCGAATCACTCTCACTGCTATCATCTTGAACTCTTCGGGTAGACATGCGTGGTCGATCAGGAGCGCTTGTTTTCTTTGATTTGCGTCGTGGACTAACTTTGCTACTGCTGGCTTTACTCGTTGCCACAGAAGTTTTGTCTTCATCTTCGGTGCTGGAATCTGTTTCAATCTTCGAAATGATTTTGGATTTGGTGAGCTATAATAAGAAAGAAAATTTATCTGAGTTCAATTTTTGCAAAACAATCCTTAATAAAAAATTTTGTTTTAAAATTTTAACGCTGTTATACAAAACGAATATCTGCTGTTTACTATTGCAACATCTTAATAATAACGTCACATATAATATTTAAAAAAGTTTTTATAGTTTAATTTTATTTTAAGCATAAAGTAAAAAATATTTCTTACCAATTTCTTATCCAAGTGTTGTTTACTTGAATGAGTGCTCTTACTAGGTTTAGGCTGATCTGTTTCTTCACTACTACTCATTGACGATATATCACTAGCATATAATTTCTTTCGCGTCACTGAGCCATTAAAGTGTAACTTTTTATTAGATGCACCATTAAAGTCCGGTTGGTGCTTCTTTTCATCACTTAAAACTGTTTTGCTAGGCGCATCTAGTCCTTTAATTCGCGCCGCTAAGGAATCAATGTCGTGCGTATGTGTGTCCGCTTCTAAATGTGAATATAGGTGGTCGTAGATTGAAGGTCCATGATTAGCTTCAAGAACTGCAGCAACTGCTGAAGCTGGGAGAGACGTGCTTGAAACCAACAGCACCTGTTTGTGGAAAGTCTGTTCCCGCAATCGTAGGAACGTGCGACAGAGCTTTTCTCGACGATTTACCATGTAACACAGGTTCCGAACACGCTCAAGATCCTGACGAAGCTGCACAAATTTGCGCATTTTTTCATTATCAGCGGCTTGACCTTGAGCACGCACTCCTGAGCCAGTCAATTCACCACATCGTGGAGGAAGCAGAGGCTTATTGTGTCCCGACTGAAAATATTTCAATAGTAATGAAACAAGTTTTAATAACACAAGCTAATTGAGTTTAATTTTCATGCAATAAATCAAATAAATTTTTCTCTCTTTAAAAGCGAATAATAAAATTATTAAAAAAATAAAACTTTATTCTATATGTTAAAAAATGTTAGCAAACGCATACACTAATAGTGGTGATATATAAATTACAGACCACGCATTGCATTGCAATAGTAAAAATTATAAAATAAAAGTTAAAAAAGCTAAATTCATTATGGTAAACCAATTTAAAGTATAATTTTTTTATTTACCCTTCTTTTTAATTTCCAGTAATTGTATATGTATACAATAGCATCGATGTCCACATCTAATTGCTGACCCATGATATCTTTTAAGCTTACATGCTTATCGAATTCAGCTTCGATTTCTTGGAGTCTAATTGAAAATTAAGAACAATTTTAAGTACATAAATACAAACCAACTACTTAAAATTAATTTAATATTTTTTTTAATATAAATTTTTATAAATTTGATTAGTAATAATACCAGGTTTTGATTAATTAATTGACTTAAAAAACTAATTTAAAAAATCGTTTTTAATAATAGAAATCAAAGTAATATAAAATACAAAAATTTTCTAAACTTCTAAGATATTGTAGAATCTTACTTAGCTGCTCGAGCCTGATTTTTCTCCTCTGAACTCATATCTTTACGTTTTCGTCGCCGAACTTCGCCTTCATCAGAGTCAGAGCCTCCTTTACCGCTGCCACTCCCTGCGCCTCCTCCACTTGTTTTATCTTTTGTATTTATTTTACCATGTTTTTGGCAATATGACTAGACAAAATAAATTCCCGATTATTGATCAAAATCAATGGTAATTGAAAAAATTAATATATACAATTATAAAATATAAAATAATTTCGCAGTATACATAGCCGCAAAATTCGCTTTTGCGTCCTGGTTTTGCGGACGCAAAACGCCATTTTGCGGATACATATCAGAAATTGCCTGTGGGCCGAAAAATTGCAATTTCCGGACATGTATACGCGAAAATATCATTCTGCATCCCCAATACCAGAACAAAAAACCGAATTACGCAGCTAATTATACTGAAAAATAATGTTCATAACACGTCCGCAAGAGATTTTTTGGCCTCGCACAATCGCATTTTACGGACTTGTGATGAAAAATACTATAATAATAAAAACTAAATTACATTGACTGTGACTACACAAATCTGACGTTTTTTGCAATTCTGAATACGTTAATCAAGAATAATTAAAATTAATTAAATAAATTAAACTTTAGCTTACTCTTAATTTAACACCATCTTCTGCCTGCTCATCTTCTATAATGGCTTTCATTTCAAGACCGTGTTTGAAAGCACACGTAACATGGTACGCTGTTTTGCATGTTTTTATACTGCACTGAATGCAAGCACCGACGCGTTCACGACATAATACGCAAATTAACGCCCATCTACTTTGCTGTAAAAAAAAAACAGAAATTGGTTTTACATAGTTATTTTTCTCATATTGATTAATCTGTAAGAATAACTGTGAAACATACTGGAATACTGGATATTTTTGTAATAGGCTCCATTCTCTCTACGCAACCTATGCTAACTTCCGGAATCCAAAGTGCACAAGAAACGTGAGCCCACTTTTGTCCACTACGCGTCGACTTCATAGCGCCACCCGGGTTAGGACATAAAACACATTCTGGTCTCTGGCCTAGTGAACACGTTCTACATAACCAGGAACCATCGGGTATTGAAGTAATACCGTAGCATGCTTGATGCACGCAAATATTACAAAAGTCACAAAATACCATTTCATTACCCTCTTCAGAATCCGGCTGTAATTAACAAATAGTTTAAATTAAATAAACTTTCTCTAACCGTTTTTTATAATTAATTACCTTCTTTCTTAAAATATAATTAATTTACTTACAGATCTGCAAACATCACAAATGACGTTTTCGTCAAATTCGATTCCAAGACCTTCTTCATTTTTTACAATAGTTTGTATTTTATCCCAACACCGATGCTCTAATTCCTCTATTACTCGCTCGAGCTGGGTTTCAGTGATTGAAGGTTGACCACACTGCAATTTCAGTAAGTTATTGTTAAAAATATTAAAATGAATTTTTTTAAATTCAAAAAAGTTGAAGAATCATTAATACCAGTGTTCTTTCTCCATTTAGCACTTCAAGCCAAGCAATATCAGTGTCATCTAAGTCATAACCACATGCTTTTTCAGCTCGAGCTGGAGTAGTACTCAAATAGTGTTCTTCAGGATTGAAACTTTCATCTCGAGATATTCTTAAAAACTTTTTTGGTCTGAAATAGAAAATAATTATTACCATTAATATTTTTCTTACAATAATTTTAAATTATTATAAATTTAAAAAATGAATGTAACAATATATAAATGTAAAAAAAATTACATAAGTGTATATTTAAATCAGAGTTAGTAGTAGAAATATTTATTCAAAAATAAATAAAAAGTAAATTATTATGACCAAATCTATTTTACCATGATACAAAAATAACAATTTATAACAAAATGCTTACAACTTAAATTCCCCTTGAAGTTTGTTTGTAGGTGAATTCTGAAGTACTGTAACTGTAGGCTCAGGAAGTGAATCAGGATTGACTGGAACCTGAACTCCTTTTTCCCATTCCTGCTTCCATTGGTCAGAAATAACCCAATATTCACTAGGACTGAGAGGTTCACTATCAGGCAATTTCATTGCACTAATTAGGTCCTTTCGATACAATTCTGCTGGTGGTTCTGCAGCTGATCTATTGTAGATACTGGATATTTTAATATCACTGATTGGTCTGGGGGTCCAAGATGACCCTCCTTGACTGGATGACGCCATCGTTTCTTCCTCTTCAGAGGGGCCCAGCGTTGACACTGAAACTGGGGTATCCGAGGCAGATGGTCCCACTCTGCATTTGCGCCTTTTAATCGCGCCCGGGCAAGACGCAGAGTCATTGTCGTTTCTGCTGATTCTCTTGCCTCGTTGTGCCATTCTACTGCACCAAGCAATCTAGTGGTACACGGCACATGCAGACAAGCTGTGTGCATCCTATAAGAATTACATTTGTATTAAATGTATGTAAATGATTAAATCAATATCATCAGGGTATAGCATTATTGTATCAAAGTATTTAAGTGCCAAAAGTTTGAATTATTTGTACTTATTTTAGTATAATGATTATGAAATAAACATTCTATTGTTATAATTTCATTTAGACTAGTTTACTTTTCTTTTAAAGACACTAATATAAAATAGTTTTATCATTGATTGTCACGAATTAAAAGAAATTCATCAGACATTTACACAAAAACAATCTTTCCACTGTTTTTGGCACTTGCTGTCTTTAAAATAAATAATAGCTATTTAAACCTTTTGAGTGATCGAATAATTTTATATACTCACTACATAGCTATCCATATAGTTATTATCTGGAAAACAAGTATCCGCTGAATCTGCAAAACAATAACAAATTAATAAAATATCCAATGAAGATCATAATTTTGGACTTAAAATTAAAAGAGCAGCTCGCACTCGCACAGAGCAAAATAGTAAACAAATCATCCATTCAATCTATACGTGAAATTATTTCTTAAAAGTAGAATTGAAGAACCGGAACGCACGATCACTGTCCCAGCACCAAATAACAGGCCACAATTATATCAAAATTGATGCTGTCCAAAACACAAGCATTCAATAAGCACTATTTGAATGATGGAACCAACCAGTTTGAATAGTTGTTGTAATACACAACCGTGAAGGGGATCGACATGTCGAAAAGTAGCATTGATGAGTGCAGGGTCCAGATCGCGGCAGCGGGCGCGCACCCTCCCGATCATTTTACCCTCGGCCACCTCCCCGCGGTGCTCGCGTCAGCGTAGGTTATCTGCTCAGGCAGCGAACCGCTTGCCAAAAGCATCCAGTAGGCTCAGCTTCGGCCGGGGCAGCCCGCGCTGCAGCGTTATCATGTAAACACGGTCGGGGGAGCAGGCTGTGCGCTGGTGGCGCGTGTGCGCTTCCTCCTATGCTAGGACCACTATCGAGGACTCGCTTTGGCGGCGGCGGCGGTGGCGGTGGCGGCTGCGCGTTCACTCGACGGCGAAGAAAACACGGCTCCCGTCTCGTAGCAAACGCGTATGGGCATTCGATGCTGCTCGCCGACGATCCCGTATCCTCGGTGCCGCGCGCGTCGAGCTATCCCTCTCTCTCGCACTACGAAGCACAACTCACAACATCAGCACACACTCGCCTCGGGGAGAGAATCCTCCGCGCGCGCGCTGTATCGCTGCTGCTGGGGGCCTCGTCTCCGCGGAGTGGCCGCGCAGAGAGAAGCCTCAGCCAGGGATGATGTGCGGCGGACCTCGCTCTCTCGGTCCTCGGCGCAGCACACGGGGGCCAGGAAATCGGGCTCACGGCTCCATTACAGCACCACTGCTGCTTCTCGTTGCTGCTGCTCCTGCTGCTGCTGCTGCTGCTGCTGCTGCCCAACAACATTGACAATCCAGATGGCGCGGTCGTCGCTCCGAGAGGCGCATTTCACAGACACACAGGTTCTTTCTCGCTCAGCTTGTTGGTAAGGGGGAGGGGGGGTCGTAATCGGCGCACACCGAACGGCGCAATGATCGTGGCCCGCCGGACGTTGCTGCTCTCTGCTGGATGGATAGACGGCTGCTGCACACTCGCTCTCAGAGCACAGGGGCCGGAGCAGAGTTTGTGTCGTCTAGTTCATGCGACGCACACATGAAGGCGCGTGGGCGCGCGCGCTTGAAAACACCATGAAATACCTTATTATTGATCTATTAGCCGAATGCGATTTTGGCGCGCGGCGCACACGTGAATCTCGGCGCGGACGTTCCGCGTTTAAGTCATCGCTTTTACCCCCTGCGCGATGGCTAAATTAGTCGTCTGGACATACACGGTGGTTGTCGCCGACGATCCCCCACTGCTATATTTTCTTTTTTACGTTCCACTTGCTCGCTATTGCGAAGGTGGTAGTGGAGAGGACACGTGCGACGCACGTATATTTATTTACTCTCTTTCTTTGTCGCTCTATACCGCGCGCTCATTGTGTGGGAGTTCGAGCGCGAAGAAGATGAGAAAGGGACTCATCAATTTTTCGAGCACAACGCTTGTTGAGTGATGATGATTTTCAGGTCGATCGCAGCACGTACACGTCGTACACACGTACACATGCTCTGTTTCTCTTTCTCTCTCTGTTTATCTCCGTCGTACATTGGCGAGCGGGCGGGAGCGCAGGTGGAGTCGAGGAATAGTGTGTTGTGGCGTGTGAAAGGGAGAAAGAGAGAGGGAGCGATTTAGCGAGACTGCCTGCAGCGCAACGATGGGTGATTTTCATGTGTACTTACTTTTCGCCTGTGGCCGAGCTCGGTTTGGATGCGTGAGCGGCCGGTGGCGCGGACGCATCACGGCCACGAGGACGATGCACTCGATGCGTTAAAAGCTCGGTGGAGCGACTTGACTTGCTCGGGGAACCGCTTATTTACATAAATGTGAATAGTGGCGTTTGGCGCCATCATGCCTGAAAAAATAACTGTGCGCGAGAACGCACTTGGGGCGGGTCACGTGACTCTCACTCTCTTCGCTTCCTTCTCTCGGGCACGTCTGGCACGGGCACCCCTCACCCTTCGCGTCGCCTTCACCGTCTCCGTGTCACTGATCGTCTCATCTTACTCGCGCTCGAGCGATCGATCAAATGTGCGTTTCCGTTTAGTAGATTCAAGTGGACTTCTTCCTCGCCCGCTCTTTTTTTCGCGCTGCTTCAAGCTACCTTCTCTTTTTCAGTTTCTCAGCTCTCAGTACCGTCTTTGACCGTCCGTCAAAGGATGATTCGTCGCGAATACAATTCACGCGTACATATACCTATAACCTGTCATAAGTAGCTTCGATCATTTCATCATTGTACATTGTTACTTGACTTGCGACGAATGACGCGAAATTCAATAACTCACATTTTAATAAGATCACTGCTTTTATCGATTTCTGTATTGAACGTTTAAATATGCAATTGCACTTTCTAAAAGTTGCAAAGCGTGTATATATATATATATATATGGTATATACTTTTGTTACGTACGCTTGACTGTACCATTAAAAAACTTATTATTTATATACTTTCAATTAAAATTTTCCATCGATATAAAAAATAATATAAATAAAAGTAATTAAAAATAAGGAGCGGCGATGGCTCAGTTGGTGGAGTGTCGGACCTTTAACCATCAGAAGGACGATCCCGACCTCCGCCGAAAACTGACATTGGGACACCACTGTATTTATTTACAAGTGCCTAATAACATCAAAGCTAGTGTTTCGGAATCCACTATAAACTGTAGGTCCCCGTTGTTGCACGCAAGTGCAACAATGCAGAGCCGTATAAGACTCGAAAAGAGGACTTGGGTAGGCTGTAAATATAACTAAAAAAAAAAAAAAAGTAATTTCATGTTGAAAGCATACTAATTAATTTAAGTTTTCGAACACTCACCGATTGTAGTATAGAATACTAGTTCTCTATTAATTACCTTGCATCAGTAATACATTAATTTAGTTTAATGACAATTTTCAACGACAATTATTATTATTTGATTAAAAACTGAAATTCTGATTAAACTTAAACTGAATCTATAAAGCTCTATTATTTATGGTTCTAGGACGTTTTGTCGAAACCTTTTGAACGAAGGAATTTTGGTCGACGGACGTTTGATCGAAAACTTTTTGATCGGAAGGACTTTTATTCGAAAACCTTTTTGTCAAATGGTTTTTTTGTCGAACGGATGTTTTGTCGAATTTTTTTTTATTTAATATATATCTATAAAATTTTTCGATGAAATCTCCATTCGACAAAAAGATTTTTGACAAAACGTCCTTTCGATAAAAGTTCTTCGACAAAAAGTCCGTCGATCAAATGGTTTTCGACAAAACGTCCTAGAACCATTATTTATCATAATTTTTTAATGCTATAGGAATTTCTTTGATATTATTCAATCGTACTATTAAATATAAAAAGGAATTAATTTTTCCGATTTTTAGTCGGTAATTGAAATTTTCTGTGATTTTATTATTATGTATAAACTTTATATATTACACTTTATATATTATAACGTATACTGTATATTCCAAATGAATTCTTTTTAAGTCAATTCTATTTAAAAAGAATTCATTTTTAATAGTTCTACCGTATGGGTAACAAGACGAGCATCATCAATTGCCATTTTGTATTCAAGCAATTTAAATTGGCTAAAGTGTAGATGAATGTACAAGTTTATGTAGACCGACAAATCATTTTATTTTTACATTTTCTGTTAATTTAAAGCACATATTCGCAAAAACTAATTGATGCAAAAGCTGAAATATCAAAGTTTAAAAAGTTTATTTCATTACCTATAACATTGTAACATCATTAAATAAGATCCGATATATATTTTTTTTTTTTTTATTAAATAATTTTATGCATGAAAACTTTAAAAATGAATATGTATAAATTTGTTGAAAGTACAGCCACAGTACAACTGCACATAGGTGAAATGAACTTACAAATGCATGGGAATGAATAATTTGTCGTACAGAATGAAAAATAATAAATATTGACAGACTTAGTACGATGTTTTTGACCGTCAAAATATTGATACACGAACTGCCGAGGCGCACCGCCCGACCACCGCAGTCCGCAGCTGACCGCGAAGAACCCCAGCGAACGTTGCGCCGCCTGTCTCATGTGGTGACACAGGTGAACTAACGTTGAAAATTGCCTCACTCGAAATCAAAACTCGACGCGCGCTTTACGGAATACGGACGTTGATCTGTACATATCTATCTTCGTTGGTCAAGTACATAATATATTCAGCTTCACTTGTTATAAGTTGTAAAAGTGCCAATAGCATAGATTGATGGAAATGCACTTAATACAATTCTTCAGCAATAATTAATAATTGAATTGTATTACGCTGGGAGAAAATTTAACTAATTACGTAGTAGTGTTATTGCTTTGAGGTTAGAAACCAGCAGTGGTTTTGTATTTTTGACAAATTTTCTGAACTTAACAAAACACCATTTTTTCAACAATGGAAGAAGTAAGAATATGATTTTTTTATGTATTAAAAAGATTATTTTTCATTATGTAAATAGTAGAAAATGCTTTCATTTTCAACATTTCATTTAATTTTTAAATAGATTCTTAAAACAAGACTTTAATTGTTTAACATTTTTTTATACTTTATTATATTTCTTTTTTCTTATTATCTTTTTGTTTACAAAGATTTAGCTTTAAAAGATTAATACTATAAAAATTTTAAACAAATGCGATAATAAAATTTAAATGAAACCTAAATCATATGTCTTAATTAGCTTTAGAATGTCATAAAAGTTATTATAATATAAATTTTATTGCTTCATCTTTTAAAATTAATATCTGTTACTTTTAACTTTTTAAACATACGAAATCATCGAATTAAGACATTTAAAAAAGAAAAAAGAAAAAAAATTGACATTTTTTTTGCTTTCTCAATGGTCTTAAATATTTTACTATTAATTACTACTAAAATTTACTATAAATATAGTTTAATAATCAAAGTTGTAATATCCACCAATTTATTTTACATTATTACAGACTTTAAATAAGAACCTAAATTATTATTGTGATAAATTAATTTCTTTATTACTTCATCACCCTACAGAAAAATATTTATTCCAAAAAGTATTAACTATAATTAATCCTGTCACTAATACCCAAAAGGGGTGCGACATTAAATTACTAAATAAAAAAAAAATAACTAAATATTTTCAAAATGTAAAAATATGTTTAAAAATGTACTGTTTTTTTTCTTCTAGGAATTAAGAGCCAAGATTGATCAAGCATGCAGGACAGCAGAAGAATTTACAAAATTATATTATGAAAGTTTAGATAAACGAAGATATGTAAGTTTATTTTTTTATTTATATGTTTACTTGAATTATAATATTGTTTATATTTCAATTTGGTTATGCATTGCAGTTGATGTCAAGGCTTTATATGGATTCTGCTATTTTAATATGGAATGGAAATGGCATTGAAGGGAAAGATCAGATTCAAAGTTTTTGGACAGAACTACCCACTTCTGATCACTCGGTTATAACTCTAGATGCACAACCTATTACAGGGCCTGCTGTAGCTAGTCAATTAACCTTTTTAGTTAAAGTTAGTGGACAAGTAAAATACCAAGATAAACCATCAAAAACATTTAACCAAAACTTTTTAATAACTGCTTTGGGTGATAAATGGAAAATAGTAAGCGATTGCTTTAGAACACAAGAACCATTCGAAAGCTAATTTTTATCTTTCACATTTAAAATACAATTATGTTTATAATAACTTAGTACTTAAGACTATGCTAATATGTACAGATGTCCACTTTTAAAATACAATTATGTTTAGAATAACTTAATACTTATGACTAAGTGATTATAGAATTTCGTAAGGTTTTTAAAAATACTTAATAAATAAGATATATTCAATATAATTTGATCAGTATTTTTATTTTCAATTTGATATCAATGTATAAAGCAATATTAAAATTTTGTATTAGCGAGTCAGTACGTTGGTTGATCGATCACCGCCGAAACTTTCCATTGAGAAAAAATTAAAAAATAAATATAGACATAAATAAAATCATAAAATTACTATAATACATATTACATAAATCGTCGATTCCGTATCCACCTTCGCCGACAAAATATTTCGTGCTTATCGAAGAAGAGGATGTAAAATTTTTATCATTTTTTCTACATAATTTGTTTTGTATAAAATGCACTCTGTCGAGCATTATTGTTTCGAAGGCGTAAGAGGCCGAAATGGGATTGGTGTCGCTCTATCACAGATACTAAATAAAAACAAATAGTAAAACCGGTCAACCCAAGTTCCGCAAAGTAAAATACGCTACATTAGTTTAGTTACAGGCAGTGCAAAGGAGGGTAAAATTATCCTTTTCATAGCTGATTCATAATCGTGAGTATTCGTCCGGCTCTATTCGATCCCGCAAGCATATCGAGTACGAAATCTTAAGTCAAATACGAACTTTGATAACTCCCATACTCCCATGCTCTCTATGTCAAAGTAAAAAACAATTGTATGGAAGCTATCAAATATCGTATTCTATTTAAGACTTTTATCTGTGGAAGAACATTTATCGTCTATTTTGCGATGTGTACGCGCTTTGCAGTATTTTCATACTTTGATTTGTTTACCTTTCCTTTAAATTTAAAGTAATTACATATTACCAATCTTAGGGGAAAAAGGGGAGAGAATAATTTATGCAAGCGTACAATTACGGTAGTCGTCGCCCGACTCGATCTATACAAATACAAAATCGTTATATTGTCCCATAGTACACGTAAAATGACTTAAATATATTTTGTCTTTATAATCTAAATCCAAGACTTGGCGCATAGTACACTAAGCGGTATTTACTTTTTCATGTATAAAACTCGATGAAAGAATGAAGACGACGTACGATACTTTAAGCGACTTGGGAGAATAAATAGTTTTTATATTTCTTGTATTTTTTTGTTCTTTCAGCTTTTTCGCATCTTTGTCGTTATACTCTGACAATCACTTCCAATAAAAGCCACACTTACCGCAACGCATAAGTAAAGCTCGAATGAAATTTTATTTTTGCATTTTTCAATTTTTTACCAATGGCGGAGGATTAAGGGAGGCAGCCTTATTATCTTTCAGGCTAGAGCATTGATATACAAGGGGACAGGGTTATGGAGACAATGGCAAGCTTCATTTTTTCTTCTCATCAAAAAATCTAAACAATCTTTTCACACACTTGTACATTCGTTCACTCATTCTTTGATATCCAAATATACCGAGATTTTTCTCGTTTTATCTTTTTGTTTAATTAAAAAATACCGTTGAAGCAGTCTCTACGGCATAATCTGAAGTCGCACGCTAAAAAACAGGTTTGCTTCTTCATCATTCTTCTCTTCTCTTTCTCCGGACATCGTTACTAATGACTTAGATCGATGGTTTTTATTTTCTTACTTAAAAAATAACGTCTTTGAGTCGACTGATGTAGTTATAATAAGATCTAACCCTCTCTCGATAAAAATCTACGATAAAAAAGAAAAAGAAAGTAAAATTTTCGAGCAAATACTTCTTTAGTTCCTCTCTACTTATTACTGTATCTCTTTCTTTTGATTCTCATTGATAAGCGCGTGAATGAGGGCCTTCATTATTAATATCTCATGAGTATGTCTTCGCAACAGTAAATATCGGCGTGCCTTTATCTTTGCACCATGTTACTTACGTCCTTTACCGAATTCTGCAAATCGGTTAGCAGCCTCGTATTTTCCGTTATATTACGCGTTCCAGCAGCTCTAAGTTGACGCGCCTGCAATTCGAGTCGCGAGACGATATCTCGACATTGGAACTTTGCATGTGGCGGTATCGTCGCCTCCTGAGCATAGTTGGAACACATTCCGTGAAGCAAGCCCACTTTATCCGACAATTGGAGCCAGCTGGCCATAACTATATTAGGACTACCTTTGAGATTTACAATACTATTCTCGATGACATTTGAAATCTCAAGGATACTTGTTTTACTGTTATTATTACTGTTATTACTGCCTTTTAGTCCTGAATCCGAACTCTGTCTTAGAGAACCTTGCTGCTCTTCCTCGGAAGAACTTTTGTGACAATTTGGCGTGGCATATATCGAAGAGCCAAAATGTTTAGCAGTAGCAAGGGGCTTTATCGGTTTAGCTGGTACTATTGGTTTTTCCACTTCGGATGGTAACATTGACGAAGGCGGTGGCCACTGTACCCGACCGTCGCTTCTGCTAGTTGTTGAACTACGCGTTGAAGCGCCGCTCAAGTCTTCTGGCGATTCTTCACCTGGATCTCCAGAGGTATCATGTTTCCCAGCTGGAGTACGACAAGCACCACCTAATTTTGGACTTGTAGGAGGTGCTTGAACTGAAGTACCGTCACAACTTATATTACTAGCTTCCTTGTTTTCCCACAACTTTTTAAGGCTACTAATGCTACCGGTGCTTCTTCTTTTATCATCAGATTGTTCATCCGAAGGACAGTCTAACGAGTCCGCTACACTCGTTCTTTCATCATCTGATTTCTTAGCAGCACCGCTACCACTGCCACTGCTATTATTATTCTTCTCCTCAATACATGTTGTTGACTTTTCCATAGCATTATCAACTTTTCTTAATCGCGCTTTAAAATCAATTATTTGGCTGTCAGAATTTTCTTCCTTTGGTGGTGTAGGATTTGTCCTCCTTTCCACTCTTTTTAGCTTGAAACCAAGACCTCCTGGTTCGGCAAGTGGAGAAGCTGCTGGTACTTGTGAATCTCTTGTTTCTGAATTTGATGCACTACTAAGATTAACATTGGCAATTGCATATTCATTTTGTTTAGTTGTATCGACGCTAAAACTCGCACATAGTTCTGACAGTAACTGTGAAGCTGGATCTAGTGGAGCACTGCTACTAGGATAATTTGTTCTTTTAAGCGTACCACCCGGTTTTATTTCGCAGCTTTGCTTTATCTCGTTAATAAGCTTTAGTTCAAGCATTTCTTTCATGCCAGGTTTCGAGGAAAAGGTACCGAGATTGTTATGATTGTTTGTAATTAAATTATTAATATTGTCTTGAGTTTCAAAGCTTTCTTCTAAAGGTGGAGGTGGAGGTGGAGGTGGAGGTGGCGGAAGAAGCGGTGATGCAAATTCATCCTGAGGAGAAGTTTGACCGTAGGCGTCTGCTACTTTTGGTTCATTTGCTTTGGGCTGCTGCTGTTGCTCTCGTCTTCTTAAATTTACGCCAAATCTTGAACTAGCTTCCTTCACCGACGGTTCAGATGTTTTTAAATCGTTGTTTCTTTCGTCTTGTTCATCATTGGGCATTGCTTCCTCCCTTGATCGTCGCTCAGACTTTGCAGCTTTTCTGAGACCACTGGGTGAGAGTGAGCCGGTCGTGTTTCTTGATTGACCTCCGGGTGATACCGATAATGGAGGAAGCAAATCACATTGATCCCCAGAATTCAGTAGCTCCGTAGGAGGAGGAGGTAAATCTAATGGAGGTGGCGGAAATTCTAAATCTGCGAGGGTAGGTTGAGCGGGCCTAGGTGGACTAGCAGTCCTAAATGTTGAAGTGTTTGGTGGTACACGGAATGTTCTAAAACTGTTGTTTTCTGCAATATTTCCACTATTATTTTTACGCGAAGAACCAACAGTATTTTTGCTACGTGGTGAGTTCGGAGGCTGATACGTATTAACCACACCACTTGAAGAATTACTGCGCGTCATCTGAGGTTGACTGCGTAATTTGTTTTGACGTGGAGACAAAGAGCGATGCTGTTGTTGTTGCTGCTGCTGTGTCTCAACAATGCCAATACTTGCTGGAGCTTCCGACGTTTCTTGTTGCTCGGTAGTTGAAGTGCACATTGATGGAGATATTGGTGAACTATTGTTATCCTGATTAGATGGCATTCCACTCTGTCGAAGCGATTCGAGGTAAGCCCCTATTCTCGCATTTTTCGGCAGTGTTCCATAGCGATGTATGGCTCTTTTAACATTTTGCACCTCTAAGGCTCCCACGTGGACCAGCTAAAAAAGAATAGTTACTTTGTATTAAAAAAAAAATTTCATTTTAAGTCAAAAGAATTATTTCTTTATTTTATGATTATTTTTGTGATTAACATTTCATTTTTATAAATATATTTTTACTATATGTTTATGCAATGACTAATTATTTTTATTTTTAAAAGAAATATGCTGAAATATTTATTATACAGTACAATAAAATCTGAATACTAATTAAAAACTCGTTAAATTTCAGCACTTTCTTAATTTGTATTGAAAGTTTTTGGGTATGTAGAATTTGAGAACTTATCTGTAAAATTAAACAAATGTGAAAATAGTTAAACAACACTAGCATTCAGGCAGTGTTAAATGCTTTTACCGTCTCTCCAAATTACGTAAAAACGAGATTTCAACTAAAAAAGTTTTCGGTATAAAGTTTATATTCGGTATGGTTTCAGCTTATCAGAGTAATTTCGATGAAAATAATTTTTTGGTGTACAAGAAGAGATGATCTTCTGAACGGTCAGATGGGAATACCTTCTGCGGCAGAGCATCCTTAGACGTGTGGGTGCGTGTTTTTAATTGTTTATGGTTGGATAGCGGTTCCGGCGAAGCTGACGGTTGGGGAATGAAATTCGACTCCGCTGCGCCCTGTGAGCCATCGCCGTCGTGCTCCATGTCCCAGCCTCCCCCAGTACTCGACTGAGTGGCCATTGTGACAAGTTCACGTGTCATCCCTAGATTTTTGTTCAGTTTTATCAGGAATGCGCTGACCACTCTTAATTTTGCCAATTATATTGCCACACGTTAGAAGTTTTAGTATGTTTAGTTAAGAGAATGTTAATTGATGTTAGCGGAATTTATTGTACAAGGAATGTTCGTTTGTAAATTAATAATAATACTTCAAAAGAAGTTTTCAGAAACAACTGTCGCATAAATTTACTAAATATATTTTTGTACATTTTAAAAGTTGGTAAAAAAACTTTTAATTGACTTGAAAAGCTTATAGATTTGAAGTTATTTTAAAAGTTTGCTATTAAAATTAATAAAAACCTTAAGGTGCTTCGTTTTCTACAAACTCATATCTAATGAAGTGCAAGATTTTGAAATTTTTTCCTGGTTTACATTGTATGTGTACATAATTTTTACCGAAAAGTAAAGTCAGAAAGTTACTTTTTAAAAATCATTAATAAATTAAAATATTCGTAATAATCATTAAACTTTATAGGGTAAAACATTGTAATATTAATAAATTACCCATAATTTATAAAATATTTTCAAAAACTGAAGCGCAGTGAAAACTCTTGCACGCAGTATAATACCTTGATATAGATGTACTAAAAAGATGAAGATAAAATTTTAGATTACTACTTAAAAAAAAGCTTTTTGTTGCATCAAATATTCTTTAAATTATTTTAAATTAAATGTTACATGATGTATTAGTTCGTCAAGAAAGTTTAAACAAGTCTTTTTTTAATTCTTTAACATGACAGTTTTAGATGTGCTTAGGATAAGGATCCTATGTTAAAGTTAAATGAACAGAACGTACTTAAATGTATAATTAATTATGCTAGTATTGAAATAGTGTAAGGAACTTAAGTATTAAATTAAAAAAGTTTAAACAAATAACTTTTCTTTAAAATATCGTGTTTCTTTGTATTCTAAGCTATTGTGAGGACTGAAAATTATTGCGTCTTTTTAAAAGTACAATGAATAACCACGCGTATATTTTTTTGAAAGACTGAAAAAATATTATTTTTAAATTTAAACATAAATTTATATGTAAAATTAGTGAAAAATAGGTTGATTAAAAAATAAGTCCATAAATTCAAATGGATCAAAATGTCTTAAATTTGCAATTTTCAGTCCTGTTTCATTATCTAATACTCATGTTTAAAATGGGTCATTCTCGGAAGATGGAGATTGCATCGCGAATGATGTTTTTGTGGTAAATGATGTATCATGTATAAATATCCTAAAAAAGCATGAAAGCGAAATTTTGAAAAAAATTTGAAAAGTAGTTAAAAAAACGATGCTGCTGTTAATCCTTGTTAGTAAAATCATGTAACACTGCTTGAATATTTTATGAGCAGGATTTAAAGCGAGAAAATGATTATGATTTATATATATATATATATATATGTACATATATACATATGTATGTAAGCGATCCAGACATAATTAAACTTCTATATTAAGTACTTATAACGTTATGTAAATATAATCTACTTTAGTTCTAAAAAATTCTAACTGATGCAGGGCCAAGCATCTGCTAAAAGTTCTAAAGGTATAATTTTACACGTTATTTTTTATTTTAAATTTAAAGATTTGTATAAATACCTTTTTTATAATACAAATATCTAAGTAAAATTCTTAACCCTGGATATATTTCATGCAAAGATAGAAAAAATTTATTTTAAATTACCATTCATCGACCATAGTCCAAAATCGACTGTAAATGTCTGGATCGAGTTAAAAAAATAGATGAAAAATACATGAGGAGCGAGTACTACAAATAAAGTTTAAAAGATGCAAATGAAAATTATTTGGCGTGGTTATGATTCGCACATGCAATGATTCAGCATTCGATTCGATAAAAAAAAATTACTTAAAAGGGGGAGAATGACCCATAAACATTGGAAGCGTGGATGTCACACGAGTATTACAATGCAGATTACTAAAATTATGAATCTAAACAATGGTTGTTTTAAAAGGTAAAAGGTTAAAGGGAACTCGTAGGACATGCAAAAATACTGTTAGGTTTAACTGATTCGTGTGACGGAATACCTTGAAAAATCTTGTCAATACCATTTAGATCAGTGCCATCGTGCAATGCAACATTAGGCATATCTGCGTTTTGATGATCCTGATCCTGATATGCAGAATCTCGAAAAGAACTACATGACGATAGAAGGCTGCAAATAAAAAAGGAAGAGGCCATTCAATTTTACAATATTTAAGATAAAGCTATTAAAAAAAGAAAATTAAAAAGAAAAAATAACTAAAGTAGGAGCTTATAATATCTTGCAAGTTACATATCAACTAGATTTTTATAAAATTTCAATTAAAAAATAACATTTAGCAAAATTTTAACAATTATAAATATATGAATACTTACCTTGTACGCTTTGGTGGAGCAGGGGCTTGTTTGCCTTTTTTATTTGTTGAACGCCTCATTTGTACCATGCTGCTATTTCCTTTGTTTGAAAGACCTCCCATAAAAGTACTTAATTTGGTAACTGAACTTGTAGATTCTATAATTCAAGTATAAAATTGATTAAAGGTTCATTAGTTTAGCTAAAAACATGTTACCTGGTGTACCAGACGAAACATGTTGATCGGCTGCAAGTACAAGTCCATGAATGTTTCCTGAACTGCCAGTTTGCGATTTATTGCAAGACAAGAGTTGAATTTGACCACCACTACCTTGCAATTGTTTTTCTACCTCTGTAAAACAAAAAAAAAATAATTTTTAAGATAAATTTGTTTGATTAATACAAAAAACCGTCACAAATGAAAAAATCTCAGTTTTTACAAAACAAGTTTTAAAAAGAATAAAATAAATGCGTAATGAATTTAAATTAAAGCACAGTAAAATTTAATATATTATAAAATCTTTTAAAAACGTCTACCTTCTGTGATGCTTGATTCTTGAAACATATTTTCTAAGGAATGATGTATTTCTTTAAATGTTGGTCTGTCAGCAGCAGACCACTGCCAGCACTGTCGCATGAGTTCATAAACTTTGGGCGGACAACCCGGAGGACATTCCATCCGATAACCTTTTTCCAACATATGATATACATCTGTTAGATCAACACCGGGATATGGAGACATGCCGTATGTTGCAATTTCCCATAGAAGAATACCAAATGCCCATACATCAGACTGAAAAAAGTATGAATTTTTATTTTAAATAACAAAATGATTGATTAATAAAACTTTCAGTTTTATTAAGGTTATAACACTTTATTCGTATACATGTTCTTTATAAAAAAAAAAATTCATAATAATTGATTGTAATATATTACACACTACATAAAGTAACATTTTGCAATTATTTGAATATATAATGTAGAAAAGAGTACATGGGTAGGCTGTAAAAAAAATAAATAAATAAAAACAAATTATTATTTTCTTCACCCGCTTACGAATAAATTATAGTTACTATAATATTTATTATTTATAATAAAACTGAATTTTCGGTGTCATAGGACAGTATTATATTTTTTTTGTTTAAGGATTAACCTATTACCTAGTCATTGTTTAGTTTTTACAAAGACTTAATTTTTATCTCTTGATTTTTAAATAAACGTTTAATATTATATTAATACTTAATAAACTATTATTGTTTTTGGTAATTACTTGAAATTTTACATAATTATAAACTAGTATTTTACGAATTTTTATCGTTGATTTACCTTTGTAGAAAATTTGTTGTAAGCCAGTCCTTCCGGAGCAGTCCATTTAATTGGAAATTTTGCTCCAGCATGAGCTGTGTATGTATCGTCCCTCATAAGTCTAGCCAAACCAAAATCAGCTACTTTAACCAAGTGACTTTCGCCTACTAAACAATTTCTAGCTGCCAAATCCCTATAAAAAGATAAAAATATTATCTATATTATATAAATAAAATTCGAAACTAATAAAATCTTGAAAAAATATACCTATGAATAAAATTTCGACTTTCTAGATAACTCATGCCACTTGCAATTTGAGTTGCCATGTGCATTAATACGACAGCATTAATTTGGTGTTTGCTTTCGTTACGTAAATAATCTAAAAGATTCCCTTTACTCATAAATTCCGTTATTATATAAAAAGGTGGTTCTCTTGTGCATACGCCTATTAATTGTACTAAATTTCTGTGTTTCATTTCTTTCATGATGGCTGCTTCTTCTAGGAAATCTTTTAATGCCATAGTATCCTCCTAAAAGTGTGAAAAAAATTATACTACTTAATTTTTACGTAATTAAATACATTAAAATAATTTAGGTGCTAATTACTTTTAGAGTCTTTACTGCTACTGTCATATTATATCTTTTCCAAACTGCTTCGTAGACATCCCCATACTGCCCTCCTCCTAATTTATGTCTCATTACAATATCAGTTCTATTAATCTCCCATTCATCAGGTTCTGAAAATAAATATCTATTAAATTGTACAAATGGAATTTTGTGCATCGGAGAAACATTCACTCCGTGTTCTTTAATAATGATGATAATTATTATAGATAATTGTGGACAAAAAATGAAAAATGATATATGCAAACTAAACAGTAATGAAAGAAAAATATTTAGAAAGAAATTATGTAATACAGTAATCATTAAAAAATAAACAAATTGACATTCTTTAATAAAATTTTAATAAATAAAATTTGAAATTACTTACATATAATCTAATTACGAATTATTGAGTTAATCATACCTGGACTAAGAGGGAAAACTGTTGGTTTATTACGCTTTGGTGCTGGGTATAATAGCTGAGTAATAAGACCGTCTGCAAGCATGGAATGGTGATGTACCAATTCCGCTAAAGTATTAAAAATGCTCTCGGTTGTCACGTACATCTACAAAATTACGTAAATATTAATTGGTTTTTCCTTTAGTACACATAATATATAAATATAAACAAGAAGAAATAAATGTATGATTAAAGTACCTTTCCATCGCTATCTTCGTTAATTCTGTAATGATACACTCGTCCTTCGTATCGTAACGAAATACTACGTTGTCCAGGGCTGCTTTCTGATTCACGGACGAGGAAACTTCCGTTAATACCGGAACTTAAGAGATATTCGGCAGCATTTCTCGATATTCTACCGTGATACCAGGAATGTTTTTCTAAAGAATTAACCGGAGTTACATAGTTTGATGGCACCCAGCCAACCTGACCACTACTTGAGTGTGCTTCACACCATTCCCCACTTTTGTTATAACTTAATATGCGAACTTGTTCACCTGTTTTAAAATATTTTATAAATTATTATTTTATTTTATGTAAACAATGTAATGATTACATTTTCTGTTTCTTATTTTAATTTTTATGCTATGCATTTAAAAAGATTAATTGTAAAAACATGATACCTTTTTTTAAACCTAATTGGTTTTCTCCACCAGCTTGAAAATCATATAATGCCACAAAAAGTTGTGGATCATCTTCCTCTTGTGCTAAAAGATTTTCTTTGCTAGTCCACCTATAACAAAAAAATTAGATAAAAATGACTTTATGATTATTATTTGCTTTTTTCAATACAACATTTCATAATAGAGACAGATATCTGCAATTATTATAAATTAAGATGCAAAATAAGCAACAAACCTATTTGCAGCTTCCAGAAGACCACTAGTTGTCACAGAGACAAGCTGATCTAAATTGGGCTGCTGTGAAATAGTTTGAACACCAGAACCACTTGGTGGATCACTCTCTGGTAAAGCAGGTATGTGTGGAAGTGGTCTACTTTGAAGTAAAGCTTCTATGAAAAATGGAACATAAAAATAAATTAAACTTTTATAAAAGTAATATTTAAAAAATTTTTTTCTATTATTGTATTGTATTGTTTTAATATAATATTTATAATTAATATTTATATAAATAAGTGTAAAAAAGCATATAATTATGTTATAAAAAAAATTACAAAAAAGGGAAAGAAAATTAAAAGACAACACGTCTATTATAAAATTAATTTATGATATTGTAATTTTTTATCTAACTTATTATTAAAGATTCTGAATATCATCAAATGACTATGAGTGACTCATTAAAAAAAATCAAAGTATGAAACATGAACATTTGTATTTTGTATGCATCTGACTGCGCAATTGAATGTGCAAAAAAGGAAGAACATATTGTGGCATGGTAAAAGGCTCAACATGTACAGAAGAAGCTGTGCGCATGACTAATTTTTTTAGTAATACTATTAATAGAGAATACTGAATTATGCAAGCCAACATCAAATTTTTATTTATCACAAAAAATTTTCTTAATTTATATACTAAAAAATTATTAATTTAATTATTAATTTAAATTATTTTTTCAATTACATATTTAATAAATCAAATAGTTTAAAAATTCAATAAAATTAAATAAAAAAAAAAAAAATTTAAATTAGTATTTTGCATAGTACAGAAAACAGATTTTAAATTGTTACTTATCTAACAATACAAATTCTTTTGTTAAGAATAATAAAATCTTAACTCATTCAATGACTAATATAACTTTAACAGTCATTAATTGATAAGGTAACTGGTTAAGACAAAAAATAACAACTTATAAAGTGAATTAATTAAGGTAAACGTGAATCATTCTATAAAAAGTAGTTAAATTTTTAATATGATCAATATTCAATTAAACATTTTTTAACATTATTTGAGTTATATATTAAAATTATTTTAAATTTAACTTTTATTATTTAATATAATTTATTTTCAGCATTTATGTTACTAAATTTGTATGTAAAATTATAATAAATAATGTGAAAATAAAAGGATTTAATAATATTCATCTGAACAAATACTTATAAAAAAGGAATATGACAAGAATTGAATTATTGTCACCTATAATCTGATCATTCTAAAATCAATAACCAGTAGTTAAACCTGAACCCAGTCTAAATGATGTGATAATATTTATACAACAGTAAATAATTTAAAATTAATTATAATTTTTAATGGAAATAATTTATTCTAATATTAATTTTGTAAGTGGTTTAGTAAATAAACTCTTAATTTAAAAAATCAAGGAATCAGATGTACATCAGATTTGGATGCATTAATCAGAAAAATGTTAAGTTATATGTATATCCAATTGATAGCAACAGCATGACAAAATGCATTCTAAAAGCAACAGACAAAACAAGCCAAAAACTATTAAAGCACTATTCAGCTAATAATTCTTCTCAATTTAGATGTTTCAGGCTAGATTCATAAAAGAAGTTCCATCTACTGTCAATCATTCTTTTTGAATGATATTCAATCACTATTCCACCCACTTAAAAACAAACTAGCCACATATGTCACAAAGATAAACACTAAGAAATAATTGCAGTTTTGACAATGTTTAAAAAAAAAGTAAAGCAGAGAAAAAAAAATAAGAACTAGTGAGAAAATGTACCACTGTGCTCAGTGAAAATGTTGGAGCCCATAACACGCGAGTCCTTGGGATTCCTGGGCTGCTTCCGTGTCTGCCTGACGACAGTCCCGGGCGGAATGACTCTGTCCTTGGTTTGTTGAGCACCCATAGTTCATCCAGGATTACCATTCCCCTTGGCGCATCACCACCCCCATAATTCTCTTAAGCTTTCTTCCGTCCTCCTTCCTCTTCCGTGAACGATCTCACGCACTCTCGACACTAGTTTTTCGTGGACACTCCGTCACATATTGCGGCTCGAACTCTAGGTCCGAGGACGACGACGGTTCCGTCGCGCACGAACTTCCTCTCTCGGTGGCGGCGAGCCCGGCTAGAGAAAGAGAGCGGCAGGAAAGAGGAAAGAGAGAGAGGAAGATATTGCGACTGCGGGAGAGAGAGGGAGAGACTACTGTACGCGACACCACACTCTTCTCGGCTGTCTTCGTTCTCTCTCTCTGTTTCTGCACGTATCAATGGGTGTAGGTGTAGGGGGTCGGCGGCGGCGGCGACAGCGGCAGCGACGGTGACGGCTGCAGCAACATCGGCGAGAAGAACGAGGAGGATAGAGCGAGGAGCAGCATATTCCGAGTCCGGAAGTGCCAGATTTTCGTTTTCGATCTCACCCTGCTTTCAGCTGCTGCCCTAGTCGGCGACGGCTCTCGCTCTCAGAAGTAGTGGTGCGGCTGCGACCCAGCGCTGTACCAACTGCTGCTCCTGCTGGCACTCGCCATATTTGACAGTTTTCTCTCTCTCGCTCCCTTGCTTTTGCTCGCTGCCTTTGACGTCGATTATTTAGTTACCGAGGGAATTGTTGAGCGGCAGCACGATTGGCCTCCCCCGTCGCGCGCGCATCGCCGTCGTCGTTGCACTTTTACATGTACCTACTTGTGTACATATGCAACGTAGTCACGCGTGCGCGGGAGAGAGAGAGAAAGTGCGCAGGATGTATCATGTATATAGTCTTTCTTTTTACTTTTTATATGGCGGTCGCTCACGTAAGCTGAGTGGCCAAATAAGTATTTGCCGTGACTTTTTTTTGACAGGGATATTTGCTTTGCAATATTTGTTACATTCGAATTTTTATATTATTATTTAATTTTATATAATAATACAAAAGATACAAAAGAACAATGCACATTAACATGGGTAGACAATGTAGGGAGCTATAGCAGGCCGGCTACAATCCTTTTAAGATTTAAATTTTGAAATTTAAATTTTGATAAACATTACATATTTTTCTTGGATTTCGTTAAATGATTTTGTACTTGGATTGAATAAAATCTTTTTATATTCTAAACATCGGCATATAATCAAATTTTCAATGAAGATTTTATATTTATAAACCATATAGAAAAAATCTTATAAAACTGATTTTAAGGAGGCTCAAGCAACTTTTTGTAAAATATAATATCCCTAGCACAAAGAATTCATAAAAGCTGATAAAATGGGCCGGTCATTCCGGGTGCAAACACACATTAAAACCCTTTAAACGGACCTAATTCGTTTTTATAAGACATTTTCAACAGGAATGATGCAATTGGTCTAGAACATAGTGAAAACCTTATAACTTAATAATTTATTATAATTATTTATAAAAGCTCAACAAAAGATGCCATTTTTATCACGTGATTTGGGACATTTTAATACGTTACTAACGCTTATAAATTTTTTTATGAAAAAAATTGGAAAATATACAGTTTTACATAAGGATTTCAAAAATTCGGCAAAAAATTATATGTAAAAGATCAAATAAAGGAGTAAATTAAGATCAAAGAACAAAAATATTATTATGCCGAATATTTAGAGTTCAATTTACGCATGCGCAATAAATGAATCACAGTTAGCACTAAACCGCGCACTCAAAATTTCATATAAAAATTTCATCACAAAATTGCGAAAATTCATTACAAAGGTTAAAAAAAGTTTTTTTATATTATAAATTTATCGTTTTGAATTATTTTAAATAAAGTTATTTAAAAAAAATTATTGTAGATGAAGGAAAAGAATAGTTTCCGATTTCCAAACGGATTAACAAAGCGATGCGGCTTCCGTTTATCAGGGACGTACCGAACTATCGAAGTGTGGCGATTACAAGGGAGGGTATAACAAAAAAATAATATCTTTGTTGCATAGATTTTTGATAGATTATTCACTTATACAATAAGAATTACGTAGCCTATTATTTAAATCATACTACAGGTGTTCTATGAATAAAAACTCTGTATAACATCTGTAGGGCTCCCCGTTTGGATGCGGCACTAAACGGAAACGCTTGAACTTCCTGTATGTGTATAGTGCCATAGAATTAATTTTTATTATTGCTGTTATAAAAAACATAAATATATAATAATTCTAATAATAACAAAAAAAATTTCAACTGCTTATTATTACTTTTAAATCAATGTAAAAACATTCAAATTTCACACTTTTCCTCTGAGCAGAGAATATAGCTCTGCCCTGAGTATTACAAAAAACATCAATTTCAAAGAAAGTGCAATGTATAGATAATATATGATACTAGCAGCTAGTTTACATCGAATATAAGTGCATTGTTGCCGTCATTTCCCGCGGAGCTTTATTCGCACGTTTCATAACGTTTTCGATAAAAATTCGGTAATAACAAACATTAAGATTCAAATTGAAGTAGATTTATAAAAACTGATCAGTAAAAACAATGGATTTTAAAATATATTTAACTCGACAAGATGTGGAAATAGGCAAGCCTGAAATACGAAGATTCACAGCAGATTATGATGAAGCGGGCGACATTGTTTATCCTTATTTCTTAGAGAAACTGCATACCATTTTTCCTGATCTTAGAGGAAAGCGTTTTGAAGTTTCATGGAAAGGTATATTTATCGTTTAGATTGTCATTTTTACTACGTTTTTTAGAGTAATAATAAAAATTTTTTTTTCTTTAGACTTAGATGCTGATGATGTTTTAATATCCAGTAATGAAGAATTAGAAATAGCTCTCTTAGAAATGCAAGATTTGATGATGAAAAAATTCTATGTCATGGTATATCCAGAGAACGATAATGCTTTTCATAAAAATTCATCTTCTTATAAAGATCACTTGCACTATGGTGTAACTTGTGATGGTTGTGAAAAATCTGTTTATGGTTATCGATACAAATGTATTCAATGTCCTGACTATGACCTATGCAGTGATTGTGAGTCGAAGTTGTTGCATCCAGAGCATAATATGCTTCGCATTGTAAATTCAGCTCAGACAGAGGACGCAGAAAAGATGCTTATGTCATTGCAGTGTAATGCGAGTAGCAAAATGCCGCGTGGACGTAAAAATAAAAAATTAAAAAATTAATAAAAGTGATTTTATTTATTATTTAAATTTTCCGTAATAAAATAGTTTTATAATCCAAAAACTGAGTTATTTATAAATATGCACGAGTTTTTGTTACACTCATGTTATTAATAATCTAATAGTGCGGACAGAATCAATGTAGATTGTTACGTTATTGAATTCTTTTTATTTTATGTGCTGTTTAATTAACATGAATAATCTTGTAAAAATTGTTAATTTAGTTTTTTCTATTTTTAAGATAGTTTGGTTTTGTGAATAATAAAAAACGGTATATTTAAGTGAAAAGAAGGCAACAAGTGCGTTTTTCAAAGTTGAATTATGCCGCTCGATTGCAGAGTTGTTGACTTATATATACTTATCGTCGCGAATGGAAACAATGCTAGGGAATTTAGGGTGAAAAAGTATATAGGTCATTATGTCATCAATCCAAATTTCGCATATTATTATTATTTTATTACATTTTTAAATTAGATTTACAATACTTTACTAAGAAGTTTCTTTAAAAATTGAGGTAATATAACGATTTTATACAAATAAAATCTATATCTTTTCTGTCTTTATTATTAGATCTATTAATACAGCTTATTTCCATTGCGGCGAAGAATCCTACGTTGTTACGAACTGACTTTGGACCACGAACTGTAAACCAATGTAGATCGGAAAATTTGATTAATATCGTCAAGATTTATACTTTTTAATAATAATTAGGCTGCCTAGCGTTAATTTAACATTAAATTTCATTTTGATTGATTATGTTATGCCAGAAAATGCAATAATTAAATAAAACGCGATTTGACGAAAATGCGCAGTTACACAATTTCGTGGATTTTACATAGATTTTCATTTAGAATTTGAATAAAGCAAATTGAAAAACGTGAATAATTTAAGGGGAATAATTCCGATTGTAATTTTGGTTATTAATTGTTGAACAAGTTAATAATTATTGTTGTGCAGACTCATAGCTCATAGCTCAGGCAGTTTCAGGCCGATTATTATGAAAAACTTTTGTACGTACTCGCTCAAGGAAAAAGCATGTAAAATTATAAAATATATAACAATCAAGAATTATTGTAAAATAATGTAAATTAGAATCTATAAATAAATTTTGACCGTTAGAAAGACTGACGCATCAAATCTAGGGCATTTCGAGGAATTGTTTTCGGGATTTTACTTGCGTCATGCTTCGAGAAAAATTCGATAGGGCCTGCTGCGCCTGCCCTACGAATTGTCTTAGCGCTCGGAACCAGGGCGTGTCTCCGAAACTGTAAACAAGGCGAGGACTAGGAGAAGACTACGAGGGATCAACGCTTGCGAATCCTCCCCCGTACCTGCGTAACAGTTCTGCGAATTATCGATTAACGTACGATTTTAGGAATTGAGCCGTTAACGGACTTTTTGGCGTAAACACACTCCGTATAAATAGGGGCCCGCGCCGAGGGCCCAGTCAATCGAAATTCCGTCTCTGTAAAGTGCGGAAATTCTGTTAGTCCAGTACTAAAAGTCTACATCGTTTGAAAAAGCTGTTATAATTATTTTCGAGTATTGTAAAATATCAAGTAGCCACTCTGTGCAAATTCGAAGTGAATAATTTACTTTAAAATAAATTCAAAGTATAATTTAATAAAATCAGTTCGGACTTAACATTATTTCAATCACCCCGCGCTCCTTGCGCTTTTGCGTTTAATCGAAAGAACGAACCACCAGAGGACTACAATTCAACTCGGAGCTGAAAGACATCGCCGAGCCGCCCATCTAGGCTCATTCTACATAGAACGACCAGCCGGGTCGTAACAACGTTCCATGGAGTCAAGAATTCGAAATGGCAGATATGTGATATCAGATGTGTTATATCGTCATATGTCAATGTGTGACGTATGATGACAGCATGACAGTTGTGACGCCGTGACGCTGGCTGGTGTTGGTGAGTTCATTCATGAGTTGGTCTGTTCAGTGACCATTGCTGGACAATTCTAGTTCTGAAAGTTCTGAGTTCTGATTTGTCTTAACTCTTGACGCTCGATCTCGATCTTGCGTTCTTTGCTATGTCACCTGTTTGATTATTTGCTAACTCATCAATCTCATCATTAAACACGCTCTATTTTCATCGATAGTTTCGGCGAATTCTTTTTCGCTTTTTGATCTGTCTGCTTTTAACTCTTTATTACTCTATAATACTCTATAAATCCTTGAAGATTTTTAGCTGCGATATTCGATACATGAGTAGCAGTTTAGTAACCACGGTTAATTCGCTGATATTTTTCTATAATTTTAGCAAGGTTCAACGCCTTCTGTAATTAATAAAATCCACGAAATATTGCCTGAAGAACACTGAATTTTACATTCATTATTATATTTTAATTATATGTTAATTCTATTCGTTTACCAAGTTCACTTCAAATTTTACAATCAATGAATACACAAGATGCGACAATATAGGTATCTTGCGTGAAATTGCACAAATGCAATCAGCTCGGAAAATTATTATATTGTTTTCAATAATTTATGATTTACGTACAACATTTGAGTGTAACGCACATCATTAAAAAAAAAATAGTGAAACAAATATTTAGTACATTACGATTCCAACTTAAAGAACCGTCATGCCGCGGTTTTAAAAAGGTTTTAAAAATGGTTCGACACACAACTGTCCTTTTACCATATTTTATAATAAAAATATAATAAATTTTTCTTTAACGTATTTTTAAGAAGCTAAATGACACGGAATTTTTCGGCATAATTATTTGTTCGAATTTAGTATGAATATTATCCAGTTCACAAAGCCCAATGACACCAGATGACGCCAGCCTACTGTATTATCTATGCGTCAGCCTGATGCGCATGCCGCATATATAAATGAGACGCAGTATGAGATGGTAACAGATGACTTTGACATTTGACGTAAATCGGACGTGTTAAAGCTGTAAAATATAAACAACAGAATTCAAGTGTAGATTTATAAAAGTTAATCAGCAACTAAAGTGCAATAAAAGTGCAATATCAACAATGATGGATTTTAAAATATATTTAACTCGACAAGGCGTCGAAGGAAGCAAGCAAGAAATACGAAGATTCACCGCAGATTATGACGCAATTATCAACTTCACGTATTTTTCAGAAAAACTATATACCATTTTTCCTGATCTTAGAGGAAAGCGCTTTGAAGTCTCATGGAAAGGTATATTTATCGTTTAGATTGTCATTTTTACTACGTTTTTTAAAGTAATAATAAAAATTTTTTTTTTCTTTAGACTTAGATAATGATGATGTTTTAATATCCAGTAATGAAGAGTTAGAAATAGCTCTCTTAGAAATGCAAGATTTGATGATGAAAAAATTATATGTCACTGTATATTCAGAGAACGATAATGCTTTTCATAAAAATTCATCTTCTTATCAAGATTACTTGCACTATGGTGTAACTTGTGATGGTTGTGAAAAATCTGTTTATGGTTATCGATACAAATGTATTCAATGTCCTGACTATGACCTGTGCAGTGATTGTGAGGCAAAATTGCTGCATCCAGAGCATTATATGATTCGAATCAGTTCAGTTCATGATGGAACGTATGGAAGACGATGGGCTCGTTATGTCCAAAAGCTTCTAAAGAAAGCAAATATTGATGAAAACGTTAGAGGAAATTGTAGTGCTAAAAACTATAGTAATATACAAAGTTCTTGTAATAGGGAAACTTTACTACCTTGGATAAACTTTTTTAGTAATGAAACTGTTTCTGATCAATGTCCTGTAATGGCAAAAGAAAAACAAAAAACTAATACAAACAAAAGTCAAAGTAGTCCTAATGAGGACCTTTCAAATTCAACAAGCAAAAATACTTCCGAAGATAAACGAGTTGAATTTTTGAAGTATCTTGTAGAAAACGTATCTCAATTTTTAGATCCACTTGGAATTGATTTTAGTCTTCAAGTGAAACCACCTGAAACTGCAACAGAAGCTGAGGAGGCAAGTGCTTCAGAAAGTCAACCAGAAAAGGCAAATGATAAACCAAGTTGCAGCAAATCTGAATCTCAAAATGAAAATTTTAAGGACCTTAATAAACCAGTAGAAAAAGAAAGTCAAAAAAGTAACATTTTAACCAAAAATGATACTCCAATTTCTAGAAGTCCTGAAAGGGAAAAAGAAAGTCCATTATCCTCAACAGAAAATTGGATATTAATTGATAAAGATGAAAATTCTACTACTAAAGATTTTCCAGCAAATGTGTCAAAAGTAAGTTTACTTTGAATACTTTTTATATTTTTCTTTATAGCTTTTAAGGTAGAAAATGAAAATTAATATTATGATTCATTTTTTCAGCAATCAAATCCAATAACTGAAAGTAATACTAATAATTCTTCTACTAAAAATGTATTATATCCGCCATTACCAAACGTTAGTGACAACGTGTGGCACCAGAATCCTATGATTCAAAATGCTGTTCAAACGATGATGGAAATGGGATTTTCTAATGAAGGGGGGTGGCTCACTCAACTTTTACTTTCGAAAAATGGAGATATTAGTAAAGTTATAGATATATTGCAGCCAACAAAACTATAATATTATTCCGAAAATTTGTTATCCAAAATTTTCCGTCAATATTAATAATAATAGTTGGAAAATTTGACAAATGGTTATGTATTTTGTTTTTTTTTTGGTATATACAAATATAAATAAAGCATTTAAAAACAGATAAATGTAAATGTGATAACTTTTGGTGCCTTATATATATACATTATAGTATTATATTATTATATCATACAAAACTAAAATATTTTAATTATAAAGACTTGCAATATTCCATTAGTTTGTAAGGGTTACAACCAGATACTAATTTAAGTTCTTTCTGACCTTCTGGAGTAAGATGCCTAATCCATTTTCTATTTTTGTAATATTCAATTACTGTTTCAAATTCATCATCAGAATAATTTTCAACAGAAATTGGCAAAAAAGGATCTAAATGATTAAAACCATTTTCTCCAAGTAAATATCTTGGAAAGTAAGAGTCTCTTCTATCCTGTAAAGATAAAGATTTAATTTTATCAGTTTTAATTATAGAATATCATAAAGACTTTATAGTTATATCAGACAGTGATTGACAGACAAAAAAAAATTTTAATTACCTTAACAGCATATGGATCAACTGTTAATACAATTTGACCATTACACCAATCAGATTTTGTGATATTTAAAAAAGCTTCTGTTAAAGACACTCTAAAAGGGGTAACCCTCTGCTTGGTATCATCTTTTATTTGTGTATAAGTTGAAAAAAAGACATTAAAGCCTTCAACTGCAACTAAAATCTTACATTTGCCAGCGATACTGGCTTGCTTCAATTCCTCTATTAGAATATTAATTATGTCAGAAGCATATTTCACTCTACTAATTCCAAGATCAATTAATTCTATTAATGACGAGCCTTTAGGAGATTTTTCTCTTAAACTCCATTCATGAGATTTTGATAACTTTAACTAAAAAAGATTTTTTGATAAATTAATTCTATGTATTATTTTATAAATTAAGTAACTTACATCAATTTGTGCAAGTAAAGAAAAATTCTGATTTTTAAAGTTAAGAAGCCATGTGGCTGCATCTATGGGTAAATCTAATAAACCCTCTTTGGTTGTTGAGGCAGCTATTTCTTTAGGATGTTTAAACCATAATTGTGCTAAAAGAAATTTTTTAAATATAAATTGCTTTACAATAGAAGGAAAAAATTTTTTTTACCATTATGTAAATTCACAATTATTTTCTTAGTCATTAAACCATAATGTAGTGCATGAAGTAATGTTGTAGTTTTTCCACATCCACTTTCTCCATCTAAGCAAATTGCTAAGGTTTGTAAAAATTATGTAATGCTTAAATTTAAATAAATATTCATATGTGATACTAAAAAAGGATACAAATTATGTATTTATTTACTGGTTTAGAAAAATCTGTTTGACGGAGGTAATTTAAAAGTTCAACAGCAGGTTTTCTTATTAAAATACACATTTCTGCAAAAGTTTTCATTTGCTTTTTGTACTCTCCAGGTAAACCATGGCAAAATAAAGTCTGAATTTGTTCTGGTGGAATTGTATAAAACCTATTAAGATGCTGCACATTGTGATTTGCTGGGTTACTTTCTTTTGTACGAAAAGGTTGTAAAAGTTCTTCTTGCATTTGAATGGCTTGTGCAGCAGAGCTTGAAGCTCTTACATTTGTTGACTTTAATATATTCATGGCAATTTCTAAAAGAATAATTATAAATTTATTAATAAATATTAAATTAAAGTATACTAAAATAATCACTTACTGTTGAATAAAGCCATTTTTTGTTTTATCAAACTTGAGTTGGGCATGTACAGGTTAAGAATTAATATATTGGTTTTACAACTTTATTGCATAAGGTCATGTAAATTATATGTATGGAAGAATTTTCAATTTGTAAGCGCAATCTATTTAGATTAAAAACTTCAGTATTAAATTCATTATCGTTTACAATTATTGAATTAATTTTTCCGCTAGGTTAAAACAATTAGTAAAGCGGCGTTTGCTGATGTGTTTCTCGCGATTCTCGCCCGACCCGATGGCCTGCGGGCTGCCCGAACTTTATCTTCTTCTTAAGGTATTTTGTCACCAGATGGAGCCCGTGCGGAAATAAGCTTGATGTGCTAATTAATTATTTGAAAATTTTTACCACCTTTGAATTAAATTCCATCGAAAGCCACCCACGATAATATTTTCTTGACTTAATTGATTTTTGGAAATTGCAATTTATAAACTAAATAAAAATATAACATATTTTTACGTATATAATATTTTCTATTAAATAATATATTATTTAAAAGAAATATAATTATTATTTAAGCTATTTTGCAAATTACCTTAAACAAAAAGTCAATTAATTTATTAGATGTCCAATGTCCAGATACAATCTTTCTTTTAAATGAAAGTTATTTAAAAAAAGACTTTTAAATAGACATTAAAGATTTTTCTCTTTATTAAGATACTTTATAAATAGTTTTTTATCATTATTTCAACATCATCATTTAACAATTAACTTTATTCTAAATTTATTATTCACCATTTACCATTTTTACGTATAAAAGAATTGACTGAACTGACACGTATAAATAAACTTTATATACATTGTGATTCAAAAGAAAAACTATTGCGGTTTAGTATTATCATTTTCTGTATTTGTTTTCATAATTTTCATATTATTCATATATAAAAAAAGAAAAATGTTTATCAACATATTTTTGAAGGTGTCATAAATGTCCTTAAAAACTAGGATAAATATTTTGATAAAAACAAAGATTTCGATAGCAATTATGTGTATTACTGCCTTTGAGCGTAAGTAAACAAACAAAGCATTCACTTGCATTTTGGAACAGTAATATCAGTAGAGCGAGAGTAGCAGCACGTTCTAGATCGGCGTCATCAAAGTGCTCTTAATCCAATGAATTCGAGTCAAGAAAAGTTTTCAAAACAACGTGTTGTTTTCTCCAAAATGGATGCAATATCGTATGGTAATTGTAAATTATTAATTAAATCTTAGTTTAAGTGTGGCATTAATTAATATAAAATATTTATAATATTTACTTTAGTAGGAAAGGTAAAACAACCAATAAACGAATCGAGTGAATTTCTGATAAGCACATCAGATTTTCCTGCCTTGCCAGGAACGGAATGTAGCAAAATCGGTCCATCACAATTACGTTGTCCTCTATCCTCCGAAAATAAACAATATTTCGAGAATTGCAATTCAGCACTAAAATCGGACGTACTTTCGGCTAACAATACGCTTGACAAAGAAAAATCGGAAAAATCTCAATCTACAACACAAGGAATTCAAGTATTCCCTGATGGTTTTCATAATTTTCAATCTTAATTTGGCATAAAAAATCTCTTTATTAATAATCGATTGCACTTTAATATTTTTTTTATTTTGGTGACAGGCAGAATAACGAATATCCCAGCTAGCATGCTCAAGGATCAGTTTGGCATAGCTGGATTATTGATGCTAACCAGATCGGCTGAAAAAGATCCTAATCTCGTGTCGTTAGCATTAGGCCAAGAACTTACAGAGCTCGGCCTCAATATTAACTCACCCAACAGGCTGTATCCAAATTTCGGCGGTCCTTGGGCAAAAGTGCCGTGCCGACCGCAAGACATAGACTACCACGTTCCTCCGGAATACCTCGTCAATTCTGAAATTAAGTAATATAACGCATATACGCACAATGTGTCGCTATTGTAATTCTAAATCGATTGATTTTGTTAAACTTTTTAAAACGATTTTAGGGACAAATTAGCCAATATAAAATTAAATCGCTACTCAGAAGATCTTTTATTTTTCTTCTTTTACACGAGCATCAAGGATATAATGCAATTAGTAGCTGCAGCTGAATTGTAAGTTTTTATAAAATGTTTTTCAATTGAGGGGAAACAAGTGAAAAAATAAACCTTTTCTAGATACTCCCGAGGGTGGCGTTACCACATGGAAGAAAAAATGTGGATAACACAAGCACCGGGTGTAACGCCGTCTGAGAAGACTTCTACATACGAGCATGGTATTTATTTATATTTCGATGCACGTAGCTGGCGCAAAGTTCCTAAGGAACTTCATCTCGAATATGCGAAACTCGAGGGAAAACCTCATCTTCCTATTCCTATTAACTTATATCGAAGTCAGCATTGATTGCAGATTTGTGTTTTCTAAATAAATGTGATGTTTTTACGATGACATATACAATATGTAATAAAATTGATTAATACGATAAACTTTGACTTTTACTAATTAATTTATATTTATATTTACATGTATTTGAAATAGATTCGTTTGTTTCACGCGCAAATTAATCGCCGCGGCAAAAAAAATTTTCGAAGCATTCTTAAAATTAATTTTTTCATGAAAACCTTTTTATTGCCTCACCAC
Source organism: Ormyrus rosae (assembly GCA_035047165.1). NCBI lineage: Eukaryota > Metazoa > Arthropoda > Insecta > Hymenoptera > Ormyridae > Ormyrus > Ormyrus rosae. The sequence continues at coordinate 11,158,297 of JAWWML010000062.1, forward strand.
GTTAATGAACAAAATACTAAAATAAGACACCCAGAATCGTTCCTCTTATGAGAAAAAGATATTTTGTTGTGAACTGCAAACTTTATGTCAAAACTAAACAATAAATTAATACTATAATTTTCAAGAAGTTTTTAATGAAAAAAGACATCTTAAACACAAAAATTTTAAAACTTAAAATTGCTTATTATTGCAAAAGTCTTATTTATCCGAAAATCAAATTATGCATCACTGCCACTAATTGATATATATATATTATACATACGGAGATCTAGCTGCTAGGTATTTGGTTTTAAAGATATATCAATTTAAGTTGAAATAAGCATAAAAGAACATGGTAAATAATTTAAAAAAAATTAAGTAATTCGTAAAAAACTGTTAAACTTCATATAAATTCAAAAAATTTGTATTTTTAGAGGTAGGTGTGATTACAGGTTTATATGATAGAAGATATTAATGGGTATATGCAGCATACAAAGCGTTTATGCGGAATAATCCTACATTAATAATAATAAATATATCTTATGGTAGAATAAATAATAGTTCTATAAATTTTGGCACATAAGTCTTGAATAAACTAGATCTTTGGTTTAAAAAGTGAAACGCAAATTATAATCTACAAATGCGATGTTTTGATCAAACCTATATGTTAACGAAATTATTAAATACTTTGACTAAAGATATAAATAACGAGACGAGTTTTCTTACATAGCCTTCCAACTTAATACAATATTTTTGATTACAATTTTTTAACCTAATAAAATACTAATAATAAATTCTAATAATAATAATTATGACGATGATGTTAATGACAACAACGATAATGACGGCAATGGTTTTGATGATTACAATAATTTTTTATCACTAGCTTTTGATATTTAAATATATCTTTAGTATTAATACATTTTAATATTGATACCATTTCAGCCCTTGAAATGTTAATAAATTATATAGCATGGGTGATTAAATATTTTTTAAAAACATGCAAAATATTTTTCGTACTTCATATTAGAATACTTTTGAAACTAAAGTATTTCATGATTCGCGTAAATACTAATGTAAGTATCAGGAATTGTGTTTAAAAATAAACGAAAATTTCATTTATTAATTAATTTTATAGTCTCACATTAGATAACGTTATTTTTATATCTATGTACAGTGAATGAATGTTACTCTAGAAATTTATACTTATATTTTACATGCATTCCTTAAATCATAAAAATAAATCGATAATTCCAATCTGCTAAAAAATCAGACACTTGTTATATAGATACATTGACCGAAATATTATACACATACTTAGTAAATTTAGTTTCTATTTGCTGTATTTTACGTGCGCGGGACAACGTTAATTTTTCATAAAACATAATTTCGTATGAAAAACATTTAAGTAAATAAAATACAAAAAATTGATTTTCACAATTATTTTTATAAAAAATAAATGTAAATCAATTTTTTTTTAATGCTAAAGTTACAAAAATAAAATTTCATAATAAAAATTTAATTTACCATTAATTACATTATTATCTTTTAAACGTTTTTCGATTCCATTTTAACTTAATACGCACATATAAACAAAAGCGACACTAAATTATTTTTTAAATAATATAAGTATCTGAGTCGCCTAGGTAAATTTGATAAATTTAATTTACAAATTTTTGAAATTTCTTTAAATGTAATAAAAGAAAATATTTTAAAACCATTTATAAAAATATTAATTTTATTAATTTAAATATTATAACTTTATATATAATAATCATTTCGAAAAAAATGACTAGTCAAATTTTAGAAAAAAAAGTTTCGAAAAAATAAGTACTTTTAAAATACAAATGTTTAACATTATTGATTTTATTAAAATTTTCATTTAATCGCGACACTATCATTACTATCGAGTAAATGAACATTTAATTAAAAAAGAATTGAACGTAATTATAAAGTATTATATATTGTTTAAGTCTATCACTACATGACTATATTTTTTTCTGAGTATTTTAGATACTAATATACAAGATTTATATTAATTTAAAAATTCTAAATGTTTTTATCGAATTCATTTTGTATTTTTAAATTATTTATATATTAAGTTGTACAAACATTTATCTTTTTTTTTAATTTTTATGAATTAGGCAACATATTTACAATGTTGTCATAGTTTTTATATTTACTTTATTAAATAAATTTTTAAACATAAAAAATATTCAATAAAATTAACTGTTCGTTCTAATAAAAGTATAGAAAAATATAAATTAGTAAAAATATAATAAAAATTAAATAATTTGTTTTTTAATTTCTTCATTCATTTATAAAAAAGAAATAAACTATCTATATAAAAGCGTGTGTAATTAAATCGCTCCAATGAAAGCGATATGATCTAAGCTACATTATGAAGGAATGTATAATATACATTAAAATACTCCATGCTCTATAAATAATTAACAATTCAGACTTACTGGTAGGTATTGACTAGAAAACAAAATCAATATTATGATTTATATCACTGTAAGAACATACATTATAACTATTAGGCATTATGAATCATCATTTGAGAAATCAAGACTTGAGAAATAGAATTAATGTCTGCTAGAATAGACTATGACAATCTTGTTAGCTTTTTAAAAGTGAAATACACAAAGAAAATTTGCATAGGCCTTTTGAAATACTAGGTGTAAAAAAAAAAAGAAAAATTCTTAAAAACAGAAAAATATTTGTTTTTTTTTTGTACATTTGAAAATGTATCTTTGGAATTAAATTAGACAAAAAGGGAAAGAGAGCAACAAGAAATATTGAAAATTCGACTTATTAATAATATCCAGCATAATGATATCCTGATCTGGAAGAATGATAGGAAGTGGGTCCTACTGGATAAGTCGTATTATAAGCAGGCATTGTAGGTGGAGGTGGAGACAAAAGACGAGCCTCAAAGGTCTCCGGTACAAGATGAGAAGTTAATGAACTTGCTGGCTGCGGACTCGTAATAATCCGTGAAACAGATGTATGCAAATGATGAGATCTTGAAGTTGATTCTAAGCTAACCACTCTTGGCACATCGACATGAGGATATGGAGGATAAGGAGGAGGATAAGGTGTTGGAGAAATGCAAGCAGCTGTTCTGCTTAAATCGACGCCCTGACGCTCTCGCTCACTCATTTCATATAAATGATGATGGTGATGGTGATGATGACCACTACTTTGTACTGGAGATCCGAAAGTTTGTTGAAATCCTCTAGCCGACATATCCAAGCATTGATCTCCTGCAGATTGCACAATGAGAGGTTCAAACCTCACTCTTTCCCTGCTGACAGCAGCGAATTCATTTTCAAGCCCATCGTATTTGCTCAAATCTAGTTGCTGCAAGCTTTTTTCTTTAATAGAAAGGCTTAAGTTTTGAGCAACCGAATCTCCTTCGTCGCTGGAAAGAACTTCACTTGCTACTTGCGACTGCGGATGCTGATGATGCGAAGTTTGTTGAGGATGAGAGATTTCCGAGTAACGCGAAGAATCATGGATTACTCGTTGAACTTCCTGCTGCTCGAGGTACTGTTCAATATTGTGGGCTCTTCCTGTTGTATTTACGTAATCTACAGGCCTGTGAATATGATAATCAAGATGCATATGGCCAGGTGGTGTATGTCTAGTAAGAGGAGTGTTTTGAGAAGCTGGGGATGCAGATAATTCATCTGGCATGTAAGATTCGAGATGGCCTTCTGGTGATCTATGTCCTGTCTGATTTTGAGAACAAGAAGTTTTAAAATCCAATTCATTGGAAATAGAATAAAGATTGGCCTCACGATCACTATCTTCTAAAATAGGGCTAGATACGGCTCCGATTTCTCTCTCAGCAGCATCAAGAGCCGCTTCGACGAGAAGGCTTGCATTGGAACTTTCAGTTCGTCTGTACATGCTTAAGCCTAGCTTTGAATCATCACACATACTTTGACTGGTTGAATGAATTTTTTCCTCTTCTCTTCTACTTTCTTCAAAATCGTATATATCATTTGTAGAGTTAGGAGGTGGTGTGTTTGACGGGACATCGAATTCACCTGTCCATTTTTTAGATTTATTTTGAATTTGTGAAGTCCCATATATGTCTACATCTGACTCCGCGCTTTCAACTGTTGATTCTACAATAGGCGTTGATATTGCATCAGATGCAACTATATTCGTCTGTTGATTTGGATCTTCATTTATTTCTAATTGTTTATTTGAACTGGTGCATGGCAACTCAGCGACAGATGATTCATTGTTATTTTCACTGCTACAATCATCAAATGATGCCGCGCTATCGTTATTTTCCTGTAAAATAAAAGACTTTATTACATTAAACTTTTTTTCATAATTTTAAGTTTTAGTTACCTGCATTCTAGACGTATTAAACTTTGGCGTTTTTCCTCTACCAAGGTCTTCTACTAAACCACCGCTATAAGCGTCAAAAGTATAAGCTACTGATCGTTCAATTTTCGGCATCATTTCTTCACTGAGACCATGCACTTTTTTGTAATGAAATTGTAGGCACTGTTTTGTTGTGAAGGCAGCTTTACAACCATTTTCTTTACACCTAAATTAAAAAAAAAAATATAATATAAATAAAAGCTAATAAAAATATGTATGAACGAATAAAAATTGATTAAAAGAATCGTACTTGAAAGGCTTGACACCACTGTGGGTCAACATATGAATTTTTAAATTACTTTTATTTTGAAACATTTTGCCGCAACGATCACATGTAGCTGCTCCAACAACATCTTTATGATGAACTTCTTTCATATGACGTTGTAGAGCAGCCCGAGAGCCGAGAAGTTTTAAACACATTTTGCATTGAAATTCTCTCAAGACTTCAGACATGTCTGAAAATTATTTGTAACTATAAGTACTTTTAAGTCTAAATAAAAAGAAATATTGAAAAAGTATTAAATATATTTACCGCTATGCATCCTTTTAATATGCACTTTAAGTTTTTGTGGTTGACAAAATTTGCGTCCACAGAAATCGCACAATGGTCTAGATCTTTGAGGATTTTGTGAACAACCATAAGTTCTATGCATTTCAAGATAATTAAGCCTTAAAAAGAATTTTTTACAATATTGACATTGATATGCACCACGTCCTGCATGGAGTTGAGCTGCATGCTTCATAATATTGTCTTTTCCCAAAACAGCTGCACCACATACCTGAAAATAGTAGTGTGTATTGTCAATATAAATTATAATTAAAAAATAATGATAATTATAATAAAATAAAAAAAGTTACTTTGCAATGGTATTTTCTTATAGTAAGACTGTAATTCGTATCATGAAAGATACAGCAATGTAGACGGTAATAAATTGGATGTGTAAAATTTAAGTTACATCCTCCACAATCTAGAATTATGTAAAAATATTAGATTAGAATAGTATAAAATAGATTTGTAATTCATATAAAGCAGATGGCAAAATTTAGAAAATGAAAAGAAATGTAATTCGTTACTTGTTTTATCAATTTTATTTTTTCTTGCCCAAGCTGTTGATTGTGAATCCAACCAATAAGTTAGTTCTGTTCCTGCATTTAGATTTTTACTTGTAACTAAAAATAATTCTCCATTTTTTATAATCACAGCTACATTTCTTTCTTCTTTTGTTTCAGCCGGTCTAATATAACGAATCCAATTACTAGTTAAAGGATTTGTAGTACTAATATATAATGTTTTATTCTGAATTTCAACCTGAAATTAGAATTTTTTTTAAAAACAAGATTTCACGGAAAATAATAAATATCATATAAAAAGACATTTACCTCCCAAATATGCCTCATTGAAAAATCATCAGGAATATCCATTTCTTGAACAGATTTACCTATTAATGGACCTAATTGTGCATACATAGGTACAAGATTTTTTACAAAAACACCAAGTCCATGGTTCATATTAGATAATTTGAGCTCCAAACAATCAGGCAGCGAGTCTCGTGCATAAAGTGGTCTATTCACATCTACAATTTGCTGTTTTTCTTCACATTCTACTTTTGTTTTTGATTTAAATGATGATTCTGAAGTTTCTTCATCTGATTCAAAACCATCATCCGCATGCTTAGTATAACCTTGAGACATAGGATCACTCGAATTATAAGCTTTCATTACTTCAGAATTTTTATTATACTTTTGTATCCATTGTTCAAGAGTTATAGAGTCTCTAATATTATATTGTGGTTCTGTTAAAGGACATGCATCCTGTAAATGACGATTATTGCACTCTTGACACAATTTGATTTTAATAGCTAATCTTGGAGGCTCTGTTCCAGGGTTTTCAATAATTGCTTCTGACGGTAACATATTATTATCAGGTACAGTACTTGTAGTAACAGTGAGGGTTTCTAATTCATTACTACAAGAAATGAGATCTTGGCTTTCATTTGCAATCACTAATCCATCTTGTGGAGCTTTACGAACATCTCTATGTTTTTTATTCTGATGATCCATTCCTTTGTGCCTTTTTTTATCACGTTTGTGCATTAAAGGTATTGATTCATCACAGTAATTATTTTCTAATTCGGTTGACATATTGGAAGTATTACATTCATATTTAGAGCGTTTATACTTTTTGTTAAAATTATCACTATTTGAGATTGGTAAATCCTCTGTATCTTTCTTGTCTTGTAAATCTTTTATCGAATGGAAAGTTGAAGTTGGACTTGTTTCTGGAGAATTAGATAAAAATTTATTAGACTTGTCATTTTTTACCTCTATAGATTGTGCATCTTGATCTTCTACTGCATCTACTTCATCTTCATCTTTAGCACAAGTTGTATTTACAATTCTTTGATGAACAGATATGTCAGTCTTGTTAATTTTTAAAGAAAATTGTGTACATCCATCAGGATGAAAGTTTTGTATTTTGCCTTCCCTGGAAGAATCTGAGTCTTTTTGGTGGGATGATTGTGAAATAAAATTATCTTGAAAATCTAAAGGTTTCTCTATGTTTTCAAGTTCTGAATCTAACTCCCAAGATACATTATTAACTATTTTATTCTCTAAGTTAACTAAAGCTTGTAAGTCTTTAATTTTCTGATGTTTTCTCTTCTTACGCTTTTCTTTGTGATGTCTAGCTTTGCTTTTATGTCGCTTAGACTTTCCAGCTTTGGAGTAAGTTTTTGAATGTGATCTGGAATCTGGCTGAGGTAGCTTATCTACATTGTTGGAAGAACTTGCTACTCCCTCAACAATTTCAGATTTATCACTATTTGGTGATTCTTCGAAGCCAAGCTGCTTCCTCTGGCTGCGCCTTGGTAATTCCCCCTGATAGGCATTGCGCACAGGACTATCTGTCTCTGAGCTCTCTGATTCTTTTTTATCATGCGTTTTCCAGGGTTCTGGATCATCTTGGAAGGTTTCATCTCTTCTGAAAATAAAGATAAAAAGAATAAAGCACATAAAGTTAAGTCTATACTTAATCCTGAAGGTGAGTAGCTTAGTGAACTTACCGAGCGGTAATAGAATCTGCGAGATCGAGGAGATAAACAATCAGATCGTCATCGGTCAAGAGACCAAGTCGTTTTTTGAGTGAAAGCCAGCGTCGGCCGTTTCTTGGTCCAATGTGTACACTGCGATGACGCTTACTCTTCTCGGCTGATGGCGCAGTCGAAGTCGCCGCTGACTCTCGCACGTGTGCATACCTCGTAGCCTTCTTCGGCATAACTACATATCCCAGCGCGCGACTCGACAGCAGTCGCAAGCCAAGCAACTCAAAGCTTGCGACGCCACAACAGCTTTCTGCTGTGCTTTTGGATTAAGCCTCTTCTCTCTTTCTCGCAGTAGTGTTGTTGCTGCTGCTGCCACTCGTTTATGAGTGCTCATGTATACTTAACACAAACATATAGTTTCAGTTTCACGCTTTGTAGTTTTCAGACTCCCTCAGTTCCTCCTGATTGATTTTATTCTTGAAAGCACTGATTCTTTTCGTTTTGCTCCTCTTACTGGCGCTTGCTATGTCAGGAAATCAAAAATCCTCAAACAAGAGCGAATTTGATAAGTAAATCAAGCTCGATTACATATTGTTATCTATACGTGTAGCAGAGAGGCCTATCTTCTTTCTTTAGTAGTTTTTGGTACAAGATGGAGTCTATTCGGGCGTCCAAGCTCCATCAGAGAGCTCTGCCGTTGCAGCGCAGCTGCAAATTATACCAAAGTGATAGTTGGAGGCAAGTTCAAACCTATCGCGCTTATATTTAAATTTATCGTTTTCCTTATACTCTTTGGAAGTATTACAACGGTCAGTGTAATATATGAAATTTTCGAGTTAATAAAATATGTGAATGGGGGTGATTGAAGAAGGATGCAGAATTTTAAATTCGAATCATATTGTATATTGTATATTGCCAGACTACAGTTAAATGATAGACAGTTTTCACACCCCAGTTGATCATATTTCGATTGTAGTTATAAAACTAAGCTGATTAAGTTTCTCAGGAGTGAAAGTCGTTAGGTCAGTCGATCTTAATTAACCCAGACGTCTGTGGCTCGGTGTCTGAGCGGAAACCCGCTTATTAACAATGTAAATAAATTTTAAAAGAAAAAAGCACTCGGTTTTGATTGAAACCGTTGTCCCGACAAGGACAGGTGGTTTTGAGTTTGAATAGTTTGTTTTACGTAAGAATTTATATCCTGATAAAGACAGCCCGGGGGATCCGTGCGGTGGCTGTCGAGGTCTCTAGCACTGACTAAATGACGCGGACTTGATTTTTTAGAATACTGCTTGCTACAGGACGGTATCCTGCCCTTTGATTTAAATTTTCTTAGACCAGTTTTTGTAGGCATTAATTGTCCGTAAATTTTTAAGCACAAAAAGTATAAGTTTCTTATATTTGTTAAGCAGACGTTAATGTTTAAATTTATTATATAATAACAATGACCTTTAGGACGTAATGTTGAATGTTGAAATTGATCAAAGTTTTCTTTTGAAGCTGCCGTTTATTTTGAGGCAAAAATACAACAATTTGACGTGAAAGGTATTCAATTAATAATTTATTATGATAATAATAGGAGATGAACTTTATAATGGACTATTCCGCGATAAAAAGTCCTTACGTTGAAATATTTATCAGTATTTTACCCCAAATTTTTTTATTAAATACGTTGAGCGAACTGAAACCGTCCCACTAATGGAATAAAACGAGTATTTTGAAGCTATGAAAGTAAAAATTTAGACGCGCAGAACATTTTTAAAAAACGCAAAACGTGCGAAAAAATGAACAGACGTTTACTCTTTTCCAGAATAAATAAATATGTTAATAGTGCATTATTCATCTTACAATGCTCTCAATATTTTCGTCGCAAATACAATATTTACTTTAGTCGATAATATATCTGTTTAGGAAGACAAAATTCCGTTGTGAATCCTGGATTGCGTTGGTTTGCTCTGTAATGCATATAATAGAGCTTCGACTTAATCTGATAAATGCAGTTTACTTTAGACACGTGCAAAACATGTGCTGGAACAATTTTTTGAAAATGTAATTAGACGAAGTACGTCTTAAATAAGTATAGACATCATCAATTCTTACAAGCAGACTGTTTTCTCATTATATTTTTTTTTCCTGGTTGTCACGATTCTGTATTGCACTGGACGAAAGAAAAGCAATCTAAAGCGTCTGCATATTTTTTCCAACTCAGATATGAAATGACCCTCATTTCACGCTAGAAAGTACCGTAGAAAATCTAGCATTTCAAAAGTTTGACAAAATTGTTTGTCCAAGGGGAAAAAAAGTCACTTTTTAAAAAATTTTTTTATTTGTTTTAAGCTACTTTGTACGATTTCCGTGTACGATTTGAAATGCATGATCATTTATCCAACTTTCTAACATCAAATGGGGGCCTTCCATGCCCTCGTTGACAAAAACACGGTGTGTAACATGGGGAGAAAAGCTATTTCAGACTCGGGTGAGGTAGTTTCAGCACTCGTCTCTGTCTCGGGCAGCTCGACATCGACTCGTGCTGAATATCTCAGCCTCGCTAGAAATAGCTCATTTTCTCCCCTTGTTGCACAATGTACTATTCTATGCTTTCATATGTAAAAAGAGAATGTTTAGTTGTCTCCTCCCTAATTCAAGTATTATCCACAAATTGAACTACTGAAATATTTTATTACAATTAATTTAGACAATATTAATTCGATTTAAGTTGTTCTTTAACATGATAATATATTTTGCCGTTGAAATTTTATTTTTCATGTAATATTAATTCAATTTTTTTGTCAGTGTACCGTTTGATGCTCCATCCTTGAGACGTAGTAGCTTTCATTTATATTATTATAATGATATCACAGAGAACCACCTGTCGCGTGCAGTTAATCACCTGCAATGGAAACTAAAATAAATGAATATTCATATAATTTATGAAATTATTCCGCGAATCCGTCCGCTCACTTCTGTTTTGCACGCTTCCATTGCGATCCCGTCAACTCTCACCCGCGCTTATCTCAACTTTTTCACTCGAACTCGCATTGGCCGATTATCGATCTTCGCGCAAATAGTTGCCGCCGCATTCCTGAGAGCATCCGTTAATCCAATCCACATGTATTATTATTGTGTCAATTGTCAGCACAAAGCAGCTTTCAGCTTTCTTTATACCGCGCCGATAAGGGAAATTTCAAGCGTAAATATGCAGCAGGCGGCTTTAAGCGCAGCAGATTCTTATCGGTCGACAAGGGCAGAATCGAACGACCGTTGACGAATTATATTATCTCGAAAACATCCATAGCCTCGCGCTCCTTTTGCCGCGGTTTCGCAACGGCAGTTTACATTGGCTAATCCGCCGAGCAAAGAATCCGCGAATTCGCGCGCACATTATTAACCTTGCCATCTATCCACGTGACTTTAATGATCGCGCGAGCTCGCGATCGTGTGCACGGGAATTACAGTTTCTTCTTTTTTCCATTCATTGCTTTATTAGCCAGTATACCGGATTAGAAGCCGATGCAGGCGCGCTTATGCCGTAAACTTGTATTAGCGATTTCATGAGCGGACTTTTTTTCCCGTCCAACGGCGGAGGAGTCGAAAACAATGTCTTCTTCAGCCAAGGAGATTTATTTACGATTATGTTTTTGCTTTAATTCTCCTGTATCATATAAATTATTGCAAAGTCAGCTGGTTACGGAATTAACTCGAGAATTTTAATCAGATGCAAATCGAGCATTTTTCTTTGCTGCTCTATTCTATTATAGTTTTTTTTTTTTCTGTAGGTGTATATACTTATTGAAGTAAAGTATGAAAATTGCTTGTAATTATTACAAATCGATTGATCTCGAAGATTTTACAATTGTAAGAAAAGATAATTTTATGAGCTTACGCCGAATGAATACACTGACAGCAAACAGTAAAACTAACCGTTTTAAAAATTATTTTTCAACTACATATACAAAAGCTGCGTATTTTTGCAATAGAATGACGTTTGTAAATCGTGCATAATATTATTTGTAAGAAGTTTCATAAGAAAGCATATATGTTACACATTTTTTATGAGTAGTTTTTATGACACTAGTTTGAACGTTTGTAATAATTAGCAGTCTTCAGAAATATGGTCATATACTTCCTTTCTCCTGCGCGAATTACGTGACATCTAATTTAATTTGCATTTTTTGTGAATCTATTCTATATCGTACTATCTATTAATAACTATTCTTATTAATGATATGGGCACAAATTTACAAATTTGCCCTTTACTATCTTAAAATAAAATTGTTATATAAATTATTTTAGGTATCGATTTAAAAAAAAATAATTTAATTGACTAGAAATGAGTTTTTAATCGATTTCCGCATATAAAAATTATATTGAATCTATTCACATTACCAAGGTAAAACATAAACATGCTTTTAAACAAAACAAGTTATCTGTACATATCGAGGTTCTTTGTTTGCGACAAATTTATGTTTTCAATAAATACGATTTCTCCAAGAAAATATGTTGTTTTTATTGCAAGGAAATAATGAATATATTACGCATTAAGCGCGTGAATTAAAAAGCGTAGATCTTTGTTAAATCTATTCTACACTTGTTTTAATATGATTCTAATTATAAGTGCATGTAATTTCAGTACGGACGTAGTCACTTAAGTTTGGTCTAACAACTTGTTTCATCACATAATAATATTTCTCATTGCAAAACTTGCACTTAAGATTAAAATAAATAATTTTTTATTAAAAACAAATTCAAAAATTTTGACTTTAATATTTTAAAAAATTATAATCTCTTTACTTACGCAAATGCTTATATTTTCTTTTCGAAAATTATCCTTTATTTTCGATTTAAGATGTTCGAGCCTACATTTGCATTTACAACTTCTTGTTACGAATAAATAAAAGATTTCTAGCTTTTGCAAAATGCAAATTTATATTATGCTGTCTTACAGTAATTAATTTCAAAGTCTTAGTAAATTTGATGAATCTCTTGAGTTGTCTGAAAATGCCTGTAGAAGCGATTTCAATCTGTAAATTAATGATATTTACTTTCACGTGTCTGCTGAATAATTAAAAACGTATTATATTTACTTTACTGTTCATTTTGAAAGTTATCTATTAGATAAATAGGTGTCTTTAAAAATGGTGTCAGGAATGCATTACGTTCTTCATTTATTAAAAAAATCTTTTTAATTTTATTCGACTTCTTCTCGAAGTAAATATTAATCATTATTTTTTGTAATTTTATTTTCTTCTGATGTATAAAACGAATGAATGTTAAATTAATATTAATGTAATATTATTTTATGTCATCATTCATGGAGTTTGCGAAGACCGGCCTCTTCATTTTTTAAATTGAGGTTTTTCATAATAAGATATACATGCCGGGAGAAGACTTTAAAATTATAGTATATTACAGGAAGAAGCTAATAAACGCGAATAAACGATTTGTCGAAATAGTTCCGCACAAATCAACACTTGCTAATACAAGGAATCGGCAATATATTCAAGTTTCTAGGATTACGTGCATACTTGTATATCTGTGTATTAATTATCATAATTATAATCTCTATAAAACTATTTTTTCCGAAAAGAGCGTAATAAAACGAGAAGAATAATCAAGCAGAAAAGTGGGAAAACATAGTAAATTTATTTTTCTATATGCTTTCGGCAATTTCGAGTGTACAATTGCATTTTTTTGGCCTGATGACCAAATATTGCAAAACTCTAAAACTAAAGAATAATTGGGCAGACAAGTGGAAAAACGCAGTAAATTTATTTTAACAAAATATTGAAAAACTCTACAACTATAAAACAAGCCAAATGAATTTTGAAAATGGTACCGCCATACGAATATTAATAATAAACAAATTAACAAATTTGTGTATTGAAAAGTTTAACTGCACCTTTCAATTTAATAAAATGAATTACTTATTTATTTATTTATTTATTGAAACCAGTTTACATCAGTATTAATCCTATTATTAAAAATAGGTTACAGTGTAAAAATCCTATAGAGGTAAAATAATATTTACCTGTACATAGGTCTGGTACAAACAAAAAAGAAAAAGCTTACTTACTACTTAACGCTAATAATTAAATTTTTTATTTATAACGCTTTGTATACTCTGAAACGGTTCAACGCAAAACATTATATATAATATTTATAAATGCAATTTAAGTAACAAACAACACTTAAAATTTAGATTTGATCCACGTTTTTAGTTTATTATTTATTGTCTTTTTACTACATTCTAAGTTTTTTAATTCATTTGGTAGATCATTGAAAATTTTAATAGCTTCTATGTAACTACTCTTTTTGCTAACCATCTTAGTTATTTTTGGTAATTGTATACTTTTATTCCTAGTATTAGTGTTCTTTTGACAGTACATATTTCTTAGTATATTATTAAATTAATCAATAAATATACCACGGAGAGAAAAGTTCAGGAAAAATTACTATACTTTTAATAAAGCGGTAACAGACTTGCCGTAAGCCCAAGAATTACTAAAAGGCTTACAGCAAGTCTGTTATAGCTTTATTAAAAGTATACTAATTTTTCCTCAACTTTTCTCTCCGTGTGCGCTTATTTGGACTTTAGAACTCTTAATCGCGTCAGGCTCCGAAACTAGATGTAGAAAGGTATAAACAAATTAGAGTGCTTAAAGCTGATAACTGGATCGTGATAAACTTCAAGTACACATACATTGTGTAAAATTATTTTTTATGATAACAGATAGTGATTACGGCTAAAGACTGAATATTGAGATATGTAAAGTGATCGTGTATTTAATGGTCATTCTATTATGCACATATAAAGAATAAAAAATAATTTTTTTCAATATGAATATTAAAACTACTTTTTATTGTTTAATCCATAACTTATAATTGATAATTTTGATAAGAATTTTTTGATGAGTGACTGTACATTTATATTATTTTTGACATTAATTGTGATGTGCATTTATATTTTTAAAACAATACCAATTTACAGTCCAAATTCCATGATAAGAGAACAACTGTGAATATTCGAATACAAAAAAAGAAGTAGGTTCGAGAATTCTGCATTGCATAATGAAGCTAATTAAAAAAATTATTCGTAATTTCATTCGTAATGCATCCCTGTTTCTACTTTAAGCTAGTAATAAAGTATAAGTTGGATTAAAATTTTAACTGTGTAAAATGTGATAATCATGAATTATTGACTATTGAGAAAAACGCGTGCTTATTAAATCGGATTGTGCGCGTTTAAGTAGTGCAGTGAAATTGCGTACTTTTTAGTGGTACGCACACTTATTGTACGAGAGACTCATGAGATGAATTGTGTCGTTAGATTGTACTCAATAAAGCCAGTACGATCAACTTCATTCCAAATGAAATTTTTTTCGTGTCAACAAAGAGAAGAATGAAAAATTTCAGGACACATACGCGAGTTGCTCGATATAATGAATTAAATTATCTACACGTAAACTATCGCAAATAAAAGAATAATATTTTACAGCAGTATTGAACTAAACGATGCTGCATCATCTTGCAGAAGTTGTCTTATTGAAGAATAAGAAAGAGCCACCGGTGGTTTTAACGAGGCTCGAAAAAAGCACGAATCCAAGTTGATAAAACATTTTTAAAGCCCCTCGCAAGTAGGCAAGACAACCCGCAAACAAGTAAAACTTTGCAGCAATAAAAAAAAAAGTATCCCTTCCTGAAATTTTTGCAGAAGCCTGGCCTCGATTTACCGATCGGAGAAAAGCGAGGACGTGACTTGTGTCAGAGCAGCTGTCCGGTCGTAACCCGAGACCAAATAAAAAGGAGGAAAATGCCCGCCTCGGCCGTCAAGCATCTCAATTGCCGATCAATATATTATTATGCGCTATCGCCTAATTATTACGGGAGAGCGAATTGGTGCGAGTCCGAGTGACGATCAACTGGATAAGACCAGACGCAACTTACTCGCTCGCGCTCGAATCGTATTAGCTATCGGGCGGCGAGATGCAGAGCGGCGCCTTAGATGCCTTGTGGTGTGTGCGCGAGCGCCCCCGAGCTTCGGTGGGGAATTTCAAATCGACGACGTCGGACGCGCCAGTTTTGCCCGGTCGTGCCGCTCGAGCAGGTGCCTGTCGCTTTGCTCGCTCTCGCGAACCGCACACTCCTATTCGCGCTTTTCCGTCGCTCTCGCGCTTTGGGCAATTCGGCTCCAAGGTCCTCTCGCCGCGGCCCGAACGACCGTCCTGCGGGGAGCTTTCTTTCCGCGGCTGCTGGTGCAAGCGCGAAAATTTCGAAAATTTATTCGAACAAGGACTGGACCTGCTGGTGGTCGTCGTGGCGCGGCGTCAGGAGAGCCGCTTCGGGGATACGCTGCGGCAGGAGCCATAAGAAGCTCATCCTGGGAATGCATAAAACTCGACGGAAAACTCGACGCCACTTGCCCTTGCTCCGCTAAAGGGATTGCGAACCAGCTCTCCTCTCTCTCTCTCTCTCTCGCTCCTGCAAAATATCTCTCCTGCCCGCCAAAAGGTAAGTAAAGCTCTTTTCCTGGAGTTGCGAGCTTCGTTTCTTTTATGTACAAGTTTCGCAAGTCGTTTTAATGACCCATTTAGTTGTTCGCGCTTTTTAAGTTTTTTTTTCTTTATCGAGTGCTCGTTATTTTTTGATAACGAGCACTTTTAGTCAGTTGACTCACTGGCACTTGAGAATTACAAAATAGTATAATACGTGACAATATTGAAGTTTGTTCTTTTTATCGATATTAGGCGAAGATTTGATCGACTAACTGGTAGATAGATTTTTGACCACTGCGTCGACATCATTACATCATAGTTCACGTTCAATATAATATACGAATTAAATAAAGTGCCATTTTAGAGCGGTTTTGAATGGTGTAAGTTAAGTGTGTGAAATTTAAAATTCTAACTATTCTTAAAAAGAAATAAATTTCAGTTTTCTGAAACGAAGTATTCGATTTGCAATATATTACGATCAAAGTCTTAAAGCAACTTACTTGTAGTATATTTGCAACATGTGGCTGCAATAAAAAATTTTAATTTCATGCTATCCTTAAGAGTCATAAAAAGTCTTACTACTTTGATCTGAGGTTGGGTTTTTTTAAAAAGGAATATCGCAATTTTTTTATACAAATTATAATTTTCCAGTTTTTTTAACCATCTCTGATTTTCCATTTCGAATGCATTTTCTGAACCAATATTGTTTGCCAGCATGATACGTAAATAGCTAGTCCAATTATTATTGAACATTTTTTGTCAAGAATTCAAAGAAACATTAGACGAGTATCATTCTGTTAGTACGTGTGCACAAAAGTATTTCTTTTCGATTAAAACAGCATAATACTAATTAAATGATTTAGAATTTCAGAGTACTGAAAAATATTTCTAATTTTTTCAAAATCTTTTAAAAATTGTTTCTAATATATGTTAATAAGCTTACTTATTATAGTATTCATTTCGCAAGCAAGTATTTTGACTGACAAGCAAATTATTGTAAAATTTTAAATTTTCATATAAATATTTACAATAACAAAGTATTGTATATAATAAATGCGTAATATTATAAATATTCCGTAAAAAATATCTCAAAATATTTTATTTATTTGGAACGCAAATTTACACTTTTAATTTAATTTAAATTTTTTCTTGAAAAATATACGGAAACTTATGAATAGATTTGAGAAAAGTGCGTCTTAACTTATTATATAGATAACGTTTAAAAGCTTATTGCAATAGGAACCACTTCAAAAAATAACTTTTATTAATAATGATCTAATCCAATTATTCATGATCCGACTGATAAATTATACTATTTTATGTAGCAAACGCAATTGATTGATACTAATAAAACTATTCGACTGTTAATTGAATCCACGAGTTAAATATTAAGTCTTATAAAAATGCAGATTTAAGTTTTTTGAAATTTTAATAGTGCCTTTAAAACGTAACTTTGATTTTGTCACCGTAACTAAATATTTAATTTTAATACTGCAATCTAAGAATTTTCTACCTCGCAGTTAAATCAGAATACCTCCCTTAACGCGTAATATTAAAGCGGGATGCAGATGCGACATAAATTTGTACATCGCAATACTCGTGCGATCTCAATTTCCAAAGAAGTTACACTCATTCTTGCTTTATTACGAATGCATGGCTGCTTGAGAAGAGTTCAATGACGCAGCCCATAAAAACACTTCAATCACTACATCTCCTTCGAAGCAGAAAATAAAAATCGAACTACTTATTTGCAGTTGGCGTAGCGTTTAATAAAATCCACCCAATCATCCGCGCAGACATCCTCAGCCGCAACAAACATAGTTATGACTAGCACGGATGGTAAGTTATTATCAAATCTTGCTATTTTTCCCTAAAAAGCAATCAGCTCACCTCACACGTTGCAGGTAAGAAAGACTTCGCAAAAAGTGACGACACGTGCCAGAAAATCGAGGACACCCAAGATGAGGAGGTGGTGAGTGAACGCGCGCTCAACGAAATTAATTAAGCAAAACCGAGAAAATGAACCTGTATTGATTGTTTTAAAGTACGCCTACGGATACCAGAGGAGTCCCCTGAAATCGCTGGCGATCTACGTCGGCTGCATCCTGACGTGCGGCCTGCTCAGGCTGTTCTTCCATTGGTACCCGCACCTCTACTTGTACGCGACCCACGACAGATGCAGCCTGAACAATGCCACCAAAATTCTCGTCGTGGTACGGACTCGATCCGATAATTTTGTCGTCTGCGTTTGCCGCGCTTATCTTCTCGGACTTTTTACGATTTTTCTCGTCTGTTGTAGGACGATTATCAGGGCAAATACAAGTCGTACCGCGTCAAGGAAATCAAGATTGTATCGACGACAAATATCAGGTTTGTTTCGCGATCGATTTTTCGTTAAGGACAGCTATTAGCATAACTTCTCATAGGTCAAAGCAAAATCCCCTCTTTATTATCTATTCTACAGTATTATAAATTTTGATTTTTTTACTTTAAAAACATAATATCTTTATTTGAAAAGACGTAATAAATATCTGATATGTTTTTAACGACCTCTGTCAATGAAATGAATGTTCGTTTGTCTATATCAAAAACCGATTTTTCCTACAACTATTTGATGGTAAAAAACACTGACCGTACCCTATAATCGTTATTTCTAGTGAACCATTAATTATGCCATTTTTTGCCTTATCTTTATTAAAAAGTCATTTAATTGTCTTTTATAGCGCGGCGCACGTCACTCTCAATTTTTTTCTACCTCTCGCAATAATAGCTTGAATCTCGTAACTATAACTGCATAATCCATATTTATCCGGCTGTCTTATAAATATTAATTTCTCCGGCGCGATAAATCATCCAGAAATAATATATAAATCGCTTCATCGACAATTCCGTTTCAGGCCAGACTTGCTGTCGCGCGACTTTGACGGCGTGTCTCGGAAGCTGGTCGACAAGATTCAGGGCAAGGAGGTGGACGTGCTCCTGGAGAACGGCACCAGGATCAAAGTCAAGGAGTACAAGAGCTTTTGGTTCAAGAAGCAATGCTACGTCTGGGACGTGAAGATGCGCGAATTCTCGAAGCTGGCCAGCATAGAGAAATACTCCCTCTGCATGGATCTTCACGGCGAGAAGATCAAGGGATTGTCGCGGGAGGAGCAGCTGTTACGGTATGCGTCAGCACAATGTTTTTTTTTAGGATATCAGAGAGCCATAATCGTATCTAGAACGAACTGGATGAGCTTAGTTAAAAATCCGCAGAAAACCAGATCGAACAGATTGGACGAAACGCTGCTCCAATTCCTGCGGGATTTTGTTATTCGGAACTCGCCAAATTCTTGCCTTCGAGACTTGTTTCCAGTTTACATTAAAAAAAAAAAAAAAAATATCCTGTACCTTCGAATGTAAATTATCCTTTCCAATATGTAAATATTACTTCTGAGCCGGACTTGCTTATTACGGACTACAGTGAGAAAACGATTTTTCCGCAGATCGAGAGACCGATGTATAATTTATTAATTTATTGCTAACGCCTGCATTTACTTGACTATGTACTGTTAATTTTACGTAACGCATCGCTCGGAGAAACATTAACAACATCGTTTGTTACGGTTTATTACTCTCTTTCAGCACATCATTAGGCTGATTTTATCGCCTCGAATCTTTAATTACATAAATAAAACAGTCGTCCGACGATGCATCAACGATTAATCATTGAACAAAAAAAGAATTTCAATTTAAGATGCCGATAAACCATCACGGTAATAAACGAGAAGTATAATTGTTCTGTTTTTAGACAAATCATGTACGGATTTAACGAGATCGTTGTACCAGTGCAAAGTTTCCAGGTACTGTTGCTTCTCGAGCTGCTCAATCCGTTCTACTGTTTTCAAGCGTTTAGTTTGATTGTCTGGTTCTGCGAAGGCTACTATTACTATGCGGCAGCCGTCATAGCTATGTCTGCTTGCGGCCTGACAGCGACAATTCGTCAAACGCGCAAAGTAAGTAAGAGAACTTATCAGAAAGTATTTTACTGCACGATAAATAAGAAGATTCTTCCGAACCGGCAACGAGCAACGAGTGTTTAAAAAAAAAAAGCTTTTCAAAACCATTCTGCCGTTAAAAAAAAATGATGTACATATCCCTCCGCAGAACCAAGTGAGCCTGCGCGACACGGTGGCCCAAGTGGAAACGGTGCGCGTGCAGAGGAGCAACGGCGAGTTCGAGAACATCCCCAGTGACGAGCTCGTGCCGGGAGACATCATCGAGCTGCCCAGGCATCGCTCCGTGGTCAGCTGCGACGCCGTTCTCCTCACCGGTGTCTGCATCGTCAACGAGTCCATGCTGACTGGTAAGCCGAGTAGTTTCAAAGTTTCGCTGAGAAAATGCCGATTCAATATCGAAATCAAGCGATTTGAAGCAGACGATGCTTAAACAAGAGTCGTTTGTCTTTCCGAGCGCGCTTTTGCTTATATTATGTTAACTGTGCAAGCAGAGCGATGCACAATATGCGCGAGGAAAATATTTATTTGAATTGATCGAGCAAAAATTTGAAAGATTCGAGCCTTCTTCACCATGATTTCTCCCTTGCAGGAGAATCTTTACCGGTGACGAAAACGCCTCTGCGAAATCAGCCGGTCCTGTACGATCCCAAGGAACACGTCCACCACACTCTCTTCTGCGGGACAACGATCATCCAGACCAAGTAATAAAAAATTTCTTGTATACCAATTTGAAAAGCGCCCCGCGGTACCTTCTAACCCGAACTCCTGTTAAAATTGAAACGAAGGCAATTCGGAGAGAAGCCGGTGCTCGCGAAGGTCATCAGGACGGGACTATGGACGAACAAAGGCTCGCTGATCGTCGCCATTCTGTACCCGCCGCCCGCGGACTTCAAATTCGACCAGGACTCGTACAAGCTGGTCGGCATCCTCGTGGGCATCGCCTTCGTCGGCTTCTTTTACACGCTCTACTTCATGGTATAAAAATTGAAAAGCGCCGCGGCCCGCAGCTGCCTTTCGGTTAAAATTTAACTCTGCTAAATTGCTTCGCACAGCTCGAAAGGGGAGACACGGCGATGAACATCGTCATCAAGACTCTGACGGTGTTCACCATCGTCGTGCCGCCGGCGCTGCCCTCCGTCATGGCTGTGGGCAAGATGTACGCGATTTTCCGACTGAAGAAGCGAGAGATTTACTGCATCAACACCAGGGCCGTCAACATTTCGGGCAGCATCAACTGCGTCTGCTTCGATAAGGTTCATATTGCTTTTATATAGCCATAACTTTTGCTCTTACGGTTAGAACTGATATTTTATTAATAAAGTCTGTCAAGCGTTTTTTTTTTTATCAAACTCTGCAATTAATTAAAAATAAATCGAATGGCTGGACGAGAAAATAAAAATATTTTTCAGACGGGAACGTTGACGGAAGACGGCTTGGACATGATGGGCGTCGTTGCGAATGAGAACAACAAACTGGGTGAACCGGAAAAGGATATTTCGAAATTGCAGGGTACTCGTTTATTCGAAGGGATGCTCGTCTGCCACAGCCTGTCGATGATCAATGATGAGCTGAGCGGTGATCTTTTAGACATTAAGGTTCGTAATTTTGATTGTTTTCTTATATAAGTTTCCATATATAAAAAATGCATTAAAAGTTTGCCGACAACTAATTTCATCAATGTTGATTATCTTCTTCTCTCTATGTTAGCAGCGAAATATTAATATTTATTTTACTTATTTATATAGAAATTCTCGATAAAAAAGTACGAGTCTTGTTTCTTAAAAAAGATATGTAACAATGAAAAATAAATTTCAGATTAACAAATGTAAAGCCCCTACTTTAAAGTCATAAATAATATCTTATCCAGACGCGTAAAAACAAAAATCTTTCGGATCTATCGACCTATCAGTCGTAAATAACATGAATTTCCACAATGTCGTTCAATGATCTACTTTTGAGTAATAATTAATATTCAATGATAAGTTAACCCTCGAAGATGTTTACTATCTAGTCATAAGATCTCAGAAACTCCTTTTATTGTCTCTTTCTCTATGCGCGGCACCATTAACACCAAGGTCTAAGATATTAAAAACGTTAAAGATTGCGAGAAAGGTGATGCCAATAAAGAAAGAGAGCAGCAGTGGAGAAGAATATCGATGCATTTGCATTCATATTGAACGAGAAACCAAAGACGAATTAGCAGAGAATTCTTTCAGAATTGAAAAAGCAAATTTCCGTCTAGTTCTCGTCATTTTTTAGCAGGCATGCACCAAATTGCACGTGAAAAGTGATGCTAAGTACTCTGCTAAAAACTGGCGAATGTTAAAAAAACAGATGATTCAATCAATTTTTCAATGCGACAACCAGTTTATGCTAGTTGTTAATCGATCTGCTGAAATCAGTTCTAATCGATTTTACCCACAATTTCTGAAAGGCTAATCGATCAATATAGTACAAACTTTTTTAGCGTCTTTAAAGACAGAAACAAACAAGCCATTATTGAATCGCTGCCTTATTTGTGATGAACGTATTTCAATTAAATTACTTTGTTGCTTGCTCGCAGCACTAATAATAATAGTAAAAAAATTTTTAAAGTTGTATATTGTATATAAAATGGTAAAGTAATTTGGAACAAACATGGGAAATCACTTTATCGCTTGTTCGTTATCACCATCTATTTTGAATATAAGGTGTTTCAGCAGCGCTGCAAAAATTAAAGAAAATAGTAACTACAGCTTTTAGGAAAGTAAAATATTTAAAAGAGCGCAAAAAGAGACCGGTAATTTTTTGCCTCCAGATGTTCGAGTCCACAGGCTGGGAGCTCTACGAAGAGCCGGAGCTGAAACCGCCGGATCAGCTTCGGACCAGTCAGCTGGAGCCTCTGACGTACATAAGGCCGCCGGCGTCGAGGGGAATCGACTCGATGGACACGATGGAGATCATCCAACAGTACCAGTTCTCGAGCACGCTGCAGCGCATGTCGGTGATCGCGCGCCACTCCGACGGCAGCTTCCTCGCCTTCAGCAAGGGCTCGCCCGAGATGATCCTCAGCCTCAGCGACCCCACGACGATCCCCGGCAACATCATGTGCGCCCTCAAGTCCTTCACCGAGCTGGGCTACAGGGTCATCGCGCTCGCCACCAAGGAGATCAACGTCGAGAACGAGGAGGAAGTGCGTTTCCTATACCGATTTATCTCGAAGTGCGCTCTTAAATTATTCAGAATCTGCTTTTAATTAATAAAGCCTATCGGGAAGTGCGCGGTATTGGCAAGAATTCTGATAACATTTCCGTGCGAGCTTCTAGTCATTTGTTTTACAAATTAGAAAATATTGTAGATTTGCATATTTGTATATGAGTCACGACATTTAAATAAATTTCTAAATCAGATTTAAAATAGTGATAAGAAATAAGGCAACAATCGGTAATAACATTTCGGTCACTCTTTTATTTTGATTAATTCAATAAAATTCTGCTTTCATCAATAATTGAGCGAGTTAATCTAAACGATAACATTATTTAATCTTCTTACTAAATGTCAAATTTTCCTAAATTAGATGACGATTTTTTATTCAGATCCCAGATATACCGAGGGACGCAGTGGAGAAAGATCTAGAGTTCCTGGGTCTGATCATCCTAGAAAACCGCCTGAAAGAGCCAACGGTGAAAGTAATCGAGGACCTACGCAATGCCAACATGAAGATCGTCATGATAACCGGTACGTGCACTTTCAATCCTACTTCCTTCTCGCCCAGCGATATTCCGAAAAGCAGAGTTTGACGCGTTACATCGCAATGCCATCAGGTGACAACATCCAGACGGCCATCAGCGTGGCCAAAGATTGCGGCATTCTGGCGCAGGACGAGACCGTGATAAGCGTCACCGCCGTACCGTCGAACGACAAGGAGAAGCCCGAGTTATTCTACAACATACAGGGCTTGCCCCAATTCGTAAGTACGACTCTTATCGAGCCACGTGCGACTGAATGTTATCGCTTGATCGAGACGATCTGCAAACTTTGAGATTCGATTGCCGAGATTACGGTCGGTGATGTCAGTCTTAGACGGTGGAAAAATCAGACCGCTAAGATAAACACGTGACAGAAAACGTTTTCGAAAGCAAATCGAAATGCTCTTAATAATATTTAGGTCTAATTTATCAATAGGAGAAGCTAAAGTCGACGAGTTTCGATGATTTGGAATTCGGACGCTGCGCCAATAGTTACAAGTTCGCCTTGACGGGTAACGCTTGGCAGGTGCTGCGGGAACACTACGCTGATTCGGAGACTCTGGCTAGAATATGCGTTAGAGGTGCGGTTTTCGCCAGAATGTCTAGCGTTCAAAAGCAGCAGCTTATCGTCGACCTAATGCAACTGGGTTATTATGTTGGTCAGTGATTTTATACAGAATTTTTAAATTTAATACTGGAAAAAACGCGTTTGAAATAATATGATTTAAAAACAATAAGAATTGCATGCACTTGTAAAAGTTATTTAATTTAAGCATTATATTAATGTTCTTGGTAAAACTAATTATGTAAGGCAGAAAAAAGTAATTTCAATATGGCTTTGCAAAGCGATTAAAATTATCATCTGATTTGTTATCATTTTTTTTTATCGAAGACACACCTTCTTT
The DNA here is from genome assembly GCA_035047165.1 of Ormyrus rosae. Classification (NCBI taxonomy): domain Eukaryota; kingdom Metazoa; phylum Arthropoda; class Insecta; order Hymenoptera; family Ormyridae; genus Ormyrus; species Ormyrus rosae. The sequence goes on from JAWWML010000062.1 coordinate 11,182,847, forward strand.
CACGGCATAAATTAAACAAAAATCTTAAATAATCTATTCAAACATCATTTACACTATAAATTTATTTTTCCAACCTCTTGCTATTCCGACGATGCAAATTAATACAAAATATTTTTTTTTCATTTGTACAATACCGTAACTAATTCGATTAACGCAATACTTCAGCAATGTGTGGGGACGGTGCAAATGATTGCGGCGCACTACGAGCGGCTCACGTTGGAATTTCGCTTTCCGAAGCAGAGTCAAGGTAATAAGATACTTTTTTTGTTCCCGCCTTTGCTATTGATGTGATATTATCAGAATTCAAAATTGTTTTTATATCAGAGGAATGTATTGTGAATAGTTGTAAAATTAAAAATGCAAGAGTTGATTAATAATAAAAATTTAACCGGAGCGAAATAAGTTAATTAACTACAATTGTTAATTTCTTCAAATATAAAATATATTATTTAAAAATATTTGTAGAAATAAAATAAAAACATTCTTAAAAGTTTTAACAATTAGATAGTGTAAAATTTTACTACGTTTATCGCATCACTTAAAAAGTTTATTACAAAATATTTCTCTATAGAAAAAATACATGACACTTAGTAAAAACAGTATTTATCTTACTAATTGTATATTAATGATTTACAGCGTTGCCAGTCCATTTACATCTCGAGTTCCTGACATCAGATGCGTGCCGACGGTTATCCAGCAAGGCCGAGCCGCTCTGGTCACTTCTTTCGGCATCTTCAAATTCACGGTCTGCTACTCGCTAACAGAATTTATCAGCACCATAATCCTCTATTCTATCAAGTCGAATTTCTCGGGAGTCCAGTTCCTCTACGTAGACATAATGCTCTTTGTGAACTTTGCCTTCTTTTTCGGCAAGACCGAAGCCTACGACAAGAAACTGGCGAAAGTACCGCCGACCTCCAGTCTCGTCAGCTTCACCCCAATGTTTTCAATGGCAATGCATACGCTTATCGTATTTGCATTCCAATTATTGGTATTCTATGTAGTACAGCAATTTTCCTGGTATGAGTACCTAGTCCCTGAGGACGAGTATCTCTATTATTGTTATGAGAACTATTCCATTTTTTGTTTGTCTACCTACCAGTATACTTTATTAGCCATTGTTTTCTCGATGGGTAAACCTTATAGAAAACCCATCTATACTAATACATATTTTCTCCTTTCGGTAGTGCTTCTGACGATACTTAATGTCTATATCACGCTTTATCCGGCGCAGTGGCTTATAGATTTTATAGAACTATCAATGCCACCGGTTTATGATTGGAGATGCATAATCATCATTCTTGGTTTCATTAACTTCCTGGTGAGCCTCGGATTCGAATCCTTCGTCATTGACTATCTTATTGGCAAAAAAATTAAGTCAAAGATTGATAAACCTGAAACTTCTAAGATACAATATGTGGTTGTAGAACATCAATTGAAATGCAATCCTAATTGGCCGCGAATTAGTAAGGAATTTCCTAATTTACCAGTGACACCGAGCTGCGAAAATATTATAAATTCAACGAGAAGAGCGAGCATGGCTGACTCCGTTTATTCGGTTTGCAGTGCAAACGAAAGCGAGTTAAGAACGTTTGGAAATAATGGAATTGACAATTTAGCATTTAAGAGCGATTCGACTGACAATAATGAAATTTGACTAAAGTGATATTTTTAAGAGTATTATTTTGAAGACTTTTGTACATGTGTAGCTTTAAGTAATGCAGTTTATTTTTTTAAATGTGTACTTAAAAAAATGATCATTGTTACCTTGTCGATTTGTTTATTATATTTTTAATAATAAACCTGCTCATTCATAAAATAAAATAAATTGCAAATCATCAATCTAGAATTTTGTTCATCATCAGATCCTATTATCTTAATGGTTTTTGCATTTTCTAAAAAGTAAAAATAGAATTAATACAATTTGTAACATAATTTTAATAAATAATTAAATTAAAAATATTTATATTCTTACCAATTATACAATCATGATTTTCTACCAATTCTTTTTGTAGCCATTGCCTATATTGCAAGACAACTCTATTAAGCATTTGAATTGTGCTATCATTAATAGTATTTTTAAGAAGTAGAGAAGGAAGTGATTTGATGAATTCCTTGAAACTTTCTGCACTATAAATAAATTAAATGTATTCAAATAAATAATATTTTAAAAGTAAACTTATTAATTTTAGATTTTTTGCGGAAAAATTTTACCTGTGAATATAATATAAATTGTGGTCTAATACAATTTCTTTAAGAATTGAAAATAATTGGGTTTGGAATTCCTTTTTTGACTGTTGTAAATATGCATTGATAATACTGCTTAAAATGTTTTCCATTGAAATTTTTTTTCTATACCAAATTGTGTAAGCTTTTAAAAAAAGTATCCTTAAGGTTTTTATTAAATGTGGTAATGCAGGTGCTTGATTATTATTCCAATTTTCTAATTTATCTGTTGTAAAATTAAAATCATTAGTTTTTAAAAAAGTTTTAACAAGTTTAAATTAAAATTTTACCTGTAATAAATTGGAGGATTTGATGTGTTAAATTTTTATCTAAATTGTTGTCTTTGGTATTACTAAATATTGTTGTAAACCAAATGTAAATATAACATAAATTAAAATTTTGTTCTAAACAGTCACCAGAAAGTGCTATAATTTGACTTTCCCCAGATTTTTTAGGTCTGAAGCTAGATTTTTGCTGCTGATAAGGAAATTCAAGAAGCAAGTTCTTAATAAAAAGGTTTTGATATTTATTTTTAAACCATTCACTAGATGCGAGTGTTCCTTTTTCAAATTCCAAAGATTCCATATATTCTATAATAGATTGAACTATGCTTGTGATGCATTTTAAAAGGCTTGCTGCTTCATCAGAAATGGGAAGTTGAAAATTACCTGCAGCTTGCTTTTTAGGACAGACTTCTAACCAACTGTCAAACATCAGAGGCATTAAAGAGTCAATATAATTTTGAAACGTTTCTAAATCTAATGTTTTGTTAATTTTATTATTTGTATCTGTATTTTCAAACTTTATAGGACAAATTTGTAAACACATTGGAGAATAAATTGGGTAATGGTCATTTTTATCTTTTACGTAACATACTTTTGCAAAGTTTACTGTCAAATTAGATTTAACGTTTCTCTTATTTTGAACAATAGCTAATAAAAATTGTTGTAAACTGTTTAAAACTTTTATTCTCCATTTTATGTTAGTATTTTTTGAATTTAAATTAGTTGTTAACTGTCTACCCGGTTGAGCTTCAGAACGAAGTTTGGAAATCATATCCAAAAAATAAAGAAGAATTTTATGACTATTATTTGCAAGGAAAGTATTGCAATGCTGCATTAGGATATCAAGAAAAAGAAGAGAATCCTCCATTATGTTGTGATCTATGTGAGTCATAGCACAAGTCAGATATGAGATTAAAACATTACTAAATGGAAGTAGTTGTTCTTTTGATATTGGACTTAAAACTAAATTTAATGCTTTTAAAGCTTCTCTCCTAATTGCTTTTTCTTTATCAAGTATTAACGCTGATATTCCTTTAAGTATTTCACTAAGATGAACGTTTAAAACTTGTACTGAATGTTCTGATAAAATTTCTTTTAATTCTCTTATACCATCTTGTCTCACTGAAGAATTGTAATGTTGTAGTCTTGTTAAAAGATCCTAAAATATTTATTAAATTTATTTTATTGAATCAATTATAGATTTAATCAATCTTTAATCAATGAAGCTTAACCCGTTGACTGTTATACAGAAAGTCATTTATTTACCAAGAATCTGCCAATGATGGGATATTCCATCATGAACATTCAAGGGGTTAATAGTTACCAAATTAATGAAAAAATCTTACTTTAACATTAAGTTTTCTGCGGCTAAGAATCTGTGATTCATCTTGTTGCTTCAACTGCTCACGAATAATAATTTTTTTGACTTTAAAACTAGCATCGGTAATATTCAAACCTTTTGGCAAAGGTTGTTTTGATCCTTTAGTTTTCAGTTTAACTTTAGATTTTTCAGATTTTAATTGTTTCTGATGTCTATGATTTTTACCCATGATGTTTTAATCTGTAATACTGTAATAATTAAAAGAAAACATTAGATCCAAATAATATATAAAATATTCAAAATAAATAATTTAAAATTAGAAAAAAAATTTACCAATTAGTATTTATAATAAAATAATTGTTTATCTAACGAAAGTACAGCAATTCCGTTTATATTTACTATTATTATTTCAAAATTTATGCATAAATAATAAATTAATGAAAGTTTAATTCCACACGTGCATACTGCTATCACTGAAGTACCCATGCAGTATTGGGCATTTGGTTTGAATAAAAGTGAGGTTAGGTTTCTGAGGTTTGTTTGTGGCGCTAAAGGTGCTACAGCACCTGCTATAACAATGACGGTCTTAAAGTCACGGAAAAGATGTAGATAAAGTATTTTTAAATTTAAAACAAAATGTTATTAAAATACATACATTATTGTATACATGTATTAGTTAAATCATGAAAGCAACCAAATTATTAGCTATAACTTTGTTTCTTCAATGTTTATATTCTATATTTTGACTGTCATTTTCGATCTTGTGACAATCGTCTTCTTGCATTGAATCTCCAGAAATCCGCAATTAATTTAATACGAAATTATATATAACAGTTAATGAAATTGCTTAGATTTAGAATAAATTTAATATACATTGCATAATTTTGCTTTAGATTCGTGTTTGACAATGTTAAAAGTACTGATTTAAATCTCTATAATCATCGTTACTGCTTTTTAGTTTATATTGTTGAATATTTACGACTTGAATTTCAAGTCATTTTAATTATTTTATTAGATTAGTTTTTTTTATATAATATACATTAATAATCGTTATATTTATATTTTAATAATTAAATAGAAAAAATCATTCGAATACGTTAGAATACTACTTGGTGGCCCTAAAAAGGGCCGATTGTGTAGTCCACTAAATTTAAGAGCTCTTCTCAGTAGTTTTTTTAGGCAAGAGCACAGCCTGAATATTAGGCAGAACACCACCTTGCGCGATAGTAACTCCTGAAAGCAGTTTGTTCAGTTCTTCATCATTACGTACGGCCAGCTGAAAATGTCTAGGAATGATCCTAGACTTTTTGTTGTCACGAGCGGCATTGCCCGCCAACTCGAGAATTTCAGCAGTGAGGTATTCCATGACGGCGGCCATGTAAACAGGAGCACCGGAACCTATACGTTCAGCAAAGTTTCCTTTCCTGAGCAGCCGGTGAATACGACCGACTGGGAATTGAAGTCCAGCTCGAGTGGACCGAGTCTTTGATTTTCCTTGAATTTTGCCACCTTTAATACGTCCAGACATCTCTTTAGATTAATTTAATATTGAGCCACGTTTAATCCTTGTAGAAACAAATAATAAAATGATATAGTTACTTGATTTCCAATCATCTTATAGCTGTCGCCAAAGCGCCGCCGCACCAATCAACTAACTGCTACGTTGCCTAGCAACCATTCTCTCTATTGTAATAGCGGGTATAGCGGCAGGACTCTATCGAAGAATATAAAAGGAAAATTTAAGGTGTTTTCCGCCATATTCGCTCTGACTATCGTTCAATTTAGTCCTTTGAGAAGATTTTGAAAAATGACTCCGAAGAAGAGCAAAAAAGCCGTGAAGTCTGGTAAAGCTCAAAAGAGCGTTAACACTAGCAAAAAAAAGCACAAGAGGAAGGAAAGTTACGGTATTTACATCTACAAAGTACTTAAGCAAGTGCACCCCAACACCGGTATCTCTAGCAAGGCTATGAGCATTATGAATAGCTTTGTCAATGACATCTTTGAACGCATAGCCACCGAAGCTTCCCGCCTTGCGCATTACAGCAAAAGATCGACCATCACTTCTCGAGAAATTCAAACTGCTGTACGGCTGCTGCTTCCTGGTGAACTTGCTAAGCACGCTGTTTCTGAAGGCACTAAAGCCGTTACTAAATTTAACAACTCTAATTAAATAAAAATAATTGATTTTGAAAATCCGGTCCTTTTCAGGGCCATCAATTTTTTTTAAACATGAACAAGATATTACTGAAATTTTAGTTTCATCTTTCTATTTTATCTTAGAAACTTTCCATTTTAATTCTTTTGTTTCAAGAATAATTTTTAGAAATATTGTTTTTTTTTACGAAATATTTTTTAAGGAAAATTAATCTTAAAATATATCTTACATAAATTGCATTGAAGGTAAAGCGATTAAAAAATGTTCTTTACTATTTTTTGAATAAACTAGTACGCTAAACGCTCTCGTTTGTCGTTTCAAAATGGAAGAATCGAGTTTCACATATTTAGTTCAAAAAATTTTTTATATTTATTCGTTTTCTTTTCCATCCCCGTATAATCTTTATTGGAGTTTTCATCGCGTGGATAGCACTCTTCCATGCGTAGTTAGAAAGATAGGTATGCATTTATTGCAATTCATTCCTGTTTCGTTTTTGACTTCTTTGGGAGCATACACAGCTGATCTTGAATTTGAGCAAGGCCTTTGCACTAATTTAATGCTTAAATAAAGTAAATTTAAATTTGAATTGAAAACTATATGTAAAACAAAAGATTTTATCAAAATTTGACTAAATTTAAGAAACAAAGTCTACGTCACTTTCATTTTTTATGAAAGCTTGGTGGGGGTACTAGTAGGCTATAAAAGCCAAAGCGAAAACAGTGCCGATTCATTCGTGATCGACATCTCGAGCATTGCAGACAAAGGATTAGGACGAAGTGAAAGCAGAGCTTAAATCATGAAACTGGAGCATGACGGTTTCCATCAGAGAATCAACCGCTACGGTTTTGGCGATTAAAATGTTTATGGTATAGTATTGGTAAATTGTTATTTATTGAATACTGTTTAAATTACAGTGCTTTATTGGTTTTTCTGTCGTAGCAATATATTCTAAATTTTTTCTTAGAGCATTTGTGTCATGATGAAGTTAAAAATAGTAATTTTTAATATATTTTAATAGAATATATTGAACTAAATGTTTAAAGCATTTCTTTTTAAATAATAAAATTAACTTTAAAATTAAGTGCACTGGTAATTTAATCGTGAGAAGTATTGGTTAATAATTGTTATTTATTCAATGTTTAAATGACAGTGCTTTATTCGTTTTCTTTTAATAAATATTTATCTGTCGTATCAATATATTCTAAATTTTTTCTTAGAGCATTTATTTCGTATGATGAAGTTACAAATAGTAGTTATTTTTGGTATATTTTAATAGAATATATTGAACTAAATGTTTAATTAAAGTATTTCTTGTTAAATAATAAAATTATAATAAAATTAACTTCAAAATGAAGTGCATTGTTGATTTAATCATTGTAAAAAAACCCCGGCCCTTTTCAGGGCCCCAAGTTGAATTCAAAACGTATATCAAATATTGGAATTTTATATAAAACCCAAAACGCATATAACCTTGTAATAAATTGTTCTTTATTGAATAAGTTGAACAGGGATAATTAGTCTAATAACATTTACATTAAATATAACATTAAAAATGATTGAAAATGTGAACGATTCGTTTTGCACATGTTGATGTTCTTGACGTACTGCTTGTTCGAAATGGAACAATCGGGTATCACATGTTTAGCTTAAAAAATTTTTTATATTTAGTCGTTCTCTTTTCCATCCCCGTATAATCTAATTCTTTACTGAAGTTTTCGTCGCGTGGATAGTTTTCTTCCATGCGTAGTTGGAAATTCGTTCCTGTGTCCTTTTTTATTTCGTTGAGAGTATACACAGCGTGTCTTGAAGTTGTGCAAGATCTTCGCATTAATTTAATGCTTAATAAAAATCAATTGAATTTGAAACGAAAATGTATGTAAAACAAAAGATTCTATCAAAATTTGAGTTTAAATTTAAGAAAAATGTCTACGGCACTTTCATCTGTTATGAAAGCTTGGAGAGGGTACTAAGCTACAAAAGTCAAAGCGAAAACCGAGTCGATTCATTTGTCAAATAATAAAATTATAATAAAATTAACTTTAAAATTAAGTGCATTGGATTTAAAAAATCCCGGCCCTTCTGAGGGCGTCAAATTGAATTGAAATCGTATGTTAAACAGTATGGAATGTTGTATGAAATAAAAAAAAACAGATGTACCCTTATAATAAATTGTTTTTTATTAGCATTTATCTTATAAAAACACTTAATATACAATGTTAAAAACGATTGAAAATGTGAACAATTCATTATATATTATAAGATATGTGGCTCTTTTTAAAACGTGTCACCACCAAAACCGTATAGAGTACGTCCTTGTCTTTTTAAAGCGTAGACGACATCGGCAGCAGTAACGGTCTTCCTTCTGGCGTGCTCGGTATAGGTAACTGCATCGCGGATCACATTTTCAAGGAAAACTTTTAGAACTCCACGAGTCTCTTCGTATATGAGCCCAGAGATACGTTTAACACCGCCGCGTCTTGCAAGACGGCGGATAGCAGGCTTAGTGATGCCATGGATGTTGTCACGCAAGATCTTTCGATGGCGTTTTGCTCCTCCTTTTCCCAAACCTTTGCCTCCTTTTCCTTGACCAACCATCTTCAAAAACTTTTGGAGTCTACTAAACGTAAAACTAGGGCCTACGTAAAACTACAAGGCAATAATTTTAATCGGAAGTGTGTTTTGTTTTATAGTGGCGGGTCCTAGTGCCCCACTAAATGGAAGCAACCAATGGTAGCGCTGTTTCCCTCTCTTCTAGTACTAAGGTATAGGGTTAGTGTAACGTTCTTGTTTATAAATATACCTGCTTGTCGTTAAAAAGATCGTTCTCATCTCGTCAGTGTAGTCGATGTGAACGAAACTTTATCTTTAACAATGGCACGTACGAAACAAGCAGCTCGCAAATCAAAAGGAGGAAAGGCTTCTCGCAAACTGGCGACGAAGACAATGCGGAAAAGCGCACCGGCTACGGGAGAGGTGAAAAAGTTTCAACTCTTCTGGCCAGGAATAGTCGCTCTTCGTGAAATCCGCTGATACCAGGAAAGCACGGAACTGCTAATTTGCACGCTAAATTTCAGCGATTTGTGCGAGATATTCCAGTACTTCAAAATTGATCTGCTCTTTCAAAGCTCGGCTGTAATGGATCTTGAAAACTTCAGCGGAGCTTACTTCGTCGGTCTTTTTTGAAGACACCAACCTTTGTGTTATGCACAAAATGCCTAAACCTCTTGATATTAATAAAAAAAAAAAAAAAAAAAGGCTCTTTGTAAGGCCATAAAGGACTATAGCTTAGAAAAAACTTTCTACATTATCAATCTTAAAATTAACGTATGAATTTTTAAATGTTATAATGAAATATTATAAACAATTATTTACAAATTGAAAACAATAAGTAAACTAGTGAAAAAAAATAATTTAAAAACGTAAAAGCTTTTGGAATTTTCAAGGTATTAGTTTTGAAACATGAACACCAAGATCAGATTGAAACTTTATGAAAACTAAAATATTTTTTTGTTTGAGTAAAAAATTTCATTGTTTTGTATTAACTTAAAAAATTAATATTTTTTTCATAAAATAAAAATTTATAACGTTTAAAAACGTTTACTTTAAATATTTCACATGCAAAAACTGAAGCATGATTAATTGAAAGGTTAACTATAAATAATACTTGTAATTTTTGTTTAATGTGACAACAATTGTATTTCCAAATACTTATAAGAACACTTATAATAGCGAATATTATAATGTATCGCAATTATTAGACATCAATTTATTTTTGCAATTGCAAAACGGATCTAACATGTCTCATTTTGAGCAAATATAATTTGTAAGGAATATTTAAATTAAAATAAACCTGTGGTATAAATTTGACAGTCGACAAAACCAGATTTGAAAAATTCTTATTTTTTAGTCAAACGTGGTTAGATTCGTTTCACTTCACAATTTTAAATTTTATTATCGCCTATGTTTCAATATTGTATACTTGACAGGATCAAGATATATGGAGTTTTAAAAATATGCAAGTATGTCATCAATACAATAAAAAAATAGTTAAACCTTTAAAACAATGTAACTTGCATGAATGCAAACAACGCTATAAGCATTAAACATTTTTGATTAATCATAATTAGCAGTTTCTTCATTACACAAGGAAAGTACAGATTCTCAAGGAATTAAAAAAGGAAAATGAAAACTCTTAAACAGTGTTAAGACTTAAATCGTTTAATAATGAAGTCTTTGTACAGAAAACAATAGAAATAAACATAAATCATTGCAAATCACCATCATATATTAGCTTTTGATGTGTAGTGCTAGTGCTACTATTATACGCTTGATAGATGCTAGATTTATTTTTTTCTCATTTCTCATAGTTTGTGTTTGTGTGTATATCCTTTCGAGAGTACGCTTTTTTTCTCTTATTATTATTTCCCCGACTCTGACGCATCATCAGCCTTCAAAAACTTGGTACACGCGCGCGTACTTTGGAAACAAAAAACAGAACAACGTGTTTCTACATAAGGTATACAGAGCCTCACACGGTCATGAAGAACAATTTTTTTCCTCCTTTTATTTTCTCGTTAAACTTTGCTCGACAGCGAAGAAACTTTTCGTTTTTTTTCTTGTTATTCTCATCATTGTCGTTCATGGGTTTTCCTTGCGTATGCAGAAATCATCAGTGGACTCGAGTCCGCTTCTTTAAGAATCTCCACCTCTTGCGGTGCTTTTTCAATCCAGCGCTTATGTTTAATGTTTTTAATTAATAATCAATAATCAATAATAACTATGCTCGCCAGTCGCAGTTGTCGATTGGAGGCTTCGCGAGAGGTAGCTGAATTCGCTCGCTGGAGTTTAAAATTATAAAAACAATTTTTCAAACTTCCACGCCAAACCCAAGGGTTAAACAATATTTAATAAGGAAATCAAAGTATATTTTGATTGAAGAGCACGAAGTAAAATATTAATTTTACGTGGTCGCTTGTAAAACAGTCCAGAAGCCAATAAAGGCTTTCAAGCGAATTGGCTAAATCTCACGCGCGAAGATAGAATATATTTATATTTTTTTATATAATAATAATAATAATATTTGTATGTCGTGCTTTTTCTTAATATATATACCACAAATCATCATCGGTATATAATACAGTATCGACTATAATTTATCTTACGTCTTAACCTAAATATCTATCAAATATTTTTAGGTATGTACAGTAAGAATGTGAAAAAAAGTGGCTGGAGATGATAAGGTCTATGTAAAAGATTTTTTGTAAAATTAAAATAGAAAAGGGAAGAACGCACGAGACAAGCGAAGCAACGCTAAGTACGCGCGAATATTGCAGCGAGGAATTTTAAAGAAAGCATTCCTTTATTGTTTGTATACACTTTCATGTCAAATATGAAAGAGAAAATAAATTTCGTCTTAAAATCACGCGTACAGTCATTTGTGAATCGTTTCACTTATCTCCTAATTTAGTAAAGAAAAATTTGTAAAATCGTCGTAGAGACCAAAATCAACCTGTTATTTAATAACGAGTTATTCAGTTTCAATAAAAAATAAAATTAATATTCATTTTCTAAATTGTTTGAAATTTAAGATAATAAAAAATAGTTGCTATCGTGCCAGTAACAAGTATGAAAGTAGTTATTTCTAACTTTTATTTTATGATACTTCTAAAATACAACTACATTCGAATAAACAATTGAATAAAATAACAGGTTTGAAACAATTAAATAAATATTAATTAGAACGTGTTTTAGTTTTACATTTTTATTATTGAAATTGAAACATTAAATTTACGTAGCGCTAAAATATGTTTTGATACACAACAGTTACTACTAACTCTAGAAAACTAAAATGATGTGAAAGATTTAGCAGTATTTAATTGCTTATTCAAACTTTTTCATAAGCACATAAAATTAATACTTTAATGCTTTAGAAACAACAACTTTCAGAATTGATCAACTACCACGTAAAAATATATTAAAGATGTTATTGTTATAACACGAATAAAATGAAGTCATTGGCACTCAGGAACTGGCAACAACATAATCAGGTCGATTAATAGAATAAAAAGAATAATATTAATAATAAAAATAATAATTATAGTAGTAATAAAAAACAAATAAAAGTATAAGTCGTTCCATCGGCACTTCGAGCCTACATAATAAGAATCGCTTACGCGCGGCTCGTATTAACTTACGATATTATAATATACCCTTATTATAGAAAAATAATCACTTTTCGAAAGAGAGAGATAGTGATGATCAACAACATAAATTTACGAAGTAAATTAAGATGCGCTCCTAAGGAAAGGAAGATGTGGAATGAGAGCTAAGGGGAGAAAAAGGATGAGTGCAGATGGGGTAGTGTACCATCTATTTTTGGGCGCTGCTGCGACTGTCGGAAATATTTATTTTACACAACGATACTTTTGTTTTTGTTTACGCATAAATATATTTATATATCTATGTATGTGTATATATAATAGCCCCTGATCAGATCCATCGTGGGATTGGTGGCGAGAGCAGTCAGGAACATATGTCTTATAATTGTCACCTTCATTTTGGCGTCATTTCGTTTTTATCCTCTATTTCTCTCTCTTTCGCTCTCGCCAATAAATGCCGCCGTACACTGAAAAAATATACTCATTCTAGCCTTATTTATTGAGCACGTTTATATTAGGTAATATTCATCATTTATTTGCTTCAGAAAATAGGTATTTCCAAACTGACAAATAAATATGCAAGTCCCAAATAAACGCGCTTTTTCATGAGCACTAGAATGAATATTCATTTGAGTTCTGACTTTATAAAATGACTTTTCTTCAGCGTATACATAGACATGTTTCGATACTTTTCTTCACACTATAGATAATTGATCGATCGGTGCACTTCAAGCTCGATCATTGATCAATGCTCCCTACGTCTAGAGAATCCATTACTTTTCTTTTAATTGAGCATTCTCTCACATTCCTAACTATTCAATCGCGAACGCGCGATAAAGACAATATTTCCAGGGATGTCCCCGATTATTTTTTGCCTTCTATCACTTTCAAAAAGTTACAAAGAGTAATGCATCCGTTCTTACGTGCCTGCCTCTTTTCTCATATTTACATGCAATTTCTATTCTTATATTTAAACGTATTGTTTGCTTCTACTTGTCTTTCTCTCTTTCATGTTTTTTCATGCGCAGACAACTTTCTGTTTGTAGATTTTTTCTTGAGATTATATACTTTTTGCCGCCTTGTACTTTCAAACTTCATAGAAGAAGTGTCGTACGACTCTCCCATGACTCTCGACAAACGTTGCATTAAAAAGACAAAAAGTATATTAACAAGAAATTATATTATCGGCTAAAATGAATTCATTCGCTATTCTCTCTCTTTCACTCCAGCCCTGTTCCTTCTTTTCCTTTCTTTACTTTTTTCCGTATGAAGTCATTTACCTTCAGCTTGAGATAAAACGCTCGCTCGCAACTTTATCTTCTTCCTTCGCACTTAAAAAAAGAAAAAGAAATAACAGTTTCGCTTCGTTCGCACTGTTCAATTCAGTTCAGGGCACGAATTTTGATTACGTTCCCAAAAACCCAATCTTCCGCAATGCTCTTCTATTTACATACCAGATAAGACTTATTTTGTTATTTCAGTCGTCGACGGACTTTCTTCGATTTGTCGAAAGTCCAATGCGTTTGGGCTTAATTCAATTATTTTTCTTTATAGGTCTATCTAGTATTGCTGGTTATCTAGTTCTTACTTCACTGTTGAAAAGTTCTGCTGTGGATTCTGATTTGTGGGTACCCAATTGTGGAAAACGTCCCTGGAACAAAAAAATGATTGTTAGAAATATGTATTTAACGTCTTCAAAATTCAAGAATAAAACCTCCACATTTTCAATCTATTATTGCATGTTTGTACAAACATAAAATAAAAACTAGTTTTTTTCGCCTTCTAAGAGAAAAAAAAAATTGAAAATACGAACCTACAATGGCTAACAACGCACTCGTTGCTACAATACTCGTCTTCCCATTCAGTGTTGGAGATGGCGGGATTGGGGCAGCCGTGGCGAATGCATGAATTCTGCTGCTGCTGCTGCTGTGGCTGCTGTTGCTGTTGGGCCATCGTAGCTTGCGAGTTGTTCCCAGGCGGGGGACTTGACAGTGACTCGTTGCCCCGTGGCGGACTCATGTGCAAGATCTGCTGTTGCACCTGCACCTGCTGCTGTGGCACCTGTTCAAAGAACATGAGGCATTAGTACCTTTTTTCAAGCCATGACTTTTGTATTCAAGGCGATAGAAAGTTTTTTTGAGAATACGCAAAGGCTGCAAAATGATCGCTCATCTTTTAAATTTTGTATCAATAAATTTTTTTTCACTTTGCGAAAGAAGCTTTAATTATTTTAATTTTTTTTATAGGCTTTTGTACCGTTATTATCTAATTATTCATCGAACTGGCATTATAATTTTTTGAAAAATGAACGTTCTCCGGAAAGAAGTTTCTTGAAATCGGACTTTCAAGACCCCTTCATTACTATACAATTACCGTCCGCTCTCCCTGCAATCAGCGCCAGAAATTGAAAATTTTAATTTCGACGAAAAAGAATTTTGGAGTGCTTAACGTAGTCTACATTTAACAAAGGGAGAAACTCTTAGCTCCAAAATTGCTGCGCAAACCCGACATTAATATAATTACAAGCGTCCATAGTAAAAAATTCCTACGTCATTCATAAATTATGCAGTATTAAGTGTCATTTTTCAGGGTAAAATGAGAAACATCGAATTAAATGTACCTAACATCACGTATTCAGCGCTTTGCATTGTGATCAGATGAGAATAAATTGGTTTTCGAAATTAGAGATTATGGCGCGAAAAGGGGGAACACGAGTGGCGACGCTTTATATCTCGCGCAAGAAATAAAACGGACAAGAGCAAAAGAATGACAGCGAATGGAGATTGAATGCATAATACAAAAGGCCGGGGTATATAACGTCTAGAGCCCGTAATTTGATCCAATCTTCCCGTTAATTTGCAGAACGGTCGTTTAGCTCGTCCTTCCAGTTCTCTCTTTGCGTCTTTCTTATTCTATTTCTCTTTTATCTATTTTTTACTCGATTCTTTATTCTTTTTTTAGTTACATTAATACGTTTAAGCGGTTCTAATGAGAAACAGCCTCGAGAAAAAACACCGAATGCTTTTTTATTATCAGTTTAAATTGTACAAAATTACACGTACAAATTGAATAGTGGTGAGCGGTAAAGCAATTGCAGAATGTCAGGATAAAAAAGATGTACTGCTATGTGATTTATTCAATATTTCAAATAGTTACTTAAGCGCAAAAAATTCTTCTAATCCGGTAAATCTATTTTAAATGAATGCATACTCGAATAAACACGTGGAAAGTGCACTTAAATTAGGCTCTTCTCTCAGAGTTCGAGTCAACGAGTCAACGGCAAAGTATGTACTTTTCTGAATTGTCATTAACTTTGAAGACGTAAAAGAGAGAGAGAGAGAGTGGGGGGGAGAGGGGGCAATTGCCTTTCGGTACAAAATCCTTTCAGGAGGAAAGAAAGACAGACAAAAAGCCTTTGCGCATGCGCGGTGCTATTATACGCGAAAGGATAGACTTTTCGCGAGGCGCGAGTGTGTGTGTGCAAGAGGGGGAGAGAATTCACGGGGAGAGTTCACTGACCTGCTGCATGTATTGCTGCTGCGAGACTTGCTGTTGCATGTGTTGCTGCGTCATGTGAGGAGGCGGTGCCATCGGGTTGCCCATTAGACTCTGAAAATTCAAAAAGTTCCCTTTTAGCCTTCGTTTGCTGGGTATTCGATGCGAGCGTCTTCTTTTTCATATTTTAGCTTCTAAAGGATTTTGGCCTTGAATATTTTCCTATTGAGTTTAAGCACGATAACGCGCATACTTTCAACTGCATTTTTTCCTTCAAATTAAAAATGTCGTTAAGAAACTGCTCGTTTTAGTGCTGATTTCCCGGAAAAATTAAAAAAATTTTAATAGACACTGAGTCCATTTATAATTAATAGCTTTAAAATTTAGTTTCTTGAAGTATTTTAAAACGGAAACGCATTAATCTAAAGTCTCGAAGAAGAAATACATTATGTAAGAGAATTTTCAAAGTTTAGTATCTAAGAAACTTCCTTCGAAAGATTATATTTGCATAATTTTCTTCTTTCAGACAATTTATTTATTGAAATCATTTCAGAACCCAATTTTGCCAAAAGGTATTTTAATGATAATTAATAAGATTTTAGTAAAAAATATGTTAAGCAGAATTTATCGTACTTCCATATTTAGACGTGCTATCGCTTTGTTTTTATTAACATGAAATATTGCAAGTATGCGATTATTATTATGCATTTAACGAACAAAATGAACAATGCATAATAATTCGATTACATTTAATAGAGTTAGATGAGAATTTGATCAAGTTGCACGGATATCAAATCAAATATTCCATGCAGGAATTCAAATATAGCTTTTAATTAAGGATTCAAAATATCTAATAGAGGAGTTTTGAAAATCAATCAAGCGGTTCAGCAAATTTAAAATCAACTGATTTTATCAGCCGAAAAACTCAATAACTTTTAATAAAATCCGAGTGATGGCTTTGAATTTTCCAAATAATAGAAAGAATGACTGAATTTATTATTCAACGTGGCTACTTGTATAAATCGATTTCATTGTAATTTCTTTTCCGGGATTCAATATTGAAGCTTCAAAAGCATCGTAATTCTCATTTTCCTTTGATAAAGTTCTCTACAAACTACTACTTTCACGTACTAATTGGCAACTCCATCTACAACGCCCTTACGATCTATTTCATAGCAATATAACTACTGCAATTTTGTAGGTTCTCTTAGACTAATTTATGTAAGCTTCGTATTTCGACGTTTCTCGCGAAAATTAATAATCTAAACTTTTATTTCAAGGCAGAAATTAAGAAGAAGGCTGCTGTAATTTATATTATTTCTCATTCGCGTTTCCGTGGTGGAACATTGAAACCTTAATAACTGTCATTAAGTAAGTTCATCTGCATTCAAAATGAATTACACGTCATGCTTTTGAATGTTTTTGCATTGTCTGCACTGTTTTAAAACTACAGAAAATCCAGCCTATGTAATTTCACTGATTCGTATTACTTTTCTTAATCCATTAAATAAATTAGAATCTTCAATCCGCTATTCCTTCACGTTCAAATAATCCGATTTCAAGTGTTTACGTTTGCCATATATTTGCAGAGCTATTCGATTCTAACATTGCGTTTGACGAAGCACTTGAAATTTCGGTAAAAATTTCATTCCCTATGCTACGTCACAAATCTGTATAATCGGATACTACGGGATTGCTATATAATCTTGCCCCTGATGACTAGATTTGGAAATCCGTCTAATATACGAAACAAATACAGCGTCCACCCTAGCAAACTACTGACCTGTTGCTGATGCTGATTAGCCTGCATGTGGGAGTTGGGAGACAAGTGGTGTGACGATTTCTTGATAGCGGCCAGCTGCTGTTGTTGCTGCTGCTGCTGTTGCTGTTGCTGCTGCTGGGGCGAGGGCGGCTGGGGGCTGTAGACCTGGTAGGCCTGTGCGGTCCCGGCGGGGCCGTAAGATGGCCCGTAGTTCGCGTACTGAACTTGCTGCTGCTGTTGCTGCTGCTGCTGGTGCTGTTGTTGCTGCTGCGCCTGCTGCTGCTGTTGCTGTTGCTGTTGCTGTTGCTGCTGCTGCTGCTGGGCTGCGGCAGCTGCAGCGGCGGCGGCCGCGACGGCTTGCTGCTGGGCGACTGACTGTTGCTGCTGAGCTTGGGCCTGGGCCTGCTGTTGCTGCTGGTGCTCGTCGCCGCCCTTCTGCACGAGAGAGGCCCGGTAAGCGGCCAGTGCCTTCAAGTACTCCTTCTTTGCCGCCTCGGTCTTCTTCTTATACACCTGAAATGAAGTTTCGATTTAGGACGGTTGTGAAGCTTTTCGATTTGATAAGAGAATTACTACAATTATTGTGATCATTATTAGATCATTCCTCTCCGATTAGCTGCATTAATCTTAAACTGTTATACTTATCAGTCTAAGATTAATGCAAACATAGACACAATAATGCGATTCGCGAAATGCAATTTTCTATCATGCTCAAAATCCCGTTAATTTGCAGTACTGTAATAGCGTTTGTTATAGGTCAATTTAATTAATGGTAGAGTAAATGTAAAATTAACATTTGACGATTTGGATTGAGTTTCTCTTCATTATCCTAAATTAATATTACTTTTACTTGATAGGATACGAGTAATTGGGTATTTTAAAATTTTAATTTTATATTTTTTATTTTATTTTAATTTAATAATGCAAGATAAAAACGTATAGCAATCGATTTTTATACCATTGTCGTTTGCTAAAGCAGACGTTAGTAGTACAATGTAAAGCGTTGTTTTTCTATCCAATTCTAATATACTATTAAAAATGTGCGACACGATTGTGCTGCATATTTTTAAGTTAAGCATATTACCAAATGTATTTGCATACTGATAAAACGCTCAACTAGAAAATTATGCATTCGAGCGATTTATTGGGCACCGAAACCGGTGGATTTTAGAAGCCTCGCTTCCGCGGCTTTGTCTTTGCGCGCTCGTAATTTTCCTCTCCTCCTTGCATTATGATGCGAATTTATTGTTATTATTTCCCGAATGTAAACTGGGTAAGTAAACAATGCATAGTTAAGTGCAAGTAGCAGGCAAGCCGGAGCTCTTTTGCAATATTAATTATGTAATTCCACTGCTATCGAAGGTAACTCTCCTTGCAGTCTTAATGAAAACTACTTAAAAATTAAATTAATACGTATTTACAAGTTTTCGAAGCAAACGCCAGTAAAAATTGAAAGAAAAATAGGTAATTTAGTTTTTTCCTATTTTCTTTTTATTTCTCTTACTGACAAACATGTTTGCTTCGTCTCTTTCACAGTGTTTCTCGTTCTTCTTTTTTACTTCACGATTGGCATTACTCACGACAGCCATCAATTTTATTCGAGCTACGTGCACTTATGTAAACGGATTTGAAGGCAAGTGCAAGGAAAGAGGTAATAACTTTTATTATTAACATTTTTAATTTAATTTACATTTTAATCTCAAAGCTTGAGTAAGAAAGTAAGTTTAATGCCCATAAAGAGAGTGCTTTAATATAAAAATGGCGAAAAATGAGGGAAAAAGATTTTATAAATATGAAAAATTCCATACCAGAGGTAATTAGATTTATGTGAACTTATTTGTTTTTTGCAGAAGTTTGTAGATATAATTAATGCACGTTCCAGAAAATATTAATTCGCTCAGATTTTACGAGTAAAAATAAAGTTTCAACCGTAAAGCAATAATACTAATAATTTCCAACTCAAAGTTTCTCTTTGTGCGAGTAACTGCGAGCTTTTAATTAAAGTACAAATTAACTCTGTTATTCGAGTGACATTTTCATTATGATGAAAAGTTAACATTACGATCAAACTTCGTTAGGGCAAAAAATAATTTTAGAACAATCGTCGTATAATTAATTTTACTTTTCGCAACTTCTTCGAAATACAAAGAGAGAGAAAAAGTTAATTAAACTCATCTTAAGGAGTCGGAACGTGAAATAATAAAGGACTTGGAAGCTATCACGATTGAACGTAATTCTTGGCTTGACGCGCCGAAATAGAACAAATCGTTTAAGTAGCACAGAAATCAGTTAGAAAGTAAAGTTTGGAATACAGTCGTTCTTTTCTTTGTTCGGTCTCTTGTAAAAAAACATTTCTATAAAGTAATTTTTACAAGAGTGAAAGCGGATAACCGCATTTTTTTACATTTGGCACAAGGTAATTTCACTTTCTAAAAAATGTTCGCTTGACTGAATTAAGCTTTATTTTCAACCGAAACTTATCAATTTGATTATAAAATTTAATGTGCTACGAAAAAAGGATAAAGCATTAGAAAAGAAGCTTTAAACGCAACATCATAAACTTTTACGTATTGTATTTAATTAAATTTAAATGAAATAAAGGCTAATTAAAAGTACTGCCTACAATTTAAACTGATTTAAATTACAAATAAGACTTAAATTACTGGCAAAGAAGAGAAAAACTTAGTGGTGCTATTATACTTGTGAAATAATCATAAACTGCTCATAAAAATTACAATGGGCTAGTTGAGATAATGAGAAAGAGAAAAAGAAACAAGGGCAACTATTTTAAATTAGACACGTTCGTAAAGCTTTTTAACGTTGCTGAAACCTCTTTTCGTATTTTTATGGAAATAACTAGAGAAAGAAGGCATTGCAGGTGAACTGTACAGAACGTCAAAATACCGACGAGCCTTTACGTTCACATTGCATCTAAGCAATTATTACCGATAAAGAAAGACAAGCACTTGTCAAGATGATTTACCGTTTTCGGATACATAAAAGAGGAAGACCGAGGGCAGGCAGTGGAAAAAATCGAGCGCTCCTACACTATCTAATGGCGCACCAGATGCGGTACATAAAATTTTCCGGGGCCAGATGGGTTCCTTTGTGTATACTTTGGCTTGGCGCTGGCAGAAAATTTTTAGTTCGGTAAACTGTCTAAACTCAAAGAATGACACAGCTGCGGTCACAGATGCTTTAGAGATCGAAATCTGTGATGCGACTTGGAACTGAAACGTTTAACAGGTTTCTAATAATAGAAGAATGTGTTTATCCTCAAGTTTCATCCGATTATTTTCTTCACAGACTATGGATTGTACAGTGTAAAGAATGCTGAAGAAATGCTGCTTTGATGTTTTTTGAATTTGTAATAGTTTTAAATTATTCTGAATATGACAAAGAGAAATTAAATGGAACGAGAAATTTCCCAGCAACATTTACAAGATGCAATGGAAATGAAAGGAAAGTGACATGGTGAGTCGCATTGGGGATAGAAAATTCCGTCTGATTCAGCGGCCTGAAGCTGTGGCTTTATTTTGGTCTAAGAAACATCTTCGGTTTGATGAAAATTCATGACCCGCAGCTGTCACGTGCCATTTTACTCACTTTAAATAACTCGATTATGCGTGCTCGAAATCCAACTACATAAAGTATACAATTTAAAAATAATTTATCAATTATACCGTAAAGTAATCCGTCCAATCTACCATAAAAACTTTTTCATCGAACAATCATTGTTTATCATCTCTTTGAAAGTCGTAAAATTTAGAGAATGACTTTTTTTAACGGAAATCTATTATTTCTTCCCGATATAAATCATTCGGTGATCGTAAATATAAAAATAAATTCTGGTAGTCCGTTAAATTTACGATTTTAATCAGGGCTCTTTTATCGGACAGTAAAAATAAATTTGGATCTAAAAAGCAGCCAGTTGAGGTACATTTAAAAATATTTAATACTGAAGCAGAATAAACAAAAGTTATTTATTGATAAAATTTTTAAAGTGAAGTTGTTTAGCATTTGATTACTCTTTTTCAATAAAACTTAATCAATATTTTTTAATAAAAAATAATTCAATATACAATATCAGTTTTTCTAATTAAGTTTCAAAGAATTCCCCAACAAGTATTATTAATTTCTTTACCAAATATTTACAAAATTAATTCTAGAGGATTCTAAGCTAACCTTTCTATTGAATATTAAAACGTGATTGATTGTTTAACCAATATAAAATTCAGAAAATCTGATTGAAAATTAATTTGATGTTATAAGTTTAATGCTAATGATCTTCTCACTGACTTATACTTTCATGTTTCTAAGAGCTTAATTTTTTATTGTTTTCATTAAAAGTTTAAAAATCTAGTTTTTATATTTATGTAATTCAACGAAAACATCGCCAAAATATATTAAAACAGCAGCTGAAAATAATTTTATTCGAGCGAAATCCAAAGTAAAACAAAGTAAGTTTATCTCACTTACTTGATAGTTAATGACGTCAGTAAAAAGTTAAAAAAACATTGATTAGCAATAAAATTTAAGGAGCATTTCGATTGTCCCATGTAAAACAAAGCAATCCCGCATACTTTTCTGTAGTTGATAAAGCAGGGCACATCTCCATCAAGCCCCGCCATCGTCGAAAAGCGTTTATTGGCGTGAGAGAGAGAGGGAGAGGGGGAGAGACAGAAGCCACGCACCGCACGCGACTTCGGATCTAATTATCGATAGCACTAATAATGCCGACTTATCGGAGCGCACATGAGAGGGAGGAAGCTTTTGATAAGCCCGGCTATTTACATAATAACGGACTGCCGAATGCCGATAACAGGATGCAGCGGGCCTTCCGCAAGAAGCTGCGCAATTTCTTTACGTTCTTTTGCAAACTTTATTGAGGAAAAGTGAATTTTTTATTCCTGTAATTAAATTTGCCGGCAAAAATGGAACTGCAAGTTTGCAGTAAAACGGTGAAAGATAAATAGTTTGTGCCGATTCAATTAACTGCTTTCATGAGCAACATTGAAAGCTAATTTATGCTGCGTAATTTTAAATTAAGAGATGGCTGTTCATGCTCGCTTTTGTTTGCTAGCCATTCGAAAGTTTAATTTTAATTCGAACGTCTTTCAATTTCAATAATTTTAAGCAAACAAGAATATTAAAATGCACGAAATAATTGATTTTTTAAATTAATTTGGTTATCCGTCGAAGAATTTGTGCATTATTTTATTTAATTAAGTTGCACGTATTGCTGTTTCGTAATTCATGCTATATTTTGACAGTAATCTCTTTAAGTGGAGACTACAAGCAGTTATTGCATGTCGTTAAAAATCAATATCTTTCAACATCAGAATTTTAATAGAATCTTTATTATACGGACCCGTATATCACGAGTCATTACCTAAACTTATATTTTAGTTTAATAATTCCTTTGGATACGTCAGCTCATAATTGATCCTCAATTTTATTTTATTGAAATGATCATGCATTAGCTATAGTAAAATCTCTTGTATTATCTTGAATATCATCAGTTGAATAAAACTTAATTAAACATTTTCCTTTATCTTTCAAAGATAAATTAGATCTACGATCTTCCGTTTCATCCAGATTTCTTTCAAAACAAAACTAATCCCGTTACTTAAAGGATGTTCTCTGATGAATTACGATAAAGCCGCTGCATATTAATTCAGAAAATGCAGTTTTCAAGTAAAAAACTTAATTAAAGTTTTATATAATCCTTGAAACAGAATTATTTTAATTAAAGATTTAAATGTGAAAGACTTTAATCGAAAATTTATATACTCCGATAAAATCAGCTTAATGGCCTTCCACGTTATGAAGCTTAATTAAATAGATAATCTAGAAAAAAACTCGCCGAAAGCATTGAGAACGTGCTACGCGCGAGAGCGGGATAATAGGCAAAAAAATGTTTATTGTTTTTAATTACGTTGATACGAAGAAAGTGCTTATTCGAAAAAAGAAAAAAAAAACTGGAAACACTGTGCGTATGTGCATGCAAGAAGACGCAAAACAGGTCAAACTGTGATTTGAGCGGCACTGTTGACGTTTGTCCTTGTATTTGGACTTTTATAAAAAGGCGAATGTATAGACGAAAATGCTAATGCGCCAACTTTGTCTGCTCCAGTTTTTCAACTTATTTCATCGTTATTTTAAAGTTTTTTAATCAAGTCTCCATTCAGAACTTTTAATAACTTTTTTAATAAAATAAATATACGAGGAGCGAAGGGATTACATTACACTTGCATTTTTCCTCTCTCTCTCGCCTTCCGCCCGTCATTTTTCATTCAAAAGTGGACGAGGAGAGATAGAGAAACGCTGAAAGCACCAATTTCACCGAGAGGTCATTGAATTTTCATACATTTTAATGGGATTCTGTCGTTTGAAAACTAAATACGTCAGCGTAATAAATTTATGTAAAATCACGTTTACTATACTGGACGTCGCAGGTGAATTACAACGATAATAGAATTTACGTAAAGTACAGTTCATTTCGTTTCGCATAAAACATGAAATATACATAAAATAAACAAAAGCATACTCTGAACGCGATACTGGCAAAAAGTAACATTTATATGCACTGAATGGTAATTTGCCAAGTTCCTTTAGGAAACTAACGATTCTAATATTTCTAGCTGATTTATATGCGTTATATCGTAAAAATTTATGAAAGCAAACCTCATTTTCTCCTGCCCCCAATAAGTTTCCGAGAAAAATGATAAAAGCTTACAGTTAACAGTATATTTATCAAATGAATGAGCTGAAACTTACGTTCGCGAACCGATAAAACAATTTTCCACAACGAAATAATTTGCGGTCACGAGAATCGTACGAAATTACGTACGTGCATTTCCCCTGAACTCCAAGTAAGCCGAGTAATGGAATTCAAAGTGCGCTGAAAATTTTTATTCGCGTTGAACGTAATCCGGCACTTTTTCTGAATGTAAAATCTAAAAATGGTCATTTACATTCAGCGCTCAGAAGCTAAAGCAAACAAAATCTTCGTTTTTTGAACGGGACATTGTGCGGGCGGTTCTCTTTTTCAACAAGCAACTTGTCCCCCCCACAAGGGAATTCATAAAAATTTTCCCTTTCACCGCACGAGCTTTTTACAATGTGCGTTGAATGATTGATTGCCATCAATAGAGGGTTATTCGCGAGGCGATTCTTTTCTTCTCCCTCTCTCTCTCTCTCGCAGTGCTTTTATGGTGCTCGTCAAAGATTAAAGGACTCGTGGGTCTTTAGACTGACAGCACAATACCGGGCTTGTGTATTTAACGCCTCGAGAGGAAGGAGCTCTTGAATGCCCTTCGTTAAGCCTCGCGAAAAGCGTTTTTCTTGCTATTGCCGTATGTACTTACGTCCTTGTGCTCTGTGTCGAGAGCGTCCCACATTGAAGCGACGATTTTCGATACCTCACCGAAGCTCGCGTTCGAGTTCTGGCTCTTGATGGCTGCCTGCGTGTCCCTGAAGAATAGCGCGTATGCTGAGACTGGCCTGCAAAGCAGAAAACAGGACGATTCGTTAGTTTCACCCAGATGCAAGTGTAGAGCGCGTCTGCGCTTAAATATTACAGTATCTCGCTGGAAGAATTAATTTTAAAATTAATTCTTAAGGAAAAGCCTTAATTAGCAATTCATTCGCGCAGTGCTTTTACGTACAAACGAATGTAGAATAAATTTTTTTTTTCATCACCGTGCTTTTATTTGCAAAAACAAACCATTTTTCAAATTGTATTTCTTAATTAAAACGCTCTCGAAAGTTTGAATTGCTTTTATTATTTGAATTATACCACTCCCCCACTTCGAATTTGAAACACAATTATACTTCTACTCTGCTAAAATACTGGGAGAGAATGATATCGTTAAAACTTTAAAAAAGTTCATTAAGCAACTTTGAATATCGTAAATGGAAAGGGAAAGAGAGTAAAAAAATAATAATTGCGTACTAATTATCTTTACAAGGGGTCGCAAATGAAGTCAAAGAAAAGGTCTACTGAATGGATTTTCAATTTCACCGTTTCTCTAGGGTTTCGCTTTGTTTGTATTCTGCGGATCTACATTGCATTTATTTATCCCCCTTTCCCCCCACCCATTCCGCTTACGCTTTCTTCGAAGTCTGTAATGACATCTGTATTATTGGCTCGCTTTACTTAAAATTTCAATTCGTGCTTGAAATGAAGAAATGAAAACATTGAGAAAGCTATTCGACGAGAAAAATGTTATTTTAAGTAAGAGTTTTAGCAAAGAATTTTTATTCAAAATAAATAACGTTCGAAATGTTGAAGTTATTCTAGTATACTTTTAGCTACGTCCTCAATTTGGTCAAATGTAGTTTCTCATTATCTACAATGACAATTAAATTCATTGTCCTGCTTTTGGAACAATAGTAAGTCTCCAACGTTAAAAGAGAGATTAACTTAACTTTATTGCTTTTCAAAACTTTGCGCAAGAATAAGACAATGAAAATAATTATCCCGTAGTTAGATAAAAATCACGCAAAGTTTCGCAGAAAATACCGTAATTCTGTATTAACTAAAGTAAAATTGCAGTTAGCTCCAGTCGGTCTCCATTTTAAAAATCGATTAATTAAAAACTTGAATCGTCCCGCAATTCAACGCTTACTCAGCGAAAGGCAAAGCGTTTACAAATTAAACAAGTTTTCCGCGCTAAGAATCTTGGGCGGCGGGCGACATTTTGCTAGTGGAATTGCGCATCAACGACGTGTTTTACGAGGCTCTAAAACCGAAATTGATGGCGAAGAGAGAAATACCATCCCGCCTTGACGGGGAGGCCGGGGGCTAACCTAAGAGGAAGAGAAGCCATGGACATGGAAATAGCTAGGAAAAGTCGATCGAAGGCTACCTTTGTTTTACCATATAAAAAATGCCGGAAAGTGTTCGGCTCTGGAAGGTGAGCGAGAAAAGTGCGCGGATGCGATGCAATATTTGTTAAACTATACTTATAGCACTTGGTCATACTAATAAAAAATTTATTTTCATAAATGAAAATACATTATCCAGCTATGAAATGAAGCTTTGTTCCATTCATTAATCCCCATCGGTGAGTAAGCTATATTAAACATTTAAATTGAACCGGATTACATGTTACACATCGTATCCAAAGAATCCATCAATCACAATCAGCGGTGGCAAGCCGCAATAAGAGTTAATTAAAACCGATAAATTCATACCATTAGCCTCGCGAACCCTTTCTCTCCGTTCGTGCCCAATAAGCAGCGCGCGCAACATCGTAAATTAAGTCGCGAACCCTCGAAAAATTCGGTGCTCCGTTTTCGGAAGCTGCTCTTTATCCCGGAGCAATCGAGAGACCGAGATTTATCGCGAGTGCAGATATCGCTAATCCCAGACCATAACCGTGTAATCCGGCCCAACTATTGCGCGATCATTACAATACGAGGCGGAAAGAGAGGGATGGAGGGACGCAGTACAATGTGTGACTCGTTCGAGCGCAGCTGGACCCCAGAGGTCGACGTCGTCGTCGCCGACGCCTCTCCTCCCTCTCTCTCTCTCTCTCTCTCTCACGCGGGCAAGCATTTACGGCGTTGCGACAATAACGGTAATTGCCAATTCACAGAGGTAATAACTTACATCCCCGCCCTCCCGGATTCTCGCCCTGTATAGCCTACATTCTGCTTTTCCTTTTCAGGAGGACGAACTGAATAGAGGTCGTCCATTGTGAGACGAAATGCTGCGAGGTGCGAGAAAAAGGAAGGTTTTTTTAATCGAGTTGATAGTTGTTTTAGCGACGAGCATTTATTTTCAGCGACGGTCTGAGTAATGTATGCTGATAAAGAGCGATAAAAAAAGGGGAACGAAAAATCAGCAAAGTGTGTCGATGTATAACAATTGGCAATTTAAATGAAAATTTTAAACTTGCGTTAGAGAACAATCGCTTTATGTTGCAAATTTCTTTTATTCTTCTAAATGAGTTGAATAGTCAAGGTGATATAACAGTTTTAAGCTTGCCAAGGTATGACTTAACAGTGCTAAATTGAACCAAGGTATGTCATCACAATAGCTCTATTATACTGAATGGCTTTCATAAATTTTGCTCGTTCAAAAGAATGGCAAAAATTAAGATTAATCTTTAGAATTCCGTTTGTCTTGAAGAATTTAAAAAATGTTTCAAAATTAATTTCCTTAATTTCGATGAGCGAAATTTACAAAGAACGTCAATGTAAACATTAGCTGTACAAGAGTTTTAACCAGAGATTTTCATGAATAAAAGAGAGCATGAAAGTAGAATGAGTTGATTACGACAAACGGATTCGATGAGTAATTCAGAAAATATTTTAGCGCTAACTGAAATAACGGAGAAAAGAAGAAAAGAAAGAAATCTTTCAAGTTGATTGTATCTACTTTACGGGTATTTCTTCTTCGTGAAATGCTTCTCCTCTTCTGGAATTTAAAATGCTTTTCTTAACAAAACCACTTTTAACTCCTTTAACTCTAAAAAATTTCGACTAAAATTATTGATTATTAACTTGAATAATTTTCATTTCTAAGAAAAGCAATCGATTCTATCAATAATCATCACTTTAATAATTACGTAAGCCACCTCAATAACATTGATCAATCGACAAATACGATTTACGATAATCACTCGTGCAATTTTCTCGGGCAAAAGGAAGGTAAGAACCTAATCTCCATGCATTCTAATTATCGAGCCTCTCTTGAATTATGCTAGTAGGCGATCAAAGATGGCAAATTAAATGGCTTTTTGAAAGTTGCAAAGAGAGAAAAGGGAAGTTTGCGTTCTAAATTACAATTTCGCCTAACATCTAATTATTCTCGGCGAAATGAGATTCGCCTCGATCGAAATAATTTAGGTAGGGAAAGGGGGCAACCTGGGGCCCTCTCGTTTTGCTTACTTTTGCGGCTCGTTCGGATCCCTCTTCTTTTTTTTCTTCTGGGCCTTCGGCTTCTTTTGT
Source organism: Ormyrus rosae (assembly GCA_035047165.1). Lineage (NCBI taxonomy): Eukaryota > Metazoa > Arthropoda > Insecta > Hymenoptera > Ormyridae > Ormyrus > Ormyrus rosae. Next base: position 11,211,210 of record JAWWML010000062.1, read on the forward strand.
GCCTTGTTCATCGTGTCGGTTGGCTCCGGCGAAGGTCTCTTGATACCCGTTATCTGCAACAAGTACGAACAAAACACATGTATTAATTGATAGGACGGTAAAGCGCGCCGATAACCGAGTCACGTTTTCCGCTTTTTTCTCGTTTTCTGTTCTATCTCACTGTTTGTGGAAGAAGTTTCGTAGTCATTAACTATTTTTTTATGATACCAGAGGTAAAAAGATATTAAAAATGTGTTTAATAAGATTAATTCTTGAGAATGATTTATTGTGTATCGTTTGTTTATTGAACCAGCACTATAAATTGTTAAAAAATTCCTGGAAGTGCAATATCTAGGTAATTAGTGCATAATAACTGCGAATGTTTTATGATTGTTCGATATGCGGTAACCTAAATTACCGTTTCAAAATTACTTTCATGAATAATTATTTAATTGATCCAATGACCAAAGTTATGAAGTCTATTTTATAAAACTTTGCAAAAGAATTACGACAGTAATAAGATTTTTTTTTTCAATCACTTTAGAAAGTAAAATTATGAAACTATCGTTAATACAAGTTAAGCCTGTCATTGAAAATTAATCGCTACTACGAACTAGTAATAACTTCATCCAAAAAAGTAATTCGTAAGTTTGAAGTATAATGTAGCAATGAGCTTTTAATGGAACATTAAAATGACAAACTGCTTGAGCGAGAGGATATCATAGTAATCAAAAACGCTTTATTTGTGTCAGCCTAATCTCTTGTAACTTTTGAAACCATTTGAGATCAAAAGAGATTTAAGAGTGAAAGTTGGCACAGTCGATAGAACTCGTGAAAGGAGCAAAAAATTGTGTGTCCGGATAGCATAGAAAACTAGTCACGCTGTCACCTTAAAAAATCTATTCAATGGAATATTATTTTTTTTTTTTTTTTTTTTTAAGATTATGAATTTTGTTTTCCCATTTTTCACAGATAAAAGGTTTGTAAATAGGATAACTATATGTGACATCGTTTTTTGCTTTATCATTTTGTTGCGCCGTTAAAACGTGTTCAGTAAATGACATTTTAAATGCGAGTTTTTTCTTTTCACCATTACTTGAAGAATATAATTTTAAATACTATATTCTGTATTCCAAAAGATATCGAATTTTTAATTCAAAATAGTATTAAAGCAGTTTAAAGTTTTTTAAATTATCCAAAGAAAGAGAACGCACTTTTAAAAATATTGCAATGACTGGAAAAATAAATAAATTCCTGCTTGTCAATTCTCTTTACATTTTTCGGCCATTAACGTTCATTTTTATAACTTCGAAATTTTACATTCCTGAATAATTCTCCGCCATAAATAATGCATAAGACCTTTTATTACCGGCAATTTAGAGTTTAACTTCATAACAAATTCTCCACGGTAATAGAGGAACCAAAACCGTTCTAAAAGGATTGAGGCTATTGTCTGCAAGTTTGACCTTTGATGTAATTTCAGAAGAATTTTCAGCCAAATAAATTTTAATCCGTATTTAATTTTAATTTAAAGTCAATTATCTACAACTGATGAGTTTCATTATTTATTGACAGCTACAATTACAATTACAATTTACGAACAGCATTTTCTTAGTTCCCAAAAGTAATTGAATTATGCAATGTTAAAAACAGTAAAAATTGGATACCACAATAATTATGAAATCAATTATTTTTTTAATTAAAATTTGCCGTTTTAAAAACTTATTAGCGTAAAAATTCGCTCGATAAAAAGAACGGGAATTTTAGAATGGGCAAAGCTCACCATTGCAGAATGAGGCGTGCTGTCATCGCTGTCCTCGCTGGTCGTCGTGTTTTCTGGAACCATCGTCTGCTGCATTGCCGGTGGACTGCCTCCGGCGGGATTCCTGTACTGGAGTTGCTGTTGCTGCTGTTGTTGCTGCTGCTGTTGCTGTTGGAGATGCTGCTGTTGCTGTTGCGAGTGTAGGTATTGCATGTGCTGCATCTGATGTTGCTGTTGTTGCTGTTGCATCATCAGCATCTGCTGTTGGCCGCTGTGCTGTTGGCCTGCAGAGCTCATCGTTGTATAGGAGCTTTGCGGACTACTGTACGCAGGGCTGTGGGCAAAAAATACGAGAATTCGGTTAAGTAAATTTATAGAAAAATTTAGTTGTGCCTCTACAAAAAGTACTGTACTATACGGGAAAGCGATTGTAGGATAAAATAAGTTAAATGAAAATGTTAGGAAAATCTCTAGTCATTTTTTTGTTATTAGTCTAGTCTGCAAATGTTTATCCAACCGTACAGTAATTTGTACTTGATAAATTCTCCCCGTAAATTTTTCTTACGTTTTATGCTTGCACTTCATATTAAATACCTTCAGTTTTTCTTTTGTGATGAGAGTATTTTTAAAGCAAGGTTAATCGTTCATTAGCATGCGTCATTTGTTTAACTGAATCATAGACGCTATTTTCATTTTATTGATCACTCAATTTTAATGATGCGAAAATGAATTTTTTAACAATTTGCTAATAAAAATAGATGCTGTAATAATAATGTAATGTAAACACTGGTAGCTGAATACGAAATTTAGCGTGTAATTTAAATAATTATAAAAAGGCTAAAAGCATTGCATAAATAAACTTAACGTATGTATATAATCAAGTCGAGTATTTGAAGACGAGCTATTTTCGTACGTCGATCGATTTAAGCAGGCACCAGCGTCTCGCAAAATATTTATACATTCAATATTTCATTGGAATTGCAGAAGTACAGGAAATTCAAAATCGCAAACCGATATTCACTCTGCATTTTATAACTATCTCTCTCTCTCTCTCTCTCTCTCTCTGCTTGCCTTTTAAAACTCTTTTCATTTTAGTATTAAGAAAAGTAATAATATAATAACATTAACAATAAAAAAAGTTAATACATAAAGCACGAGTATTCTATAACTGAAGACATCTAATTATAAATACTACTATCTCCAACGTTAATAACGTAACAATTATTTCTGTCAGAATCCTTTAAGAAATCGATTAGAAAAAATTACATAGATATTTGATTATAAGATTGTAAAATTAATAATAAAATCTTCTGGTAATAAACAGTAAATCTGATATTGGTGTATACAGTAACTTTGAATCGACTAATTATATTAGTTAGTAGTATTACTCAATAGCAAACACATCCAATGCGTGAATAATAAATAAGCCTTATTATCGTGTAGAAAGTTAAAACTTTGAAAAACAGAAAAACTCAAAAGTAAATCAAATAAACTTCTTCTCAAACCAATGTTTACTTAATTTGTTAAATACTGATCTAATTCAGAAAACAAGCGTTAATTTAAATAAAAGAAGAAGTACGTATCTATTGTCAGCGGCGAAAGCAAATTAGTTACAATGAATAGCTCTTTTGGCCGAACGTTCCGAAAGAGAGATATTAAAAAGCCAGAGTGGGGCGGATTTATGTACGTCCATTCACAAACACACGCAGTCCAAATCGGCAAAAGAGAAATAATTAATTAGTGTGCCCACGATCTACGGCACGGTGAATAAAGATGCCACGCTCACATACAGGAAGAAAGTACAAAAAAGGCTGGAGGTGGGGGGGGGGGGGGAGAGAAAAAAGCGCAAAATTACCCGGTGTGTCGGTACGTGAACGCGCGCGAATACTATTTTAACACAAATTGGATAACTTATGAGATATGGCTGGTGCTGCGTCAGCGTCGCAGGATTTACGGGCCATTCTACATCGGTGCGCCTCCCCCCCCCCCTCCTTCTCTTTTGGCGCCTTTTATTCCCCACCATCTCAAATTAAATTTGCTTGAACGATAAATTTCCTACAACCAGTTTTTTTTTACTTTTTAATAAAATTCCTCGATCCTTTTCTAACGGATTAAATGATCGCTACTTTTCAAGTATGAAACGTTTCATGTCGAGGAATCCCATTTTAAGGTTTAGCAATTTTCGATAGAAACAGATTTCCATTTTTATTAGTTTCAGCTATTTTATAATTAATAGCAAGCTGATAAGAAAAACAGAATCAACTGGCGAATAGTTATCACACGTAGTTTTCTTTTACTAAAACAGGTAATTTCTTATGGCCATTAATTAGTTATTTGAACATTTTTAATGTTAAAATTTTTGCTAGAAATACTCGTTTTTCATTCTTTTCACATCAGGAGCAATACTTATAGCCAGTGTATAAACATTTCCAGTTCGAATTTAAAAATGAGTTCGAAAGAGGAGAGAGAGAGAGAGAGGGGGGGAGGTAGTAATTTCGTTTTGAAACTTTTGTTTCATTAAAACTTTAAGTTGTAAAAGTTAACAAAACTCGCGCCAGGCGCGCTGTGCTTGCGCCGACCAAGTTATTTCTTACTCTAACAGGATCAACATATAAGCAAGATATTCGTGTGATTTACGTTTTTACAAACGTTTTAAAACTGCCCGGAAAGTTTTAAAGTAAGTTGCTGCCTCTATTAAAGTTAAATTTATATCTTTTTTCCATTTAGCTATTTTCAAAATATATAGAAAAAGAATTTTTTTAATATATTAACATAGTTATAAACCATTAAGCTTTTTTCCCCTAGAAGGATCAGTCTGACACCTCGATCTACTAAAGGTTAACATCTATATAGTTAACCAAATACTGTCGATCTTTTTTTGAGTTTTTAACTTTGCATTTGACTTTTATGTTGTAAATGAAAAATAAAGAAATGTAATATTTTGACAGATTTTAAAAATAAAATATGAACAATGTTTTTTCAAAGCCACGTTGAAACATACTTTCAAAACTTGCAATTCAATTCAATATTTGTAGAATAAATATTATACATTGAAAATTTTGATACTACTTATATAAAAGTTTACTTTAGAAAAGAAGACATTTTAAAAACGTTTCAACAAAAATTTATTTTTAGTACCCTTGTTTTCATGTTCATATTACAGGAAGACATTTTAGATGATATGTACATTTTAGATAAACTGTTTACGTTAATAAATCGTTTATGTTACACGACCTACTACTCAACCCATTTATGATGTACAAAAATAAAGTATGTTCAGTTAACGAATAGTCATACTTAGCTGTCCTAAATTAAATTATAATATAATTTTTGGTCATAATTAACGTAGTTACACATTCTTCTAGAATGAAAAGTTATTAAATTACGAACTTTACTTACAACGATTAAAAGCGCACTTTAAAAGCTATAATTTATAAACCACTTTAGCGCTTAAAAATTAATGCAATAAATCTCATCCTCCCGAAATAAAAAAAAACTGAAGATCACAATCATTCAAAGAAAATTACCCGCTTATAAATGCCTCGTCGTAAAGTTTTTTTCAACAGGTTTACACACACCCACACACACACATACACACACGAAGTATACAAGCGCAAACAGAAAACGCCAGGGCAATAAATAATCATCGCTCCGACAAAAAGGTAGAGAGGAAGGGGAGTCTTCTTACCTGACGTTGATCGACTGCATGGGATGTTCTTGCTGAAGGTAGAGGGGCTGCTGATACCCGCCGGGATCCAAACTCAGTCCATCCGGCGACTGCTGCATACCAGCTCCCGGCATCATCTGCAACCAGAACAGAAACGACCCCATTAGAACAGGTGCAACGTTTAGGGATTCTCAACTACTTCTGTTTCTTTTCGTTCATTTCTTACTAGGTCCGCTGTATCAATGACAGAAAAATGCTATTTTATTTAAGAGTCAAGGTGCTCAATGACCATTGCGAAGTTAACAATAATTATTTAAATTATAGTCTTCTAAGAAAGTTTGTAAAAGTTCTCGAGAACAAGAACAATTATTATGTAAATTGTATTATAAAAATTCAATTTTATGCTTTTCACTTATTTATGAGAAACTCGATTAAACTTTTAAACTTGAAAATTACAGTAAAGATAAGAAGAAAGACATTATTAATGTACATTAATTAGATCTAGTCAGGTAACTTACATTTTAATGACATTATTTAAATTAGCTCTGCTCAGGCAATTTGCTATATATAACGTACTTTATTAAGCAATAACTACATGGCAATAAACCACGGAGAATTTCGAATTGAAAAAAAGTGAAAGTCGTAAACGTGCGCCAGTGATTTGGAAAAGATTAAAAACGGCACTGAAAGTTCAAAATAGAAATACTTGTATGCAGATTATTTATATATCTTATTCACGAAGTCTAGAAATTATATTGCAAACGCCTTAATTTAATAAATGCTGTTTCAATTGAAATCTTTTATGTACATGTATACATTTATAAGAATGAAAATAACTGCAAATGTTAGAACATCGTATTTTACTCGAACGTTGTTTTATTATTTAAACAAAGTTCCTAGCTGTTATCTACGAGAAGTTTTTTACTCCGAGTAACCAGAAAAAGACGATAAGATAAGAAACGCAGATATTATAAATACATATATTCATATAGGATGTGACATAAAAACTAAGTTCACATTGAAAAAAAAATTGCGTTTTGAACACGTTTTGTTATCCATATTAATATTAGTGTAGTAATATTTACGCAGTAATAAAAATAGAGGAAAATATAAATTTTTCAACAATTTGTTGTTTTTCAAGCTGTAACATCAACTTGTTCATCGATCAGATAAGATGCAGAACTCGACGTTAGTTAACTTTAATATAAATAAACAATGAAATTTCAGGAAAAGAATAAACATGATAACTTAACAATTTAATAAGGGAAAATATCGAAATACTAATTGAAATTTAGTTTAAATATTAAAAAAAAATTCACAAATACAAATCAAAATAATTTGCGTGTATTGCGATTATTCCATATGGCGATGTTTTCAATTGAAGCTACAATATACAATGATATGCTCGTGAAATACGTCCGAAATGATGCATCGTTTTGATTTATATAAGGTTTATAAGACTAGAAGATGAAATAACTCGCGTTGCTTGGAAATAAACAATGAAGTTTATTACGATGTATTCACATTCGTTAAATATGAATCTTTGAATTCAAAATGTTAGAAAAGCAATCATCAAATTACGCGTAGTCTGCATTAATTTGATGAAATAAACCTGTGAAAAGATTGCCTTATTTTCAGTGTTATTGTGTTTATCCAGAATAAATCTACTCAGAAATTAAAGCTTCGTATGTATTCATTATATACCACAATAACCTTGAGGATGATGTTATAAAATAAAGTTATCTTGAAATATCTTTTAGTTATCTACTTTTTGTTTTGATATTTGCCAAGCTGTATTGTTTAAATATTTATTTTTATCACTAGTCAAGGTTATATAAATTTGTCTAATCAGTAAAAAATATTACTTCGTTTATCCCCGAGAAAGAATTATAAAGTCAGGTTTTTTTCCATATTCTGAGTTTAAAATATCCAAATTGGATTCAATTTTTTCATTCATCAGTAGATATCGTTAGAGAAATATTTGGATATGAAGAAAGTTACTTTCTCATACTTTAAACGAGAGACACAGAATTGGTTAGAAAAGAGAGACAAGCAAGTGGAAAGAGAGGAAGAGTCAATCGAAGTTGAATGTGGTATCATTACGTGACGTTCGATCACGCTAATAGCTTTCAAGGGGAGGAAACTTGATTTTCGTTTTATATCAATCAACCTTGAGTTCGCACGAATTCATCAGTTGTAATAAGGAAACTGAATGTCGTCTCTAATTAGATGGGAGCTTTTGATTCATGCTGAAAGATGATACCAATATTGCTTGTCTCTTTTAGCAATGAATTCTTCCGTAAAAGTAGAGGTTTTAAATTAATTTAATTAAAAGTTGTTGATTTTACTCTTTTATTGCTCTTTCATATCCGTATATAGTGTATCTTCTTGAATGTATTTACTATAAACTTTTTATGATTCGACAAAATATTCGAAAAGTATGAAACACAAGTCTTGATTTATATCAATGATCAATATGTTTGGTATTTATTAACTTTCTAAATGAACTTTCTAAAAAAATTCATGATATGCATTATAATATACGTATAAATTTTGTAAAAGTTCTTGTTTTAATTGAATAAATAAAAAATTTATTTAACTTTTCTTATTATTATTGATCATAAGGCGAGCTAAAGACTTTCTATAAATAGAAGTTATATTTTTACAGTTTTATAGAAGAGAAATTTTTACTATTAAAAATTTTAATTTATTTTAACTTTTTTTTTACCTCTATATGACATTTAATGATTAATAGATTAATTATTAAACACTTACGATTTCGTAATAATTTGAAAACGAATGTATTATTAGAAAGTGAGACAAGCAATTTTACGAAATTGCCAGTAAAACCAGAACAGGTTAAAAATTAACTTCCTAGAAAAAAATTAATTACGTTGAAAAGATAAAGTGATATGTAACACGAATATTAAATTAGATAATGTTTTTTTTAAATGTATAGGGTGTATCGAAAATATATGCAGAGAAGTATATCATGGAGGATGGAATCGACGACATATTTGAGGAACATCTTGTATATCTTTATACAATAAGATAGGCGAAATTCCATAGTGAAAGGACACTCATTTTTTGTTTTAAATATTTTTAGATTCATGTAGCAGTAGTCGGGCCTCATTTACATATTTTTAATGAGGTTATTAGAATAATTTTCCCGAATCTTAGCTTAATTAACTTTAGCTAACAATTACCTTAACTTATTTTCCAATCTCTACAGAAATAAATTGAGTCATACCTTATTGCAGTCAAATTGTGCTGTGAATACATAAACCGGACAGCGTACTATTTATGCAACGCAATTAAAGCTTTTATCGCAAATTAAATTTTTCTTCGAGCAAATGTTTGATAATAATCTTACCTACATTACTTTTCTTATTGCGTCTAGCTCTTTACACATATTTGGTTAAAAATGCACTATATTTCCACTACATTTCTACAGTATCTTATTAAACGAAAGTCATGAGCTACAATATCTTATAAGCTTGAAATTCTTATCAAGAAACAATACTGTATGAGAATATTTCATCGAGAAACAGCATTCATTGAAATATTGTACTGCTAAAATTCCATACATGTTTAAAAAAAAACCAACAAAGAAAAAGAGAACTACTCTTACTTCATTAAATGCATTTTCAACACACGTTATCGCAAGATGTCGTAAGCAGTATGTAAGGTAAATAGAAAAAGGTATACGTACACGTATATGTACCTGCGACTGGTATGCGTGGTGCATCGCATCATGCTGCTGTGTTTGCTGCTGGTGATGCTGCTGCGACTGCTGGTGTTGCTGCTGATGAGGATGTGAGTGCATTGCGGGAATGTCGAAATCCTCGTCTCCAAAGCTCGGTGTGTGAAAAGTCTGCAACGTAAAACGTTTGAAAGAAACATTAATATCTGCGGGAAGATAAATAAATGAAAATTATATTTATTGTGACTATTGGATGGATTAATATAGACTTATGATGATTGATGTATTTTTTAAATACTAATTTTAACACCAAAATTATTTTATTTAAATAGAAAATGGCTAAAAGTTAACTAATATTTTTTAAGATTTATACTAAAGACTCAACTTTTTAATAACTAGTAAAAATAAATAATTTTTCAGTAACATTAAGTACTAATCTTTTATGAGAGTAGTGCACTTATGTTTCAACATGATCTAAAGTAAGAGCATAGAAAAAAGAAGTCGAAAAGATAAAGCGAAGATAAAGAGGTATAGAAAGTACGAGAGGGAATATTCCTTTTACCGCGTACTCGTCGTCTGCAGGTAAAAAGACCCCCTCTTTGTATATAAAAGGGAAGTTTATGCATGTAACTAAGACAAGAGCAAGAAAAAGGAAGGAATTGTCAGTTAGAGCTAAAGACCACTTCTTCTTTTCGGTACACTTTTGTTTCAATTTTTCTCTTTCTATATTCGCTTTATCTTTCCGCTATCTAAAACCCTTTTAGTGATCAGTTTTTCTGGCTAGGTACAGCGAATAACTGTTATGATAAAATTCATCTAGAGGGATAGAATAAAATAAGAAAATAAAGAATGACAGAAAAGTTTTCAAACTGGTTAATAGCGCTAGGAATGTTTGTTTTACAGAAAAGTCGACAGTGCCGTTATCGATCGACTTTCGTTTTTTGGTTTTCTTTTTCTTTTTCTCCTTTCCTTGTCGATACAATAAGGACGAGCTTAAATTATCCGTCAATTTATTTTACAAAAGGAAAACTCGACAGTCTAAAGTAGACTCGTTCTTACATTTAAAAATTTGAAAGTTAATATGTAACTTTTTTTATGGATATGCCATTTTTGCGTAAAATAAAACCCATTAACTTAATAAAAGTATAAATTTATTTAATGGTAACTGTAAAAGAAAAAATATTGGAAAAATTCCGTGTAATCCATTACTGTCTATTTAATGTAGCGGTCTGATTACTCTTATTGTATTGTTTAAGTGTCATTAAAAGCTTTATAATAATATTGATTAAACAACACATATAAATCGCAAAAGAATAAAAAAGAATCTATTTACATAAATAAAATGAACATAAAAGTAACCCCGAAAAGTATAAACAGACTGGGCCATCATGTACTTCCATTAATCATCCGCATTAAAATTAACAATGTTTTGACTGCTCCTCTTCTATCCGCTCCCATCCGCGCGACCTCCCCCGACTCTCTTCGTACGAGGTATGATAAATGCGAACGAAAAACCGGCGAAAAGGAAAAAAATTAATTAAACGACGGAATTTCAGAAGCGCGCCGACTTTAACGAGACTTGAGAACTTGCGAGCTCCGAAGAAAAATGCTGAAACGTCTGCAGTGACATAATTCTCAAATGGAAAAAGTACAGAAGTAAAAGAAGTAAAAGAAGAAGAAGTATAAGCTGGAAGGATTCGAAAGATGGTGGAGGGCGTAGGTAAGGAGGGTCATTTTTCTTTGCCAAGAGAAACCAAGACTCCCACTCTCTCTCTCTCTCTCTCTCTTTTCCATCTCGTTAAAACTTGTGCTCTAGAGTTACTACTTCTCTCTTTCTCCCTCCCTCCCGCTTTCTTCTTAGAAATATTATTTAGATGGTTTCAATTGCTCTTGCATTCTCATCCCGCCAAGTTTGACTCTTGTTTTACATCTCGGAGGGGGTCCGAGAGTTCGGATCTTACGTAAATACACATTTTATAATTGAATTCGATGGAGAGAAATTTGCTGTGCTGAATATAGAATCTATACTCTGTTTAATTCATTTATAAAGTAAATGCTTCGAGAATTCGAATATTAGTCGGCTGCGAGTTTACGCTATTTTTGTTTCACTAAGCTCGAGGATAGAAAAACAAGCGGAAGAGGCTTTTTCAGTAGGGCTTCGCTGATATTTTTTTAACGATAATTCGCAGACAATTAGAATTACTTGTGAGTTAATCGCATTAAGAAAATCGTCTGGGGAGATTTAATCAATGCGGTTAGTGGTGTATTTTTTGCTTACGTAACACTCGCACGTTTCTGCCATTGTTTTCCCGTTGCATTTAATTCGCCTTTCAGCCGTTTACTTTTATAAGTTTTTATGACGAGTAATAAATGCGTTTTTAAATTGCGAAATATCACGTAATTTAGATCGATCGCAATTCAATCTGTCAATCAATATAATAAAATACTTCGCACTAATAATGCATGCGTCGGTAAAAAAAAATCGTAAGCTCCAAGTTGCAAATTAATATTTAAGCAAGCTGTTACAAATCTTAATCTCTGTAACTGGGAAATTAATATTTAAACAAGTTGTTCGTTATTTGGAGAAAAAGCAACTCTGAAATTTTACATCTCCTGACCAAAGGTTACGCCCCTAAAAATAATAAACGATTTCAATAGGCTTATATTAGTATTAAATATTATTACTGCGAGCTTTGTAGGGATAGACGAGAAAAGGTCGAGAAAATATTATTACAGGTGGCGGTCGACGACGGCATTCACAGTGCCGACGTTGGAAGCTAAAAATATTGAAGGGATAATCAAACTGGGGAGAAAGTTTTCGAAAGTAAATACATGCTAATGAATAGGAAATTTGGATATCAGGTAGATTTCTAATGTGGTATTTTTAGAAGCTGAAAATTTGTAGGACATGGATATTCCGATTATAACGTCTTAAGACTTTTAATATGACGAGGTAAACTTTGGTGAGCAATGTTTCGCAGGAAAGGCAAGGTAATCTAATAATTTGTGCAAAATAAAAATTAGACCTAAAAATAGAAAAGTACGATTCGATTTTACGTTGAATGTTCCTAATCCATGGACCACCTAACTACATCATCCTCTTGTAAAAATTTATGTCCATCATTTTCTTACATTTAAGTGCATAAATTAACGTCATGATAATTTTTAATAAAAGTATCTTGAACTTCTCAGTCGGAGCGTCATCTACAATTATTACGGATACAGTAATTCTCCTGAGTATAAAAATTACGGTCTGTACTGTTTCACGGCTTTTTGATTATAGTAATCAAGAAAATGGCGAAATTTTTCAGAAAGAATTATGTGCTAGTTTTAAAAGTCGAAGTAAATAATTCTCGTTGTTATTTATAATATGCAACAATTAACATTTTAATCATTTAAATTTCATGCTATTACTTTTATGACTCCCAGTTCCACACGGAAACATCAAAAGCAATTGACATGTAAATTGGCTGTCGCCATTACATAACATACAAAATCTGAAAGCAGTAAAAAGCTTTTTAACAACAATGAAGCAATCCTTCCTCGAGTAATCGTTAAAAATTTATAATTGCTTTTTATTCATTGTGGTTTTAGCAGCAGTTAAGACTTCCATTGAAATCGATTAAATTACAGCCTTGAAAGAAACTCCTCTGAACAATCATTCTAGAGCAATTCTCGGTAAAAGTAGTTTAAATTGATCACAAGCAAGGTTCTCATTAGTGAACCTTTATAGAAGTTTTTAAAAACTATTAATTTGCCCGAATGTTGAGTAATTACCTTTTACTTTTAAATTACCACAATACTTCTTTACGCTAAGAAGTTTTATTATTTGTATTATCAAATTAAATCTTTTTACGGTTACAATGATGGAATGTATTTTTGAACCCTCATCATTATTACTCTCAAAAAAAAAAAAAAAACTAAAGGCGAACAATGTAATCGCTGAAGCGATACACTTAGTAAAAACTCTTAAAACACGAAACGAAGGAATAAAGAAAAAAAGGATTCAAAAGCGAAGAGTTTTAGAAATGAAGGACGAGAAAAAGAGGCAGATAATAAAAAGTTATCGACCCTTACACATTGGAAGACAGTTTGACGTGAGTAAAGTATTCGGCCGTTTACGACTTGGTAATGGCGTGTGCAGAATTGCGGGAAATTACATGTTAGTCGTGCATTGCCAGCAGCAACGCGAAAAAAGAGTAACGAGGAAATAAGAGACAGAGAGAAAGAGAAAAAACGCTTATTGTTTAAGCAATAAACAATTTCAGTGGAGTTTGGGTTTCTTTTTTTGCTTTTCTCTTGAAAAAATAAAAAAAAGGCGGATGTGTATTGGCGAAGTTAATGAATGGAAAAACATGAAGCATTCAAGAGGATCAAGCGGGTTTACAGCGACGCACAAATTAATTCAATTACTTTTTTAAAACAAACCATCATTTTTCAGAATGGTTTGGTAGAGAAAAAGGATTTGCTTTTCTGGTTAAATTGTGATGAATTGTCTGTTTTATTAATAATAAATCTAATATTTTTTATATTCAATTATGATTTTTATTTATTTACACATTGTTCAAGATTTCACGTACAGCTCTTTCTCGCTTTTTCAATGATTGATTACGCTTCTGCCTAGTGAAAAGAGCTTTATAAAAATGCAGAAGATTTATTACGAGGATTTTATGAAAAACAAAGACTTTTTCGTTTTTTCCCCCCCCCTCTTTCTTTTTCCATTCGTTTGCTACGATTTTGATGAATGGCTTTGAAGCAAAAATTTATGACGAGGTATTTTTACGGCGCACAATACATAAGAACGGATGGCAACAAATTGAAAAGCAATTCATGATCGAATACTTTTATTTCGAGTTGCCCCTATTGTCCTTCCTCTGAATAAAAGCAATACGACGCGAAACTACATTGAAAAGTAACAAAAGCCAAATTAAAGACCGGCGTTATTCTTACTAATAGTCTAAATACCGTGTCAAAAGACGGCAGTAAAATCAACGAGTCTGGCAAATTTAAGGTCCGTTTCGCAAAAATTCGTTAAGATCGACCCAGTTTTCGTCGGCTATCGGCCCATAAAATCAAATGCATTACAAAATCCGCGATGTAAAAGACCTAATGAGAGTTGAATTAAACGGCAACGTTATTTACAACAATGGTGCTCGTTAGACTCAAAGCCGATGAAAAATTTCAGGTTGCAATTTCGTTGGCCTGCCCCCCCCCCGTCCCTCTCCTCCAGAGCCGGCATATAGTGGAACTAGACCGCCACCGTCGGGCGATTTATTGCGTTATTAAAGCGTATATATAACTGCATCAAATTGCCCGGCACACATTTCGCAAACATTAGATTATCTCGTAAAGTATAAACAACCAAATTAGTTACCGAGCGCCGAGCAGCGTTAATAATTTAACGCCAGTACGAAAATATCGTCTTATTAATGTTTCCAAAGTAGATCTTTTCACTCGTTAAGCCGCTAAACATAGAAACTGCATTTGCAAGAGCCGACGGAGATTACGATCTCTTCGCGCCTTATTTGCCCCCTCCAGCTCTGGAGGCGAATCCTCGGAAGAGTTTTGCAGATGCTATTGTGCAGTTACTGCGCAGAAGAAAGCCATAAAGTACTCTCTATGGTTCTGTAATTAATATTGATTAACCAGATTAACGATCGAAATGAATGAACGATCTTTCGAGATTCAAGCCTTTCACTTAATTCGAGAATAAGGAACGTGGTGTATTTATTATTGAAGATTAAGACAAAGTAAAGTATTACCGACAGTGCACATAAATTACGTTCGAATGACTTTTAGTTCACTTAAGGCATGCAGTTTTCAATAGCCGCGAAAACATACGCGCAGAGTGCATTTATTTTATATAAGCACTGATTTATGCATCTAGAAGTGTATTATATTTGTAATCTTGATTGCCCATTTTCATAAAATTATACTCATTTCGATGCATCGAAAGCAGAATACGTTAACAATAAACGTCAGCACTGACATTCGAATTATTTCAACGTGTCGAAATCCGACTTTCCAAGTTTTGATTTCAGATTTATTTTTCGCCCAAGGTATGAATCAAATAACACTGTGACGATTGGAAAGGAAAAGTTCTAGCAAGCACCGAGAAACGCTGCAGAAAGAACTTGAAAAATCGAATGCGTCGCATGCCGTTGGGCGATGTAAACTTGTTCCTTTCCGTCGCTCGACATGCGATGTTGCACGGCGATAGGCCGCTTAGAGGGTGAGAAACTTTACGAGCTCGTTTCACTTAGTTCTCGTAAAAAGCTCATCTAATACCAGGAACGCTTTACGACGACGATTTTCTTTAAAGGTAGAGCACATATGAACCTCTGTATGAATGTGTCTCTTCTTTCCGGAAACTTTTCTTCGAGTATCCCAAACCGAAAACTCGGATAATTGGGAGTCTGTTGAACCGTGTTTATACGGCGAAAGAAGTTACGAAATTCGATGAGAAACAACCACAACAATAATTCCTAGGTTCTCTAGAATACTAAACTTTCTCCTTAGTTTAGCAAAAATGTTCGATAGTTTGTTTCGCATTTCTTACTGATTGATGCCTCTATTTTAAGCTAAATAAATATTTTGTTTGAAAATTCTCATTTCCGTCTTAATTTCTCGTTCAAAATTCACTTACGAGTTTTGAATTAGGCAAGGAAATTTTTATTGATCGTAAGGAAGCGAGGGAAATTGCACTTGCAAACTTTCGAAGTTGATGAAATTGCCTATTTCTTAAAAAGTATGTCAAGATGATACATTTCAGAAGTTGGAATAAGATTTTTAATGAGAAATTAATATATAGAAGTTAAGACAAGAAGTATACTTAGCTTAAATCGATAAAACAGAATTTAATTTCCATGCGAATAATACATTGCACACGTTAATTAGAGATTTGTTTCACAGTAGATTACATTAATGAATGTAAGATAGTGATACAATAGACACTTATTTAGTTTAACTAGTGAGGCGATTAAAAAATTAATGTCATAACATAATACAGCGATAAATAAAACGAAACCCCTTTTCGAAGTGAAAGCGTATCTTTAGAGTTTCATCGGTAATTAGTGTAATTAATTTAATTGCGAAATGCTAATGCAAGAATTTCATCACTCGAATAAAATGCGTGTAACGTACATGTTTATTACGAGAAATCCGTTTCTCCGGCGTGGCGCAAATTGAATGCAGTCGTTACCGCAGGGCGATTCATTATTTATTTAGCCGGTGCACGTCGGACATGTCAAGTAAACACAGGCTGCACCTGCGAAGGACCAAAAGCGCATCGTCGACAACGAGAAGAACATCGGAACAGCAGAGAAAAGGCAGCGAGAAATGGGAAAAGTCGGCGACTTGCGCAACGAAGCTAATCGACGATTTCTTAATCCTCGCGCAAACAAAGTATCATATATATCAATCAACTGTGACCTAACCTCGTAAGAAATCGAACAAAAGAGATTGTATGTATAAGGAAAAGTGAGCTGCGTAAGGAGATTATTTATGCTACCGGCGCATATCGAGGATTGATCTCGAGCGTTACTTTATGGGAGTCTGAGAAAAAAATGACGAGGAATGAAAGGAACCGACGACTTGATGCGAGGATCGAAATTGTGTGCTAAAAGATGAGCTGAAAGAGAGAGAGGATGATAATAGAGTTGGAAGTGAAAAAGGACGGCGATATTAAATTTTATTGCGGCATGATTCATTGGAAGGCTGGATAAATATCAATACACAATTTATATGTATAGTATTAACTTGTATTAGGTTTGTTGCGCAAGTCGATGTAGATGCAGATTGCGTGCGATTAGGCTATGCATATAATTTCCATATACTGAACCTGTAAATAACAATGAGGAGAAGGGAAAGGAAAAAAGTTACAGCAACGTTGCATTGCCGGACGAAAACTGAAACTCGCAAAAAAGTTGAGTCGAACGAGCAAACAAAAACGGAACAAGATTATGTGCATCGGCGGATAGAAAAATTTATGCAAATGCAGCTATAGCCTCTCTCACACATGTGCCTTTTGCAGAAAGGAAAATTATGCAAATAAGCGTTACTCATGCGAGTAATGACTATTAAACGTAATGATCATACATAAGAATAAAATTCGAAATTAACGGTAATTACGGTAATCAATCGCGAGTAAAAACATCGAAACGAAACGATCATTACACATTAAGTAATCTAAAGAGTCATAAAGTAAGATTTGAAATCTTTCCCGGAGAAACAAGTGGACATATAAATATCGCGGGGACAGGGAGTTTACGAGGAAGAGAGCCGGAGAGAAAGAGGGAGAGAGAGGGAGAGAATGAAAAATGCAAAGTGCCAAGAAACGGAGAGGAAAAAATAAAGGACGGAGAAGGAAGCACGGGAGGATAGTTTGCAGTTGGTTCGATCGTTAAAATACTGAAAATTATAGCCCGTGAAGTTATTTATTGCAGATTGCCAATTACCGAGCGCCTAGATTGCATTGACTGATCCAACCTAGTGATTCTCCTTCTCTCTTTCTTCCTTTCTCCCGACGTTCACCAGAAAGAGACCGTATCTCTTTCTCTCCGTCGGTTACTTCGTCATGTCCCTGTGTGCATAATATTATTTCGTTCTAAAGTTGCGTTAAAAAAAAAATGTATGGCCGGTGGTAACGTTGTCCGTGACGTTGCGAACATTTGAAATGCTCACTAGAGGTCACTAACGATCAATTATGCTACATAATTAGTTTCGAGTCACATTTCGGAAAAGCTTCCTGTGAATGATATCGATGCAGGAACGTAATGATAATTAGAATGTGTATCAATATATTTATTAACAGAATTTTGTGGATTCTAAATCCTCTACCTAATCTAAAAAAAAAATAAGAGACCTGTAAAAATGCAATAGTACAGTGGTTAAAAAAAATTTCTATATAATTTCAGACAATATTGTCTGCTGAAGCATTGAATAAACGTTTTAAGTTCACATTAAAGTACTAGCTCAATTATTTAAATTTCGCCGTGCCGCCTTGGTCTAATAAAATTTAAGAATATTTAATTTGATTGAAAGAGCCATTGTCTCCCGAAAGCAGAATAATTCACTCAAAGTTGAATAGACTGCATTTTTTTCTGCTATTATGTCTATTGCTCGAAAAAGAATAAATAGCACGAAGATTGGACGATAAACGGAGAGTTGGCGCGAAACTTTTCTCAAGCCCGAGTTGGCACACGAGAAAGAGCGTATATATATAGCGCTTTACTTTTTTCCTTTGTATGACGAGCTCTCTTCATGAAAGATTCAATGTCGTTACTTTGATTCGCGATTCTTATCGCCTTGAGTTTCTTCATGCAATGTACTTCTCTCTCTCTCTCTCTCTCTCTCTCTCTCTCTCTCTCTCTCTTTCTTTCTATTACAATCGCGGAATACATTTTCAGTTTTCTCTTTATATTCAAATTTTAAGATTGTTTTGTCTCTTTTGCTACTTGCGTTTTTTTTTTGTGAAGAGGAGGGGGGGAGGTAAAATTGCAAGTTCTGTTAAATTTATAATAGACAGAACCGTTAATTCCTTAATCGGATTCCCGATTATCATATTTATTAGAGTTATTTTTAGTCCATTTATTAACGAGTTGCATACTCATTTGTCGTTCGTTTTAAATAACGAAAATTGGCAGAACGTTTATCTAATAAAGAGGCTAATAATAATTCCGCTAAAAATATAATTTTCTTGTTATTGACGCGAGATTTTGTAATTTTATTCAAAATTTATTTTCGTTACTGAAAAAGTTACAATAACCATACCAGTGAAGCAACTAATTACGATTTTAAGCCCATAAATTTGATTTATCGACATGCACGTAAAGCTCAAAATAAGAAACTCACATAAATCATAGAATATATCAGAGTTTCAAATAATATTGGTCTTTAGAGTCTGAAAAATAAATTTCAAAATTGATTTCATAAAATTTTATTTACCAATCCTTACTCATCGATAAAAGAATTCAAATCGTCCCGATAAAAATAAAAGTTCTCAAGTTTGACAACTCATTATTTTTCACTTCCAAAGAAATTCCAGCTGCTTTCATAAATTATTAAGGTCGCTAAAACTCTAGAAAAAAGAAGAAAAAAAAGAATGACGAGGACGCCATGTACAAAAGACGCGGCATTTCCACAAAATTTTAAAGTCTAAAGAGATTGAAACGCGCGTAACGGACTTAATGGCTTTAACGCAAATGAGAACTTTATGAGATTTCAATGCTCGTAGAAAGACAAACGAAGGAGAATAGAAATAAAATAGCTTCACAATTCGACTCGAGCGATCGTAAGCTTCGTTCATTAAACGCATTCGAGGGCACGTACACGTAGGATCGGGGACTACGCGACTTTTAATAATCTAAATGCACTTCGGTGGAATAAAAAAAGAGTTCGTTAATAACGACTCGCAATAATGAATTCATGAAGTTCAAATAAATCAAGTTTCACAAAGTGCAAAGCCCTCGTGGACGTTGCACTCTCCGCGTCTCGTTACTATTGTGTGTCGTTAATGCGCCCTTCGTTTTGCCGCGCATTCTTACACGGCGCTGCAATCAGTCGAGTTTTATTACACGACAGTCGCTTAGGTCACATTAATCATTATTTTTTTTTTTTAATTTTCTTTTTTCGTTTGCGATATAGAGCAACCCGCTTTTGCGGATGTCAATTGCGGTAATGAAACGGTAGAGGCTTTCGAGTGAAAAACTCGACAGCTTGTATTTAAACAAAAAAAAAAACTTCAAACTTTGCATTTTTACCGGAATTGCACTCTTTGTAATTAGGCATGAAATAAAAGTAATTATCCGATGTACTTGATGCATCAGACATTATAGCCTTTACTTTAAAGTTCATAAAAAGAGTCTGTAATCTCGTGTATGCTGGATTTTCATTAGTCTGTAATTAAGTTTGCGTCGAGTCACTAATTAGCTCTTGTCTTTTTTTTTTAAAGAAATTAGAGACACCTTGTCAGAGCGTACATTAGTCACGCCATCTTTGAATTTAAAAGCACCGGTGCCACGTCGGTCGTTACAACTCTTTAGTCACTTCGGGCTCGGTGAGCGGATGTTTACCGTGGCGTGGCGTGCAGTGATTACAATTTTTTACTTCGCTGTTTAATTCGCAAAACGTAAAAGCTCGATTCTTCACTTTTTTTTTTCTCTCTCTCGATTGTATACAAGCTATTGAGCCATCGACGAAACTCTCCGGCAAGAGGACCGGAACCTTTACAGGCAAACTCGCCGGCTATAAATAATTAGCGAACAGCTGTTAATGTCTCTTCGTTAATTTGAGTTCTTTCTCCTTGAAAGAGGGCAGGAGCGAGAAGTGGGAGGGGGGAGCAGCAGGGATAAGAAAGAGGAAGTGAGCGTACCTGTTCAGCCATGTTGTAGCCGTCGTGCTGCTGATGGTGATGGTAAGACGATTGATGCTGTTGTGGCACGTTCAGGGACAAGTCGAGGTTCTCGCTTCTCTGCAACAGAAAATCAACGTTTTATTACTTTTTAATCCTACTTATAATATAAAGAACAGGACGATATTAGCCAGCAGGGACACCGGCACAGTCATTTTTATCCATTTATTTTTATGTACTGATGGAATCGCGGTGTGATTGTATTCGGATGTGAATAGACGACCTATATTTTAGATTGCTTCATTAGAAGTGAATTAAAATTGCTTTCAACCGCAACGTATTGCATTAGAAACGCGGAAACAAAGGTTCTATCTCAAACATTCTATCCCACATTATAAATATCTCGTGTTGCGCTGCAGTTGATACACGCAAGTGGGATAGCTCGGCTCTAAATTTACGTTAACCCACATCGAAGCTGATAAAGCTTAAAACACACTGTTTAGCGTGTAAATAAAATATATGTGGCTCCACACTCGATTCTCGCGTAATCGAGGCGCGAAATCCGAAAATTCACCGAGATTCGTCTATCGGGCCCCTTGACGAACTGCAATCCACATTTTCGCGATAAAGAAAGAGGAAGAAAAAGCGGGCAATCGCGAGGGAAGTGCGAATCGATACCGCAGTCAATGCCTCTCCTTTTCATTCCTATAACGCGAGAGGAAAGCGCGCGCGGTAAAGCAAATCGAAAATGCACTCGGGGCCGCAGAGGCGCGTGGAAAACGAATCGATACGACCGACGGATCGGATATTCGCGAGCAAGGACTAAACGCGAGAGGGAGAGAGAGAGAGTTTCGTCAAATTTCAGAGCGGCCGCGGAACTCGTCGAATAAATTAATTAAGTTCGAGCTTCGCGTGCAAGCCAATTGAACCCATCGATCAAACACGACAAGACAGGCTTCTAATGGAATTCCAAACTAATTCGCCGATGCTACGAGCGAGAGCGGGGAAAGGTCGTCGACTCTTGGAATCCGCACGAGATTTCCGCCTGCCGTTGTTGCCATTTTTTTTTTTCAGAAAGAGAAATTGCCACCTTCTTCTTTGCAAATAAGCCTTCTTCTCTCGTTGTGTGCATATACGCGTAGAGTTTGCATCGAGGAGAAAGTTTAAACGGTGCGATGCGTATGTTTATACGATGGCTTTTCAAAATTAATGCGCACGAGAATAATTATTACACTCGCCGGTATTTGAAGTAAGATGTTTCGAAGTAAGATTAAAAAATTTCGAACGATGAAAATAATTTCCTGCCGATGAGATAACGGCGTACTCGATAAGATTGAAGTTGCTCATAAATTATTAAAAAAAGCCAAAGTAAAATGTACAATTTAAAGCTGCTATTAAGATTAATGCATTAACGTACCGAATACAGTAAGTCCGAGAATAGAGATAGGAATCTAAAGTCTAAAGCGACGTGCATTACGTGCTCCAAAGCGACTCGAATTTAAACAGTTTGACGATGTATACCAAAGATCGGTATACAATCGCTGAAGTTTCGCAAGCAAGCGCGCACTGACTTCAATTACTGCATGGACATCTCGTTGCGCAGCACTTTATATATGAATGCCAGTAAACGGTAACAAACGTAAACCTTCTTTGCTCTTGTTTTGCGATAAGATTATATGCGTTCCTTTGGAAATTTTCGGTTCGATCAATGAAATCTTCTAGGATTCGCGGAAACTATTGCACGGACTTGTTTGACTTGAGTTGGTACATTTTTTAGCGGCGTTACGACACGAGGACGTATTTTTTAACTTGCAAAAGCGCTTGCGTAATGTTTTTGCGTTATGACGAGTGCGGTTAAAATTAAGATTTTAACCTCGCTCACATTTATTTACTCGGAGTGCCTAAATCGCTAATTATTCAAAATATTTTTTAATCATCGAACGGTGACTTTCGAAACGTCTTTTTAGTAAAAATAATTGAATACATACGACAGGATGTGAACGTGTAATACGAAGAACAAGCAGCCTATTTCTGTAAAAAATTTTCGCCTCGATCCTCTTTCGTTCCCTCTTCTTTTCAAGTATAAAAAGGCTCGTTGGGTAAACATTAGCGAGAGGAGTAATAGAGAGAGTCAACATAAAAAAAAAAGAAAACTTTTGACGAGTCTTGCGTGTGCACAGCTGTTTCTTGGATAATAAAAAAGAAGGCACACACTGCCAGGAGTAAGTGCTTACGAGGTGAGTTTCGAAATATTTCTCTCTCGAATCTGATGAATTTTCTCATTACACGAAAAAACGATCGAGTACGTAAATCATATTATTATGAAATACCGAGCGCGAGACACGCGGATATTAAAAATTGTAGTTATAACATTTTATCGCTGTATTAAATTTCGATTAAAATTTTTATTAAAAAGAAAAAAAAGAGATGTAGAATTTTTTAATTAAAAATACTTCCGCGAAATCGATTGAACCAAAAGTTCATTTTATTGAAATATCGCGCAGTCAAGTTTTAAGCGAAGAATATCGAAAATTTCATTTTTTAATTAAAGTTCCTTGTTTCTTCACAGCTTCACATGTATGAAATTCATGTTCCTGCGAAAATTTAATGAACTCCTTCGCGAGCATCAAAATAAATGCAATAATTCGATATTGAAACGTTTGCCGAACGAAAGCACGACGCCGAAGACGAAAACTTTTCGACGTTCTTGCCCAACTACACAACTTTTTCACGTCCGTACATAATAATAATACTTTCTCGTATGTTCCGGCCGGTCATTGCGAAAGCGCGTTTTCTCCGCGCTCCAATTCTTCGCTTTTCGTAAGAAGGCCTCGCGCAACGCGAGATACGCGCCTCTCTCTTTCTCTCTCTCTCTCTCTCTCTCCTACGATGAGCGATAAAAATGGCTTCCGCTTTTGTACTTTGTATGCGCACAGTCGGAGATGGAAACGAGATCGGCGGCCGTTTTATTTAGGCGAGAAAAGGACGCGATTGGACGTTGAATTCCATCTGGAGCGCGGAAATGCCTGTGTTGATATGGGGAATATTCTTTGGTTACTGATATTTTATACTTTATCTAATATTTACTTATGGATTCACGAGGATTACACTTGAAATCAAATATCGGACAAGATGTTTTAGCCGTTTGGAATACTCAAAAAGTTTTATCTTTTTCGAGATAGAAATTTTAATTTATGATGGGGAAAAACGTCCTCGTAGAAATAGATAAATGATAAATGCAATAAACGGGCATTTTATTTAATCTTGAAATGTTTACAATTTTTTTAAGAGCGTTTAAAATTGACTAAATTTTCGATTAAGGTAGACAGAACAGTATTTTGCAAAAGTTTCAGTTATTGATTGATATGTGCTATATTTTATCCAAAGAACTAAAGCAGTAATACAGAGAAATAAATGAGATTCTCTGCTTCATATAATTAAAGAATTCATTTCAATTGCAAATGCATTATAATGAAAAATAAAGCAATAATATCATTGTATTTCATCTACTAAGGCACGCGTATGCAATTAAACCGTAAATGCCTCTGCAAACGCTGCGAGTTTTTGAATTTGCTTTATTAATTGCAAAATACATTTAAATTGCTAATTACGGCCTCAAAACGATAATAATTTAATAAATAATTACATTGCGCCGAGTGCTTGCGAATAGAGTTGCACCGTCCGTCAATTAAAAATATCATTCAATTACAATTTGCACATCCATTAGCCTTGTTAAAATTAGAACTTAAATAATGTAACATAATGAATTACTATGACTGCCCGTCGGATAAAAGCTAATAGTACCTCTCTGTCTCTCTCGCGCAGCTCTATCGATTTCGTCCAATTTCATTCTTTTCTCGAGATAATCATTGGCAGCTGGAAAGCTTTTATTTTTGTACCTGATTTTTTATGAGAATTTTTATACGATTTACAGTGCGGTTCGATTTTTTGGCATAGTAGATTTAATTAAAGTAAGACAATTGAATTCGATTACGCCAACAGAGTTGCGACTTAATTAATTCAAACCGTGTTAATGTCATTCCTGAGTGAATTCAATTGAGTCTAGTAACAGTTTAACAAATAACAAGTGACTGTTGAAAGTTGAATGCGTAAGAAAAAATTTAAACTGGTTGTAATAATGACATGCTGAAATATTTATTGTAAAAACCTGTAGTAATAAGGTGCGGGATTGGTCAATCGTCTTTACATCGCACTAATTCACTGCGATTATCATAAAAAAAGAACCTTTAATAGATCAGCTCTAAAGCAACTATTTGCAATAAATAATTGACAGAATGTAGTTGTTTTGGACTTAAAAGTGTCCCTAAGTAGCCTCTAAAGACGAAAGACCTGTGTCGTAATTTATAATGGAAAAGGAGCCTAACCGCGTATAATACTTTTCGCTACACTTACAGCAACGGAGCCTAAACTGTTATACCCCTACGGAGAGCAGAAACAAGAGGGTAATGAAGTCAAAACTACAGTTCGCGCTGAAAACCCATATAGTCTAATAATATAAATGGAAGTATCAGTTTACGGGGGCGTGCTAGCTTCTATCGATCGGAGATGCGGAGCAGACAGCTCTGCCAATGACCTGTTTCTACAAAAAAGAAAAAAAGAAAAAAAAAGAGCAGTCGATGTAAGCACTTCAATTTTATGGCGAGATCGATTCGAGCAATTGGAAGCTCTATTTAATGCTTTACAAGAATCTTTGCAGACTTTCGAAAGTAAAAAATGTTTTTCAGGGTTTTCGACGATTCGAAACATTTTGTGCAATAAATAAAACGGGTAATCGGTTAGAAATAATGTACCAATAAAGGAACTGTTTCAAAAAAAGTTTGACGAAGCGACATTTTATTACTTTAGTATTGTATTATTTCAAAATGATATCATAAAAGATGTAGCAGTGCTGTAGAAATAATAACTTTTCAGTGGTGAAAGGAAATGACGAAATTATTAAAGAAGAATTTAATGGTTAATGCGAGAAATTGTTCAAGTGAAATGCATCATAAATGATGAGAATTACGGGAAAGGACAGCTCGTAATAATCGTTAAAGGAAGCGCCTTGAAAGGATAGAGTGAAGCGATAAAGATTTCTACTTTATCGGCGTCGTTATTAATATCGTCATCATCGCATCTACATCTTCGCGATAAAATAAAAGCGAAATTAGTAAACAGATACTATTAGATACAATAAGAGCTGCAATAAAACAAGAGCAATTGTTATTTCTCGAGCGCTCTTTAACAGATATGACAGGTATTCCAATAAAGATCAACGTGCGCAGAGTCTCTTGCGCTTCAAAATGACTTTCACCACCTGCACACTTAATAAATGACCCAGAATAGCTAACTTTCAACTCTCCACTAGCTTAGAATGACGTCTTATTGACTATAAGTCTCATGCTATTACCTCGTTACGAACGCAAAATGTGTCTTAAAGGTAAGTGAAATTTTAATACAACTTTTTAACTTATTGAAATTTCTGACAGGCTTCTTGGGGACTTTCTGCAACATTCGTTAAATTCGCATTACTTCAAACAAACTTTCGTTATTAATGGCCTATTTCTGGGTATTTCTCAAAGAATCGATAATTTTTCATCAATCTGTTTCAACTGACGATATCTTTCTACACGTCTTTGATTCACGTAAACTTTATAAAATTTATGAGAAATTTGGATTATAAAAGGCACATTGCGCAGAATGGAAACGTGCAGCTTAAATATACCATCAAGGCAGAACACAGAAACTACTCTGACGATTATTTCTGTAATAAAGCACGTAATATCAATGCTCTCGTAGCTGTGTATGCGACAAATGCAAGGGAGAAGGGACAGGTGATATTTGAGATTACAGCAGAATATTTCGTTGTAATGAACGCGTAGGAATTTCTGAAATAGGCGTTAATTCAGCTGCAGTTTGTAACGAAATAAGCGACCTAACATTATTGAAGATTGCTTTCTAAGAAAAGAAAGTAATAACATCAATAAAGATGTTATTATTAGAAGAAGTTCCATAACTTTCTTCTCTGTGTATATAAAAAAATTGTACTGGTATTGAAAATTGTGCAGGGGTCATTTTCATAAAAAAAGTTTAATACAATCCAAGAATTTCATATGATTAACAGGGTAGAAAATAAGTAATACTGCGAGAATACTTATTTAACGAAAAATTTTAATATTCATGAAGTTCAGAAAATATTTCTTAAAAAAGAAAATTTATATGCAGAATTCTTTTGTTATTCTTTCGTTTTACTTTACATTGTAAAGTTGTACCTTTCATCTTTAAATAAAGAAGTAAGCAGTTTCTAAAATAAACTGAAAGAACTGAAAAGAGAAATTTTACTCAAACCATAAACAGGATACAAAGCAGGATACAGTCTTTCGAAATATAACTTATTTTTGAACGTGTTTTATTAGGGTTAGCACGGTTTGTATACACATTTGAACATATTAAAAAGGTTCTTTTACAGCTTTTAGGTTTCATTCGATTTACGTCCCTATTTCAATTTAAAAAAAATGTTTACGTAACATTGCGGTAAAAATACAAATAAAATTCAATTCAAATAAATCTGTAAATGCGTATATTTTCATTCCGCGGAGGCAAAAGTATCTTTCTTTATATAGAAACAACATAGGGGAATTTTAATATACCGTCGCAATATCCTGTTCTACGCCGAGTGTATTATATTCCCCCAGTACTTTCACCGCACAAATACGGACAGAGCCATGAAACACGATATACATTCTATTAATAACGTTCAAATTACAAACAATACGTGCACGTAATGTTTAAAAAAGCTGCGATCGGTTTACGTTTGAATCGACGATGATGAATCCAGGCTTCTGGGGGTATAAATTTAAATTAAAATTATCCCGGCAACTGCCGAGTCGGGAGGCGAAAAAAGGGATCATCGAAGCGCAAAGTAACGAAACCTGTTTGAACATTCGATTAATTGGCAATTTCCCAGAAGCCGCGCGCTGTTTTTTTCTCGCGATCGCGAAATCAGTTTTCGGCCGTTCGGTAACAACGCCGTTATGCAAAGAAAACAAGGGATATAGCTGCGAGCTTATTCAGCTTTACTTTGACAGTTCGTCTGAAAATGAGAGCAAGATAAAAAAGTTTTATTTTTTCAAAGAATCGAAAAAGCGTATTTACTTTAGCAGGTACATTGTATAACTCGTTTTTTCTATTACGAGGCCCGGAACGCTTTGTCTGTATAGAAAAAAAAGCAGGGTGGGACGAGAAGATACAGATTGACGGATAAAGCTATATATACTCGTGAAAGGGAAGAAGGACGCGCAGCGGTTGCACGCGACGCTTTTTTGTTCGTTCTATTCAGGCCTGCAGTGTTTGATCTGCTAATTCGTGTTTGCCCGTCTCCCCCCTCGCTTTGACTTTGCCCTCTTCATCTTGAGGTTGTTTTCCGCCAACCCCCCGCTTCTCATCGGCTTCGTTTTTCGAAATTGTTTATGCGCCTGTTTACAGTATTTGCCGTCGTTTTCGTTTAATTCCGTATATGGCCGGAATTGCCATAAAAGTAGATCATATTTTTCAGCCCCTTCTCTCTCGCTGTTTCCCTCTAGTTTCCCGTTTTCCGCGCAGAATAGGAAAGGCTTTCAGATAAATTGAAATTTTCGTTTTATTCACTTTTTGGCGCGATATTAAAACGCTTTTCTCCTTCCCTCAAAGGCGAAGGGAAAGAGAGAGAGAGAGAGAGAGAGAGAAGGGTTTTTTTTTTAAATTATGCAACACCAATGCTATTCTATTTATGCATACAGTTGCACGTGTGCACTCGTTTACATTTAACACATGTATGTGTGCCGCGTGAGTTTAGACTCTCCGATCTAGTTCAAGTAAACATTCAACTGGCTTTTTCTTCTCCTTCTGTTTTTATTTGTACGCTGATACTCCACATTGGGATACATGCCACTGAATCATCATTATGCAACTTCTAGAAAAATACGCAGGTACACGACGTTCCAAAAAAGAATATTTTCAACCTTTGGATATTCATGTTGTTGTTGTAAATCGAAAAATTATGAAAATGAGAAAATGTTAATACCAGCGTAAAGTGAAAAATTGAACTAATTAAATTCCGAATTCAGTTTCACTATGAGAATATTCGCGGAATAAAGCAATTCGATACAACGAGCAGGAAGATCGGAACGGAGAATCCTTACACCATTGAAATTCCATCCATCGTAGCGAATTCAGCTTCTATTAAATTCGCCCGCTCGGAAGGGAAAACCGTTTCGCCAACAGCGTAAAGGTTATCGCCGCGCGGCGCGCAACAACGCAAGCCGAACGCGACTTGGCGCGCATCAATTTTTTAAAGTCACGCACGCGCGCGGCACCTATTTATCCCGTCGGCGGTGTAACAGCTCGTTCGTGCGACGAAAGCGCGAGTGGCTGTTGCGGGGGGGTGGGGGTAACGTTTTTTAACATCCGGAAGAGCGGCCTTCTTTTGCTTTTCCGAGAAAAAGTTTATAGCTGCCGATTCCGCCCTTTTGGAAGTAAAGGCTCTCTCGACGAGGTTCGAATTTAGGTTAGACGTAAATTGCGCCGATTCGAAATTTGAAAAAAAAAGCTTTCATAGAGCAAATTATTCACGGGATCAAAAGCAGGTTATGATAATGTGAAATCTAATTAAATTTCACGAGTACGTCCGAGCGTTCATTGTAAAATTCACATTTATTACAGTGCGCTCGGTTGCGAAATAAAAAAAAATACAGAGAGAAAAGGGATATGGATGTTTGCGTCGGCAAATAAACGTGATAAATGCGCAATGAAAAGAGCTCGAATAATTCGTGCAAACAGTTCTGTGAAAAAAAAAATAAACACTTGCGTAGGAAGTTTTAAAATAATAAAATTGAAAAAACAAAGCTGGCCTTTTCAAAACAGTGCTTAATATATAAACAAGCCCGGTGTAAATATTGCCAAGCGAATTGAACGCAAAATACAGTCGGAATTTTTTAATTAATGCAGAGATGTTTACGCATAATGTTCAAAGCGAAGCCGAGCGTTTTCAGTAAATCTGAAAAATTTACATAACGAGGATTTAAAAAAAAAAATGCAACGAAACTTAAATACATCATTATCTGGAAAAGAAAAAGCAGAAACGAAAAAACTCTCTCGCCCATTAACATGTAAGCGAATACTCATAAGAGTAAAAAAAGGACAGCTTTGCTCTTTAGCCGAACGTTTGAAAGGCCTCGCTTAAAATATCTAACACAAATAGCGTCGCGTGCAATGGCAGGGATTTCACTTAAAAGACAAAAGGCAAACTCGATTTTCTTCGTCCCCGGCAGGTATAAAAATTAAGTAACAATCCCAGAGCCGTAGCTTACAAAAGCACTGACACATTCTCTCTCCTTTACACTCTCTCTCTCTCTCTCTCTCTCCCCCCTCTTTCCACATCCAATTTGCGCTCTGTGTGCTTTTAATCTCGTACGTGGGCAGGTCGATGGACGTAAAGAGAGGCGCGCGAGACTGTGTGCGTACAAGTCTCGTTTGTTCGGTCGAAATGAATTCTCGCGGCGCGGGGGTGAGGAGCAAAACAGAAAGAAACGACGGAGAGAGAGAGAGAGAGAGAGAGGAGAAACAAAAAACGTTGACAATGCAGGGGAGGGGGGGAGGGGAAACAGAGGAGCTGCGGCGAGACGCCGGAAGAGTCTGAGCGGCCGATATGGAATCGATTTGTCCTTCTCTTTACCCGCTCGCTCTAATCAAAAGATGTTTCGCTCTATAATCAGAAGATAATGACCTATAAATAAAAAAAAAAAGCTGCTTTTCATTCGCTGCAGAAATAGCATTATTCTCGGGGGAACGTTGCTTGTATTCCTGCGCGGTATATAGAAGCAGCGAAAGCCGTATCGATTGGTCGTGCCGGCGTGCGTTAGCCGCTTCTCCTTGTTCGCTCGTTACGAATTTTCTGTGCGAGCAAAGAAACGAGAGAGGAGACGAGCCATTAAGCGTTTTACTGCGATTTGTTTGGCTGCTCGAGCACGAAATTAAACTAATTTAATAAAGGAAATTCCCTCGCTCGCCGGCCAACGGAACAGTGATTAAACGTTTGCAAGATGGAAACTCGCGGTAACCGTTTATTTGACGTTAGTTTAAAGAAACTAGGATTGCATGTCAATTATTGAACTGGTTAACAACACGTTAATTAAATCAAGCAGAAATAAACACGAACGATTTCGGGGCAGTATCGCTTATGTACACGAGAATCCGAGCAAATTTCAATTTTTCCGCTGTTTCCCTTCTTATACGATCCATCAAGTGGTGCGCGCGCAGCCTGCAATTTTCTAAATACGACCATCATTTTTCTCCATTTCGTCAGTCGGAAAACGCAATAATGAATCGAGGACGCATTAAGGTATTTTCTTATTAAATTTACGTCCGGGCAAGTTTCGTTATTGAATTCGCTTTCGGGGCATTCATTACAGTCCCGAGTAATAAAGGATGTGTAACAATGAATAAAACCTTTATCCTTTCCTTTCTCTGTCGCGACTCTGCGATTGTAATCCTCTTTCTATTTTCGTTGCGCCGCGCTCCCCTTTCATTTCGCGCACAATCTACTTAACTACACAATATAAGATTAATGCATTCGGTAATTTACTTTATATTGTTCCTTAAAAGAAGAAAAAAAAAAAAACATGCCTTCCGCCTCGCAGTTATGAGAGTAGTCACTTTTATCGCGTGCTCGAGTGTAATTTGTTTTATTTAAAAGATGTATTATTACGCAAGTCAGACAATTTTCGAAGGCAATTTCATTGCGAATTCGCTGCCTCGAAGATTCAATATGTATGCAAATTAACGCTTGATAGTTTCTCTCATTGTTCTTAAAATAGTTTCTGCGAAAACTTTACGGGCCTTTTTCCATTTTTATCGCGCGCTCAGAATTCAATTTAATTTAATCATTACCACTGCTCGCGGATACACACGCCGCGCGGCCTTATCGCGCGTCGCCATAAACAATCCAAACGGGACTTTTACACATTTGTGTACGCGCACCGATATATTTCGCGGCGTCGGCCGGCGATTTTAATGCCCCAATATCTTTAGAAAGCATATTTATGAATAAAGCCTTGTCTAATCTAATCCTCCACTCCCGACACTTCGAAGCACCTGCCTACGCGAAAGAGACATTTAAATATAGATTCAGCGATAGCTATTACGAGTTCGCGAGCGTCCACTTTCTATGCTCGCCTAGTATACTCGAAGGAAAATATGATCGGGGCCTTTAAAATACTATAGAAACTTCAGATAAAATACAGGCAGACTTTTTATTGCCTTTGGAAAGTGTGCAAGTATTTTTTCATACAATTCTTGTTCTGGCTTCTTTTTTGCACGTCGTTGCGTAAAAAATGTTTTTACAAAGTAAGTCTATTGGATTAAAAACAGCCGCGGCAAGCTTAGGAAATCGATAAAATTTTTTCATCAAAAGTGCGGGAATCGAATTGCCGGACCTTTCGACTCGATAAATACGACGTAATTCCTTTAATCCACTTTGAAACTTCAATGTCATTTTCCTTGATTAAATTCACTGATCGGCGAATAACAACGAGACATTGAACGTAACGAACAAAATCAGGTCGACAGTAAATAATCATAAGCCCGCAGAACTTACACTTACCGTGCATCCTTTTGTACATAAAAGGCGTTCGTTTGCAAGTTTGCTTGCAAAATCAATTACAGCGAGAGAGACAAAGATCTCGAGCTCATAACGGAAGTTTCGTGACGCGAATAGAAACGATTCATATCGCAGCGTCGTTGAACAAAGTGAATAAGAGGTCGCTTTCGCGCGTCCAATCCTCTTTCGAGGCATATTATAAACTGCGATGGCTTTTACTTTCCGTTTGGTTAGCAAATAATGGGAAGCCGTTTTTTCGTCGGATAATGAAAGCCGTTGAAACGTGCAAATGTATGATTAATCCTCTAATGGTATACCAAGAAGCCGTAGCAAAAGTGAAATACAGTTAGTAAATTGAGATTGATTCTATTGTTTCTCTTGTTCGCGAATAGAACGCTTTTAGAATGGCGTATTTTCAAAGTGCATTTGCAGAGCGAAACAAGATTAATAAATTCTGAAAAGCAGGACGATCGGGACTACTGTGAGAAACGACGAGGCAACGTAGGGAAAGATAGATCATTACAGTTTTAACCGGGACAATTAATAGCCCCGGCAATTTACGAAAACAAGTTTTCATTTCGTGCAACGTTGCTTCAAAGCAAAATAATACTCGTTATTCATTTACGTTCGCTTGAAATTTCGAATATACTATTATCATTAGCCGCCAAGCGCACTTTTTGAATTATAACGTTAAAGCGGCCAATGGAAAATCCGTTACCTCGGTTTTTAAGCAAGCAAACGGATTTTCTCCTCGCACGACTCGTTAAATGCTATCTACCTAATGATTGCTTCATTTACAGAATAAACGAAGAGATTAATGGCAGCTCAATGGATTTCGAAAGAAAAATGCAGTATTTCGATAAGACCTATCTTTGTTGGAACGTCAATAATAACAATAATGACCCAACGCAATTCAGTGCGCAATCAAATCAACTCCAAATAACTTGCTTTTAGAGGGGAAATACCAGAAATGGGAAAAATGGAGAAATTATTATAAAGCGAATTATAAGGGATGAATGTAAGAGCGTTTATTAGTATTAACGACACAAACGCATTGGTCACATATATCGAGTTACGACTGGGCTTATTAATATGCTTGGCTTGCAATTGCGTCCGTCTCGCGTGGAATGCCGTGTCATTACGACATCTCGCAGTACTGAATTCCGAAGGTAGCGTGATTTCGAGAATGAAGTTATATAGCCTGATCAATTGTGCTGAATTACCAAAAATTCCATTTACCCTCCGGATCGTAAATAATGTCTAGCTCCTTTTGATCCCAGTTTAGAATTATATATGTTTTCTGCTATTTACGGCCTGGGTGGAAATAGAGCCTCTACCGTATTGGAGGAGTATTCTATTTACACAGACTTTTTCTGGCTTTGGCTAGGTTTTACAATAACCTAAAATAAGATTAATGAGTTAAATATAGCGCGGATCTATATAAATTCAGCGCGATGAATATTGTAAGTATTGATTTGGATAAAAATACTCCGCCGATATGCGACCTACTGCAAGACCGTAACATAAAACACTGCGAGATGCATAACAACCACGAGACGTGAACATTATTTTGCTAATTAAGTAAAAACAACATATTAATTCAAGCGAATAATATTAACGAGTGAATCGTTTTGTCCCGCGCGAGAATTGGAATTTCGCGAGTACGAACGACAAATAACGCATTATTTAATAACGAAAGTTAAAATACAGCCAAATCGAAAATACAATTTGCCTCCCCCCCGATCTCCTTCTCTTCTTCCGCGTCCGCTCCTCCCTCCCTCCACTAGCAATCAATAAAGTTTTGTACAAGTCCATAAATTATTCATTGCGCGCAATACATAAATGTAAATCGAGTGAATTTTCAAAATGGCTACGCTTGCGTTCTCCTAAAGCAAACTTTACTGGGCTTTATCGCATTTATAACAAATTATTATCGATTCGCTGCTTAATGCGGAAAATGACTGCCATTTCGATAACGGCCGTCTTTCTAATATTATAGTCGTTGAATGCATAATTAATTTTGCGTTACTCCTTCCCGCACCTTCAAAACATAATAATAATAATAATGAACATCTCCGGCGACTTTTTTTCGTCGGAATGGTTATGGTCGAAATCTGGTTTACTATTCAGGCTGAATATATGCATGTACGTACGTGTAGATAATTGGAATATTAATATTATGTATACTCCAGCTATTCCTATTTCTTTAAATACACTGCTTATTTTCAGAAGCGCTTCTTTCATTCAGCTACATTCAGGATATACGATTACATTACATCAGTCTTTATATAGCAAACAAAGTGTTCAGCAGATAGTTAAAAAAAAGTAAACCTTTATAATGAACTCTGAAATAGAGAACCACCTTAATAATCATGAAAAACAAATTAATATTACAACAAACGAGAAGCGACGCAAGCGGAAGTCCAGATAAGACTTAAGGAAACAGTGCATAAAGAACAGGCAAAAAAAAAAAAAACAAGGAAAGAAGGAAAGATGGTAACTCTCTCGAAAGAAGCAGATAAGATTATTACTTTCTCAAGGCAAAAAATAAACAAAAGAAATGAAGCAGTCAAGGCGCGTTGGAAAAAGAAATTAGTTTCAAAGCGAAAAAGGAAGAAAACGAAAGGCACTATTGAAGATCGGATGAGGACTCGCGCAGGAGGTTAAAAAAAAAGGGGTTAACACCCTGTTCACTCAACATCTACGCTCTTCCTTATCGCGGCGAGAGGTGCGTAGGTGGAGAAAATGTAGACTCGGTCTATTTGCGGCCATTGCTCGCATTTGCAATCTTTTCCCCTTCCAGCGGGCTGGTGCCGCTTCCTGCCTTACGGATGCTCTTCGTTACGTCAATTTTCTCGTCAGACGATTGTCGATTTAAGCAGCTTCGTTTATCAGTGATGGACTTTAGAGATGTAAAATTTCCTAAAATCGATTTGTGGCTGTGTTTATAAATATTTTTTGCAAAGGAAGAATAAAACAAAAGAATAAAAAATAGCAAATGTATACATTATATTTTATTCTTAAAATTTGTCGAAAGAAAATGAATGTTAAACGAAATAATATTGCTAAATTTATAGTACGAACGAATATCGAAATCAATAGGAACATGCACTTTTGAAAATAGTTTCAAATGACTTTTTTCTTTATCAGTTAAACACAGGAAACCGTAATCATTATAATTTGAAACAATTATTATAATAACCCACCGTAAAGCCATAAAAACGACTTCCTTTCCAAAATGCAGTCGATAAACATAGTTTTATATTTTCATAATTATAGGTAATACGCAAGTATTTATAACCTCCAGTCACGTGCAATAAAATATGAAAAGTCCAAATGGCGATCTTTGTAATATACATTTTTCCCGTATCTCCTTCTATTATTAAACGCGCGTTTGTTTTCCTTTCTCTTTGATTACGCGTCCGGAAAGTAGGTTTTTAGCACGCTGAATCTGAAATAAAGGATCTAATAAAATTATCATAACGTAAATCGTGGCTGGTCATTCCTTTCAAACTCTTTTTTCTTCGAGCAGCGAAGAATAAAAGCTTTTTCAAAACGTTATCTTCGCCAAATTATCGCTCAAAATGGAAAGTGCATTTGGTTCGATTGGTGGTGGCAAGAAAAACATGTTTTCTTCTTAACACGAAGCGCAAAAAGAACAAGGTAAAATGCCGTCAACACTGACATTAATAAAACATTACGCGAACGGGAAAGTGTACACGTTGGGCAAACGATGAGAATGAACGTTCGCTTGTTTGCTTGTTAATTTTCTCCGCAAACGAAATTACCTCTCTTAACTGATCGAAATTCAAATTCTCCAGTTTTGAAATCGTTTACTTTGCCGTTTTTCTTTTTATCGCGTTATTGAAATCGACGCATGATTCATCCGCGACTTCGTTCCTTACGACGATCTTTCTCTCCTGCCGAGTCTTTCTTCTTTTTCCCCTTTTATTGAGTAGAATTTTCTAGTAGTGCGTGTACGCGTTAATCATTGCGCGCCGAGGAGATCGCGGCTCCGATAATCGAGTGATTCATTCCGCGGTAGACGTTTTCGCGATACTGTGTGCGTATGTATACGTGTACGTGCTTTTCCATTTTCCTCCGAGCTAATTTATCGCCTTCCTCACTTTTTCGGAATGCCGAGATTGAGAGAATTTACATCGATCTCGCTAATTTACATCGATAGAATTCGCTGTATCAGATTGAAAAAGGAGGAAGGGCTGATTTTACGTACGAGGAATCCGATAAATCTCGGAAAGGCTCGAGTAGCGAGTTTTTTTTTTTTACCTTTCTGCGCGATTTAATTATACGAGCGCACTGATTTATCGTTTTGTTTAAACAATATTTAAGACGCGGATGGGCCTCGCTGTTGTTTTTTTACAGTTATTAAGCGCAAAATTAAAACGCGAACTGAATTTTTTTGTCGTTAAGTGATTAAGCGCGAAAGTCTCAATTAGCTACACGAATGCCTCTCGTGATTTATCGTCGCAAATAAGCAATTTGCAAAGTTGTAGTAATGGGCAGGTTTGGAATTATTTACCGACTTGACCTGATAAATGAGCCTGGCTGCCTTTTTAATACTAACAATGATGTAATTCTTTTTACCTTTAACTTCGTTTCGGAATTAGCCGTTTTAAAATTACATTGCATTTTAATCCCGGCCTTAAAACGACCTCAACACGATGGATCCATTCCGCAATTAAAATTGCTATCCTTAAAAATCCAATCGACTCGGCATCCTAATGAAATGAAAACCGAGTCTTGGATATTGCGAGCCCCGAAGAAAGAATATAGTTTTCAGCTGTTGCCGAAACAATTACGGCACTCGCCGTGAAAGACCAATCGTCCAATTAACGCTTTGGCGTTCTTTAATTTAACAGCCGAAAGAACAGGCGCCGTCAATCGGAATCGCCCGCTTTCGAGTCGAATGGAAAAAAGTTCCGCAGTTCCGCTTGTATTAATAATCGGCGGCGGTAACCTGATTTTAGTAAAGCGGAGAGGCCGACACGCGACGCGATCCCGTCGAAATCGTACCTGGGGTTTTTTGCGCGAATCCCAGCGGTGCATTTACGCGGCGACGCGTTTTTTTTATCGCACCCGTAACGATTGAGCAATCGATAATACAACCGAGCGTTTATTCTTTATCGCCGCTATTATTGGAATTCGTAACAGTTTTTCTTGCTAAACAAACAGTTATTAATAGAGTGGATTACGTGGAAGGGAAACAATGATGCTTGCACTGAAAATTATTTAATAAACGACGGTGGCGATGAAGAAAATTGCTTTACTGAAATTTAAAAGAGCAATTTAACCGAGAAATAAAAATATGTTAATACCCCGTTTGGAATGCAAGATAGTTTAATCTTCGTTTGAGAAAAAGAAGATCCAAATTTATGGGTCCGCTTCGTCAACGCAAATGTATTCCAGAAAAACAGAGCAATAAAAACATCTGCTCGTCTTATTAAAGCTGCAAGAAGAAGAGAGGAAAGGCGGGAGGAAAAGACAATTAACCCCGTCGACGCGATGAAAAATAATTTTCGTTTAATTAGTCGAGTCGAGTCGAGTCGAGAGAGAGAGAGAGAGAGAGAGAGAGAGAGAGAGACGAGCCGGCATTAATAAAATTCAGCGAATGAAAATTTGCTTTTCAAATCCTGCGCAATTGTTTCTCCTCTTCGGGTCGCAACAAAAAAAAAAGGGGGACGATATTGCAGAAAAAAAAACCGTTTCGAGCCGCACGCAAAGGTAAAGGCGATGCGTTGAGATATGGCGTATGCAAGCATTCGCACTCGCCTATAGGCTAATGAACCCGCGGGGCTTCCTTTTCGCGCGTAAACACGCGTAAACTGCCGCTTCTGAGCTGCATTCGTAAGTTCGCGGAACGTTTTAGAGTAATGAGCGTGTCTAAGCACGCGTTTATCTCGGGAAAGAAAACAGCTGCGATTTTTTGACTGTTTGCGCAATTTGCAAAGGTCAGAACGAAGCTGTATCTTCTATCGTTCTATGGTTTTGCTTTTATTTAGCAGTTGATCTTTCGTAGTTTAAAATAAATATTTTTATAGTAACTTTGCAGGTTACTGTCTGAAAGTTATTCGTTTGGTTTAGAAACTTTGGGCATTTGGAAGTTTGTATTTAGTTTTTTGCTGTATATTTAACGGATTGAACAAATTTAAATAATTTATTAGAATGTTTAGTAAGTAGGTTATTGGTTCGAGACGTGAGCTAAAAAGTTATTTTTCAACTTTTCACTTTACTTGCTGAAACAATTTTATATGCAAATATTAATATTTTAGTTTTCCTGCGGAAAAAAACTGCCATTAAAGTACTCAAAATAAACAGTTAATTTTTTAACCAAAGCACTAATGTAACTTTCTACAAGTTTTCTCCGAGAAACTTATTACACAAAATATCTACCTTTTCCTTTGATTAAATGCGTACTTGAATAAATAAAACATTTAAAATCACATCTTTTTATAGAGGAAGAAGGAATGTGTGAGTTATTTTTAATGTACTTTTAATTAGTCACCTTAAGAGCGGCTTGTGAATATTATAACATACTGTGGGAATCGTAACAACGAACTACAGAAAGAAAAGGCAAATACGTATTCATTTAGAAGTGAAAATGTCCAGAGTAATGCTTTCTAAAACCTCTCTTAACTAACAACCAGTGTAAGAGTGTTTGCATATAGCATTAAAAAGTCGGAAGATTCTCTCCTCTTCTTTTGATGGTCACTATATTTGTTGTCCAGTTGGCTCATCTTTTTTTTTTTTTTACAAAACTGCGAGTCGTAAATTTGGCTTAGCAAGACTAGTTATTTATTGCAGCAACAATAGTAAATTAGAAATAACTTTTTCTTTAAATGCCACTTACTGTCGAGACATACGTTCGTAAATTAATATAATAAATTTACTTGTAAAAAAGTTAATATACATTTATTGCCTTCAATAAAGCTTTACCTATCTTGTTTCTCTCCGTACTGAAGTTTTATTGGCTGTAACTTTTTTATGAAAACGAGCTATTTGCATGAAAATTTAAAAATTCTTAAATTAATCGATAATACATAACATTTTTTTTTTCATTTTTCTTATCAAAACTTGCAAAAAGAATTTTATGTTCCATTACCTTTTTATCGCGGCAAATATTCATCCATCCACTTAACGTTCTCCTTCAAACCTTCAGAGTACCAATATATCTTCTCGTTAGGAAACCCACATGCGATTTGAAAAAGAGACAGAGAAGAAAGGATTTTTTTCACCAGGAGTTAGACCTCGTGATTTATGCGCTTTAATTAGGGCTCGTTAATACAGCCAATAAAGAAAAAATTAGCACTCGGTTCTTTTTTTTGCGCAAACAAAAAACACAAAAGTGAGATAGCGAACAGCGCGGTGCTTTATACGCGGCCGAGCAGTAAATAAGTTTCTAAATTAGTTTTCAACTTTTGCCTTTTCTCAAAATGATTAAAAATTGTATCCTACATACTAACGAGGCGCAATTAAAAGAAAAAGTTTCCGGTGTTTTATTTCCTTTTCCCGTTGTTACCTACTTTTTACGATGCTTATTAAAATAAGCCCATTAGACTGCAACTTCTTAAGAATACCGAAATCACCGGAATAACGTATTTTCTCGACATTATCAATCAAGGGAAGTTCATCGCACCGAACAGACGAATGGAGCGAGGGGAGAAATTGGCGCAACAAATGTTATTTAGAGCGGCGTAAGACGAGACTTTAAACAGTCCTCAGAGAGGCATCGAAAGGAGAAGCAGGTTTGACATTTTGAAGATCGAGGGGCAGATAGTCAGTCAGAGGTAAGTTATCGATTTGCGATTATCATAAATTACACTGCTTGCGCGAGCGCGTTTGCCTCGGAGAAGCGATTAACCGAAGAGCAAAAAAAGAGGGGCAGCGAGAGTTAAGCACGAGTTACCAGCAAAGCTTCGATCCCTGGTTTCATATTTTTTCGCGCTGCTCTCGTTTTGCTCTTTTGCTCAGCTCAAAATTCACGAGTGAACCGCTTAAAAAGGTGCCGTTTGAAGATTTCGCAGCCAATAATTGAAGACTGTCGTCAAATATTGAGGATGAAAATGATGCGCTTGGACTTACGTGACTGAGGAAAATTGAAGGCGTCTGGATTATGTAACTTACCTGAAACAGAAAAAACGATTATTATTATTAATAAATGATGCAAAATCAATCTAGAGGCTTAGTAGTAGCTTTTATGATTAATTTTAAAAGTTATCAAGTTTTTGTAATATTGTATTAAAAAATCGCAATAAGAATACGCAGATCCATAAAGAATGTTGGTCAATTTTTTATGTTCATTCGATAAATAATTATTTGCGTTTAAAAAAAGAACGACATATACACATATGTATATACTCAAGGTAAATCAATAAAATATATGATGTTCGTAAATCTATTTTTAAATCCATTAAAGCATAAGTAACGTTTATTTTACTATTTGTTCAAACTTCGAGATAATAAAAAAAATGTAAAAAAAAAGAAATGGTTGAACATAAAGCACCTAAAATTATAGCCAGCTTATACATAAAATGGCGGGCCAGAGCTGCATTGTAAAATAGAGCGAACGCACTCTGGCAGCAGATTTATTATTCATTGTTATTTCAAAAGTTAATTTTTGTAATCCCAATAAAATGAATCTCACAAATCACATTTTGTTTCTCTCCGAGCTCGCGCGCAATATCGAGGCAATTTATCTTACAGCGTTATTTTCATTAATTTTCTCGTATTGTATACCCTCGTCGTTCCTCGATAAACGTCACCACTTATCCTCGCCAATCGCTATAATAAATCCCCTCTACTTCTCCCTCCCCCCTCCTCGTCCCTCTCCCCTTCCGCCCTTCCTTCGATGCTTTCACGGGACGACAAGCAATAACGAAAATCTTCTCTGTGTCGTTCCCATTTTCCTTGTCGATTTTTCAAACGAATGAGAAAAAGACGAGTATAATGTGAGCCTTTAAAATTGACGTTTCCCAATCTCCGAATGGAATTGACTTTTGTTAACGACTTGTATAGGTATTTTTTCTTTAATCTCGTAACAAGTCAAATTTTCGTCATTCCAGACATTTTACTGATTGTTGCGCGATTTTCTTTGCTTCAATTATCTTTTTACAGTCACTTTTTCTTGGTTGGGATAAGAAACCAAAGTGGAATTTTTAAAAATCTATACAGAGAATTAAGATCCTTGTGATTATTTCACTGCATTTTTTTCACTTGAATTATTACATTTTTGCGGTACCAATTATTTTATACGAAGCAAAGGAAATACTTTTCAGGCCGATGAACTTCAACTATACACAATTCTAAAAAATCTTCCGTAGCACGAATAAATATCAGTATACACTCTGGGACTCGAAAATTTATCGCTTCTTCATATAATCATATGCAGCCCATTAAAGTATCAAAGTACATAAAGAAAATGCGACGACACGGGATTATGTTTCGTATGTAACAGTGCATCTCTCCCGGTCGGCAGTCAACATACTGTTACTTCATAAAATAAAAGCTCTACAGTGAGTGGAAATGATAAACAGTCGTATGTATCTGAAAACGGAGAAACGCACACTTTGAAACATAATAAATTCCAATCTATAAGATGCATCGTTGCGAGATAAGAATCGCGGAAACGGAATTAGAAAATTGATGGTGCAGCACTTGGATACACACAAGTGTCTATCCATTCTTTTTTTTTTTCGCTCTCCTGCGCTTATCATCGATTTCTATGCGTACTGAGAAAATGGTGCGTGAACAGTAAAAGAAAGCAGAATTTTACTACTCACTTCGTAAATCGAACATTTAACTTTACGTTTTATGTGGAGAAAAAATAAATTTTATTCAAGAAACTAAAAGTAAAAGCAGCACACGTCAATAAAGAGATTTCAAGAATTTCCTGAAGGCTGAAGGTCCCGAAGAAAAAGAAATTCAATAAGAATAGAAGTGCTAAAGGACTCTCAATATAAGTTTCTTCAATCATATAAAACTAAATTAATCACGTCATCGAGATAAAGATATATAAAGTATTAAATAAGATAAATTTCCAATTTGCTCTTTAATTCCTTTTTTCAATAATAAGAGAAAATGAAATACGCCCAAAAAACTTGTTGACTATAAATTTTCCTCTTTAACATATAATATACATAAAAATATAAAAACTGTATATAATTTACCTTATTAAACATTACTTAAGAGTAGAAACTCCTTCATCTTAACCCTTTAGTAAATTATTCGATTCCTAAAATTTTCATTAAAAATATAACTGATCCAGACATTTTCTAAAAAATATTACTCAACGACACACGAGAAGTGCATTCCAATCGTTTACATAACACTGGAATATCCACCTCTCGCATCCCACGTACATAACTCACGATACAAAGGAGACGAGACAAAGGTTGTATTTCGGGTTTGCTCGTGTGCAGGCTCTAAAAACCCGTTTAGCGCGTATCGCGTTTCCAAACTTGAGGGGGACCACAAACTCGTGCTTCGATTAATGACTGCTTGAATAGAGGAGGCAGTTTTCGTTTCACCTGTTTAATGAACCTTTTGCGCATCGTCTACCTTTCTTTGCAGCTGTCTTTTTCTGCCTACTCGTAGGCTGCATTCAGCACTTTCTTCCTTGCATTCACTTGCTCCTTTGCTTTTGTAATCGCTTTTATAAATCGGTGTGATTTTCACCTGTTTAAGTGTTTATATTGCATCATATTTCTTATTTTAGTTACGAAAGAATACTATTTTATGTTAGTGTTGAAAAAAATTTTATATATCACAAGTGCCTCGACTTTATAATAAAATTACTGTAGAAGATTAAAAAAACTAAAATGCAATCTATTTCTAAAAATGCAATGTATTGAAGAATTAGTTTGAAATATTGTTAAAATTACAGTAACTATAGAATGTGATCGACAAATATTTCAAGACCAACATTTTCTTCAATTTAGAGAAAAATTTAGTTCAACGGTCACGCAAGTAAGTTCTCATTGCCATAATAAAAAGATTAGTAACAGTATTCTGTAACGTTATTTTAACATTAATTTTTAGGGAACACGCGAAACATGTTGTAATTTTTTATAATAAGGCTAGCAACTTAAAATATATTTATGGAAGCAAAAGGCGATTATTTGAATAGAACGTTTTTATGATTTATCTCATCTATCTGGTTTCCGTATCAGTTATTTATTCATTAATGTATATTTAAAAAAACGTTTCAAAGAAAGATTGTTATTTTGAGCTTGGTAAAATTCTTGGGTGAATGAGAAAAACTTTTTTTAGTTTTTTTTTCGTCGAATATTTTTCTTTTTCCCAGCACTCATCCGTTTTATTTGAAAGAAAAATAAAGAAAGCAATAAAAGAAGAAAAAAGCGCAGTTTATACATCTGTACATACAGAGTATAACTGCAAAAACAGGAAGAAGCGTACATTGGAAGATTGAGGGAGGATGAAGGCGGAGAAGAGTTAGTTTGGCGGGAGAAGCAAAAAGAGTATAATGTAATAGAGCACTTTGATTGATTGGTAAGTTAATTGCCATGCTTGTTAAGATATAGTGTTGTATAGGACAATTTGCATCTGTGATAATGAAAACAACTCAACTGGATTGTGGTTCGTAATACATACAATGTAATTAAAATTAAAAAAAAACTTGTGAATTTTGCGCATCTCACAATCTAAAATGTTAAATCATTTTAATTTAAATCAATTCTATAGAATTTTTATAGTTGACTTTAATGTTATATAAAGGCATTAATTTTAATTAAATCCTATCCTAAAAAAAAGAGTAAAAGAGATCTTACGTAAATTATGATTAAAATTGAGAATATAAGAATGAAAATCGTTGAACAAATCTGAGGAAATAAAAGACGAAGCAGGAAAAACGTAAAAGGCACAAAAAGAAGTGGGAGTGGAATTGTTTTCCTTAGTTTTAAGTGGCTT
Organism: Ormyrus rosae; assembly: GCA_035047165.1. Classification (NCBI taxonomy): domain Eukaryota; kingdom Metazoa; phylum Arthropoda; class Insecta; order Hymenoptera; family Ormyridae; genus Ormyrus; species Ormyrus rosae. Next base: position 11,255,249 of record JAWWML010000062.1, read on the forward strand.
CCATCTCTCCCTCGACTTCCCCTGAAACGGTGCTTTGGCCTCCACCCCACCACAATGTCGCTTCCGCAGTTGAGTAGCGCATCAGCAGAATCGAGAATGGAATATGAGAGAGAGGGAGAGAGACAGAGAGAGAGAGAGAGAGAGTGTCGATGCCCTTCATTTTTTGTTACTTTTCCTCTTCCCAATTCTTCATTCTCGGTTGTCCTTCGTTGTACATACAGTTCTTGTTTCTATATAATTTTCCTATCTGTTATCCCTTCAACGAGAAAGAAAGAGATAAAGGGTCTTATTTAGGCTGAAAGTCGTTAAAACGCATGCAATTTTTGGAAGATAAGCACGCCGAGAGAAAATGAAAAAGGGCTGGCTATAAATAGTTTAAAAGAAATCTTCGAGTGTTCCTCAAAATAATTATATGGAACTGGCTGCTGAAGATATCAGCGATAAAACAAAATGGGCTGCATTGCCTAATCGTATGTCGTTAAAACATTTTATGGGTATCATTATTTCTATCATTCGTTTCATTTCTTTTCGTTGTGAATTTTTTGTTTGTTTGTTTGTTTTTTTTGTTTTTTTTTAATAAATATTTGTATCATTCTGATACAAGTATAATTACTACTAAATGAAATTAATTGTTGAATAATTTGATAAGCATGTAATAGTTTATTTGACTACATACATTTTTTTCTTTCTTTGTTTCTGTTTTTATGGAAGCCAGAAAATCTAAAATTATCACTAGACAAATAAAATTCATAGAACGTATTGCCAAGCGTTATAACACGCAAATCGACAAAGAAAAGAATAATTGAGTAAGAATAACCGATTTCATCACCTCGTGAAATCTTTAACGCGAGATTAAATTGATCGTTCTCGACAGCTCCAGTAAATGCAAAAAACCGTACACTTTCAACTTTTATCAAGATTCAAATCGATACGGTTTTTATAAAATTTTAAATTGCAGAAAAAAGCTAAATGAAAGTTTAAAAGATGTTGTATAAAATTAAAAGAAAATGTTACATGAAAGTGTATAATGCTTTTATAATTTTACATGGAAGACAACATTATAAAGACAAATAAATATTTATGAAAAATAAACGTCGTTGCTTTATCTGAAGAAAGATTTGCACAACAAGCTCATTTTTTTCGTTAAGATTTATTTCGTGTTAAAACTATAATGTTTGCTTTTATGTATGCATTTATATTTACATTTAAAGTGCATTTACTAAGCATTACAGCTTTTCAGAGAATAGACTGTTTTAAAACGTCAGTTTCTCCTCTTTGAAATTCAACTTTTATTTACTCTGGTGCTTCTTCAAAGAAAAAAGAAAAAGCAAAGGTATGTCTTTACTTTTGTGGCCTCAAAAAGAATGTAAATGGTTTTTTTCAAACATCAAACAAAAGATCACTATAGTTTATATTGTACTTAACGAGTTGGAAAAAAATATTCCTTTAAAATTGCAGATTCATTTCACGTAAATTGCAATTACAAAATGCTCGTAATCATTTTACAGAGATAATTGCCTCGAAACAATAAAGTTCTTAACTTTCGTTATTAAGTGCATGAAACTTTGGAAATTGACTGAAGCTCTTAAATTACTCCACCCATTGTTCTTTTTCAAGTTTAATTATCATACTTTAATATTTCCCATCTCAAAAAAATATAATGCAAGAAACGTTTGCAAAAGCCAGAGTAGTAATAGCAGCTCTTAATGGTTTGTAAAAGTTTTGCCCACTCACTGGCAATTATGCATTCAAAAACGTACGTAAAATTTTGCACTCCGAGTCGCATTAAAAGCGACATTTAAATTCCCTCCATTTTTTTTTCTCATGCTTGTGCCCAACTTTGGAATGCGGTGAAGAAAAAAGAAAAAACTTTGGAGGGTTCGGGAAGAATAGAAAAAAGGGGGAGAAGAAACACATATTTAGAAATCAACTGCTTTTAAGTAACAGTGAATGGAGATGAAGAGGAGGGGAGGAGAAAAATAGGAGATGGAAGGGGAGAAGGAGAAAGCAAGCAGCAAGTCAAAGCCATAATTTCACAATGGAGGTCCCTTGGAGCCTCGATTATTATACTCGAGCAGGTAGATTCAAAAACCTTCATAAGGGACTTTGGTTGGTCGGGATGATGTAGAATGAGAAACGTCGTAAATGCAGCTGAACGAACGCCTTAAATATGTTATGGGTGGAAAATCTCCTCTCATTTTTATTCCCCCGTCTTATATCCCTTTCGGAAGTTACATGATATATATTATGTACATAAATATTTATTTATAGATCGCAGCCCAAAATTTATGTCTCTAAAGCCTGGGAGAATCTTCGTGGAACAAATTTTTATGGGAGTTATACAATTATTATTGCTTCACCCGAGGAACGAAAAAAAAAGCAAATAAACAACGGTGTTCGATCGCAAGGTGCGTTTTCTTCGTTTCTTACTGAATACTGCAGGTTTGTAAGCCTTTTTATAGCTTCGAATTATGTGTATTTCTCTTTTTAGTGCATAACGGTATGATAAATTAGCGCTTATGTTCTTGGTACGACTCGACTTTAACAAGTTCGAGAGGTATGTGACTCATGGTTGATTCATACGCTCGAAGGAAAAAAACATACGTGAATTATGCATTTAAATGTTATCGATATAATGTTTAATTAACATTATTCCATGATAAGTTGGTTCACTTATTTCAATATTTTCACATTTAAATGTGACTCATTAAACATTAAGATTAATTTACCAAATAATATTATTCTTCCATCGTTTTCAAAGTTCATACCGTATGATTAAACATTGTTTAATTTTCTCATATTAATTCTGAATATTCTCAACTTTTTTCCATCGTTAAACGATTTCACGCGAGGTGAATTAAAATGTATGTTCCAATCGCAAAATAAGAAAAAGTAACAGAACCTTATGATTTAATTATTCATTACAAACGTTCGGAATGTTAATAGAATATTTCTTGCGGTCGCAGCGTGCGTCGACAACTATCTCGTAATTAATTTAAATGTAATTTTCCGCCGCAACTCCATCGTACAGATCACGTGCGAAGCCCAAAGCCCTCTCTCCCTCTCTCTCTCTCTCTCTCTCTTCCTCCTTGATACCCATCTATCTTATTAAAAGATTATCGGATAATCGTCAATATACACGAAGACCGAAGACGAAGTGGAAAGGAGGAGAGGAGACTAGTGCATAGTTTGCGGTATTACACGTGCGGTAGCTTTGCAAATTGTTAGTACTTGATGAGCAGGGCAAAGCACTAATTGAAATAGTCAGAGCTCTAAGAGCAAGTGATTAAATTTTCAATCAATTGTTGTACTAATTTGAAATTAGAGGTTGATTTGTGAATGAAATTAAACGTCAAAGCGACCGAAAGCAGTACAACCTTTTTATTAGAAAGTAAAGTACGTTTGCAGCATTGAACTCCTGGAATTTCCATCATGCATTGTAATCACTCTTTAAACTTTGTTCGCTAACACTCTTTCACGCCCGTAAACTCAATAAAGGGGGAAAGAAAGGATAATAAAACGCGGGAAAAAAAAAGGAAGAAACCGAGAGAAAAGAGGCGCTAGGGAATAAGCAAAACGAAGAACGAAAAATAAAGGAAAAAAGAGAAGAGACGAGGAGAAGGAAAAGACTTTGACGGTAAAAGCGTGAGAACGAGAAAGACAGACACAAGGCAGTACGCCTCATTAAAATTCATAGAAAACATCGTAATTACACGTACAATAAACAGAGAAAGGGGTTGCGCGTTCATTCAACAAGAATCGCCTTTACTTGCTGCAACGACGTGTCTACCGCCATCAATGCGATACTTGACCAGCCAGCCCTGGAAAAGCATCTACATCAGCAGCTATTGCAAAAAAGTCTACACTCTATTCTAATGGGTGTCGCCGCAAAAACTCATCCGAGCAAACTTGTCATGTTTTTTTATATCCACATTTGACGCTCTTGGAAGGGATTAGAGTCAGGAAATGAATTTACTTGCATCATCCATCGTGGCATTACTAAGTATTTTTAATTACAGCTTTTACGAAGTTACAAAAATTTATGTTGCTTTAAAATATAATAAAGAAGGTTATTGCATATTCTTTTTAATGATGGTTTGAATGCTTTATGCATTTTATTTATTTTTCAAAGTGTTTTTACTTTGTACGCCTAGATATAAAATTATTTTTATTATCTCGTAAAAATTCATTATGGTAATTTTCGTATTTAACGTGAAAATTTTTTTTTTTAGTTTTCGTAGCTGGTTTTCATAAAAATTCGTTATTAAAGAAGAAAATAATAAAATAAAAAAAAATAAGAAATGAAAGGTTTGTAATTGCACCAATCAAGCATTAAAAAATAATTTTACATCAGACTGTCATAAATATGTCACAGACGTAAATTATTCGTTACTTACGTCAAATGAAGAATTCACGTTCATCGCATCATTTTTTAATGAATAAATAATGCTGCTTTGTTTATAAGATTATTTCTATATTGCTCACTAATTGAAACTGAGATTATACTCAATTGATGTCCTCGTAGAATTTTAAAATATAATCACTTCCGCTCAATTCAATCTAGTATAGATGGAAATCAGTCTTTATTGATCTTGTTGAAACATCATGAAATTATATCTGGAATTTTAATTCTATTGTTTTATCTGCAATGAAAACCCTGAAATAACTTCGGTTTTTATATTGTGAATTGAAGCAAATAAAAGTATTTTCAAATTAATAGGGAAGTTTAAAAAATTTTGAATGTAAATTTTACCGCTGAACATCATTAAAATGACTGAAATTCTAGTTAATATGAAAATAATTCAAGCACGCTGTAAAATCCACGACGAAAGTCCAGTAAATTTTAATAACTGACTGTAGATATACTGTTAAGATAATTATAATTATTGGAATTCTGGTTAAACCTGTCAGGGTGGTCATACCGTCCATATATATATATATTCAGTTAATTATTCATTTTAATTTTCGTTATAGTCTGACATTCTTTTCTATTTACTGTATTTTTAAACTTTTAAGATAATTATGAAATATTGAAATTAAGAAATTCAACATTATACTAAAATTTTTTTTAAATTGGGAAAAGAATTTTTAAAATTTAATTACAAGATGAAAAGTTATGTTTAAATAACATTTATTTTTTTTAGATTGAAGTAGATCAGATGTGCAATAAACGCCGATAATTCCTCTCAAAAGCAATGTGTAGTTGAATTGAAATACATTATTGATTTCTTATTAATGTGCCTATTTTATTTAATCAAACCATCCAACGTAATGAAAAATATTGAAGAAAAATAATATGCTACAGTCAAATGCGGGTTGCAATAAATTTAATTTAAAGAAGAAAATGAGGTTTCAGTTTTAATTCTTGTCCTCATGCCTTTGAAACAATGTTAAATTATTTAAATTGAAGAAACTTTTTATTAAATACAAAGCGGATTTTTTTCATTTATACGTAATACTTTGCAATTCAATGGCGCATTAACGACGACAATTTACATAGAATTTTTCCACCGATTTTTCTTCCTTTATTTTATATTTTAACATCGCAAATCCCGACGGCGACGCGTAATTGAGTCTCGAAATAATAGGATTGAATTTTTTAAAACAAAATGTTCCACCGACAAAAGCGCTTTTGTGCGAACAATATGTATTTACATAAAACTTGATTAAGTCCGCCAAGAATTTAAATTGGATCGTTTTTAATAGCAATTATTTGCTAAAAAAAGAGAGGGACTTCCATAAGCCCTTTCACTTAATTAGCGTCGCGCGCTCGCGCGCACTGACCTAACCTCGATTGCGGCGAGTCGAGTTTTAAAATAACTTTGCAAACGCCACGTTAACAAGAAAGAAGTAACGATCTAACGACCGAGCACAAAACAAAGACAAATCTTCGCGAATTAACAGAGCATAAAAACTCTTTTTCGTCTATCTTTAAGAACGCTTGTTATTAATATCGAGATTTAACATTCGATTTGTTGAATTTGCATTTATTTTTCTCCCAGTACACTGATAAATGAACGAAAAAACAGTTATCTTCATATGAACAGATCAAACGCCTATCACGCAATGAGCAGGAAATATGTTAATAGCCGATAATAAATATCATAAGGAAAACAGATTAAGCTATCTAAAATTCATCAATGAATCCGGAAGGAAAAAACTGTGATGATAGCAGATCGGGAGCAGAAAAAAATCAGCAAGAAAAGAGCATCGTGGGTTCGCACGTCTTCAGAGGGGTGCTTCTTTCATCCGCTCGCAGTTTCCCCCCCCCCTCCAGAATCTCTTTCATCGTATTCTTTTTTTCTCCTCGCTCCTGGCGCGTTTCCCCCCTCCCCCTCCCGAGGGTCTGGTATTTACACTCCGAGTGCATTGTTAACCTCCTCTTCCCGCTATTTTGCCTTTTTTCATTCGTCCTCTCTTCAAGGCGTCGTTGCCCTCCAACTGCGCTCTCGACATCACGTTTTAAATGTGTTTCTCGGCTTATTCTTTGCCCCGGTAACGATCAATTTTTGTGTCTCTTATGTGTATTAATTTCTTTTCGATCAACACCGCTTTTCTTTATAAACATTCGATTGAGAAACAATACCGCTTTTCAGTAACAGCTTTCAACATATTTTATTTATTTATTTATTTATTTATTTATTTATTTATCCAGAGTAAAGTATACATTACATTACATAGAAAGTATTTTACCTCATTCCATTAATTTCTATATAGTAGTAATTAAATTTTATTCAACTCCAAAGTGACAGGCTGCATTACAATGCTTACCTTTCACAATCTTATTTTCAATTCTTATTTAATTCAAAGCTCATTTTGTCGACTTGGAAAAAACGTTTTGCAGCTCGTTAAGCACATATTCTTTACCATAATAACGGCTCACGTTACCCATTAAAAGTAGCTGCTGTCAACAAGCGATTCTTGCATGTAATTAACCTACTTATCATTGTACTTGCTCTAGTAATTAATTGATTAATTGTAATAGTAACACTTCGTATGACTTTGTACGACAGAGTGCAGAGAATTCCGCTTCGAATGGCGATTCGAAAAATAATCTTAACTACCGAATCTTCTCAAGCAACGTAATAGTTACGTAATAAATGTTTTCGTTGACAATTCCACTAAACTTCTTTCGAAACCTTACTTACTTTGTCTGCATATTTCATTATGTTCGTGTATATATGTATATACCGTTATTAAATGATTTCTCTCGTGTACCTACAAAGCTCGTCTGGCAACGTTTCCCTGCTTGCTTAACGAATATTTTTTCTCACATACAGCTGCGAGATCCTTATTTATTTGACACGCGAGCGCATTCACGGTAAATCTACTTTATTCCTTTTAAACTACCAAAAAAGGAAAGAGGAATGTCCCGTTCTTTCGTTATTACCACTAGTCGTAACTATTTCTAAACGACCGGAAAAAACTTGAATAATTATTAAAGAGAGACGTATAATTTTCTTTTGCGTGCTGAAGCATTTTATCGGTAATAATAATCAAGGCGATAACCGTTTTCAATAATTGGCTTCCTAGTAAAAAAAATCCCGAGTCTTGTATTTCTGATCAGTTCGATTAATTAATTAAAAGTCCGTTCTTTATTCAAAGCAAAGAATACAGAGCAGAAAAAGAGAAAGATGAAACAAACAACAGTGAGCTGTGTTAAGAAAATGTTACGCAACAAACGTCGTGTCCCAGTTATATTACTCTTAAGCTCTATAAAAACGTCGACTTGTAGTTTGATGCTTTATAAGCAATGAGTATACGTGTACACTCGCGTATCCCAATCCTTCATAAAACCGGTTTATTTATCATGAACATTTTTTAAAGTCGTATTAAATGTGGCCATTTTTAATGACATTTGCTCGGCGAGTAAATCAAATACGTATACAATTTAAAAAATTACAAAATTAATTAACTTTATAAAGTTAATACCCGTTAACGATTATAAAAAGATATAGACGCTGTTGAATGGAATGAGACTTTCCAGCGAATCTAACCTCGAAACGTCATAAAACCTTTTCTTGCTTCTTGATTATTTACATCTCATTTGATCAATCACGCCGTTCAATAATATATATTTATTGTAACTTATCATTAATTAAACAAGTTATTAGAACGAAGTCCATAAATATTCGCGTCAACTTTTTTCAACTCCTTGCTTATATTCTAACTTCTTGTTGCACTCTTTTAACTTTACTAGGAGTTTTTCATCCTGTTGGGGTTGCCTTAATCCGAGCTTAATGGCTTTTAAAGCAAAGTTGTTTAATTCAAAGAAGATGAAATGATAAGAAAAATCACATATCCGTAAGTAATCTTTTAATTTTCTTATATTTCTTTCCTCCAAACTAGAGAAAAACTAATTACTACACAGCATACTGCTTAGTAGGTATAAACTGAATGATTGCTTTGTTTATATTACTTTATATCGAAGATAGAAAATTAGCCTTAATCATCAGTTAATGATAAAAAACGAGAGATAATGACACAATTGTTTTCTCTTATGCGTCTATTTCAATATATTCACGTCAAAATGATATACAAAGATCACCGTAACGCGTAAATGCATGCATACAAAACTAAACGAACTAATATAAATATAAATAAATTGTCGGAATTATCGAGAGAATCGATAATATTTAATTTTGTAATAACAGATTAGTTTTAAAAGCTAGTTTTATCTCAAAAAAGTTCACCCTTAAATAGCGAAATTCCTATTTTGTCAATAGAAAACGATCGCTTTTAGAAACCCTGGAGTCTCCAGACATTCGAAACTCTACACTTTGCAATATAACAACGCGGGAGAAGCAGAAAAAAAAGAAAAATCCCTATATGAACAATAAGACGAGACTACGAGAGACAAGAGAGTAGAAAAGATGAGGCGAGGAAAAAGAAAACGAAGACTCAGATTCCCGGGAGGAAGAGAACAGATGGTACTACCTGAACTGGTCTCTCCTCCTCCTCTCTTACCGCTCGTAGTTTACTATGTGCTTCACCACCACCAGATCTAATAGATATCCGAAAAAAGAGGGGAAGAGCCAACCTCTCCTAACCTTCAACAAGCGTGACCAAAAACCGGTTTCTCTCTTTCCCTCTCTCTCTCTCTCTCTCACGCACGCACAAGTTGTGTCAGCGGCGGAGGGATCCTTTGAAAGGTTCCTTTCCTGCGTGAAAATAAGCAGAGCAGAGGGCTTTGGAATTATGTTAATGAAACGCCACCTTTAAAAACCTATAAATATGATAATCCGCGCGCGATGCTGCATTTTACACATCGATCGTAGACCGTAGAGTCACGTTGCAATTTGCTTTGGTAATTATTTCGAATACCGGAGTCTGTTTTACAGAGTCTCCCTTTGTTATGCAACGTTCAAGAGTTCAAAGAGATTTGCAATCCATTTTCGATCGAGTGTGAACGAATAGCTTAACGCGCAAGTTGAAAAAATACAGATGTGATTTTTCCTACGGAAAATGGCACAACGAATAGCTCTTACATCTGATAAACGTAAACATGAGAATGTTTTTGAGTTATTCTGGGTTTTATCTTGAAAATATTGATAACGAATATCTCCAACTGTCAACCAAAGTAACGTGGAAAATGGAAGGTTATCATTTTCCCACGTTACAATTAAAAATGCAGCTTTATTTCTTTTTAATTAAAAATACAAATTCTTATCGTATCTTTTTCTACGTAATTTCGAATGCTTCAACATAAAATGCACAGTTTATAAAACTCTTTTTTACCCTCAAAAAAAAAAAGAAACTGATATTTTTGAAAAGATCAAAATGTTTACTAAAACTTTTTCTGCGCCGTGATTCAAGTCAGATCTAACAAATTCGTTGATTAAAAAGTTTACTTTCCATAATAAATATATCTATTCCATCTTGAAACAGTTTAAAGCTTGAAATAAATATACGCCAACTCTAAATGTAACAAGCCCGAGACCGTCAATTTAACTAAAAGCAAATGTGTCAACATTTTTTTTCTCTTTTTCGAATACATTATTTTCTTCAGCGCACTTCGTGGAAAGTGCCTTATCGACAACAGTGCAAATTCAAAATGTCCTGAGAATCGGCGAATGGCAGAATCAAAGCTGACACATTTCATCACCGCCATTTGCATGTATTTACCCTGCTCGACAAGTTCTAAAAGCTTTTTTATTAAAATAGAATAAGAAAGGGAAGGGAATGTTGCGAAGCTGGAAAGACTTTTCGATTTTCAATTTACTTTTCGTTTGTCGATGCTTCGTTGCGAGTCGAAATTTGTAGCCAATAGCTGTGCGAAGGAACGAGTTCAATAGAATTTTAGACGAAAACGTGAAAACTGCAACGGCCAAAATATGCATTATTTTAAATACACATTATTTTGATTACTGTAGAAGATACTTGGGTATTCGACAATATTGATTATTTCACCATGAATATTTTAAACGTTTACGTCAATAAAATCTGAGAGATTACGATACGCTTTCAAAATTGAAATTTTAATGCCCTATTGCAACTTCTAAAGACTGACTTAATCCTCACTTGCGCAGCAATAACTATAATAAACCAGTGAATTTGTTAGCTTCTCTGTAACGAAATGCGTTAATTATCTGAGCCGAATATATGAATATTAAACCAGTGTACTTTGTTTGTCCCAGAAAGTAAACAGCAAGCAAAACTTTAAACTAGCAAGCGACGCATAAAAGAAAATTAATGTTTGCTTCGATGCTCCTTAAAGAAACTCAAGGAATTCAAGAAATTTTCAAGAAAAATCAACATCTCTCTCGGCCTAAGCTGGCATCCCCTATATTCGTTTTTATCTAACATCGTTAAAACGAACGCCGCTAAACGGGACAGCCGTAAGGCCGTAACCGAAGCCGCGAAAGTTTCGACATATGTAATTTAATTACCCTCTCGACAAACCGCGCTCGTACATTCGCCGATAATTCCAAAGCAAACGGCGACGAGTGAATTTCGCGTGCACGTATCGAGTAGGAGAAGAATTTGTCGTGTAAGCAAGTCACTCACTTGCTTTGCGAAATTCGCTGCGGTTGCATTATGCAAAAGGGGCCAAGAGAAACACCGGCTTTTTTCGAAAGGATGAAAGTTTTAACAAACTTCTATTTACGCGATGTGAATTTCTATTGGTAGAGTAAAGCCGTTTCCTTCGAATCGAAATCCTTTCTCAGACTTTTAACGATGAATGCTGCTCCTCAGAAGAAACTGTTTTGTTAATAATACTTAGAATGAGCACATTGGAAAGTAATGCTCATAAAATAAGAACAAATATTGCATCATGGATTCGATTTAAATTTGAAATTTTTGGCGAAATGGAATTTCACTTTCTAGGTTTCTGTGACCGAGCAAAATGTAAGTAAATTTATTTATAATTCAGCCGGTTCCTAACAGCATCCTTAATTTTTAACGATTAAACCTCAAATTAAATGATCATATTTTTAAAACTATTTCACCACCTTGAACGAGCTATTTTAACCAGATGGCTTTTCTCGATATAAAATATTTTTACGTACGCCAATAAAATTCTCATTACTATAAAAGGATTTTATATTCACGATAAAATAAAATTCTTTATAGTTTCGTCTGATTAATATAGAAAAAAAATGTTTCTAGGTTAGGTCGTTGCACCGTCGTTGCAATAATCTAATGCCAGTAAGTAACTAATCGCAACATTCGCTAAGTTGTAATTCCAATGCAAAGCTTTAAATCGACTAAAAAGACAGATGGCTCCTCGAAAACTTCTAATCCCGAATTGCAGTTTCGCTGATACGAAGCGACGACGCCGTTAAACTTGGAAAACTTTATAACGCCGTTGTTTCGTTCGTCTGAAAAAGTGTGTTTCCATAATGCTTAGTAATAAAACATGATTTAACTCCTCGAACTTTTGACTTAATAAGAATTAACTATCGCAAGTTTTAGAAAGTCTTACTGGAAGTATTAAACTTTGAGCGTCGTAAGATTAAACTTGCGCGAGGTAATTTCCAGTACACCTTTGTTGAAGAAAATTATGCTAAACTCCATTACATTTTATAACAATTTAAATGGCAAATTTTAAACAAATTTTACAGTTTCACAAGTCCCGATTTCACCGCGGGTTTAGCCATTCTTTTTACTTTGTTTCGTTAAATCATTTAATTCCACTCCGAGTAATTTTCCATTTCGAAACAATGATTGTTTAGTTTTTTTCAACCATTATGAGTACGAGTTTATATTTTAAACAAGCACAAGCGCATGGCAAATGGAACAAAACGCGAGTATAATTTAAAGTAGAGTCGTAAAGAGGCGCATCTGTAAAGTTTTTCAATAAAAATGTAAATCTCTATTCACCCTCCGCGGCGCATTGAATAAAACGGGAGATTCACGGCGAGTGTAAAAATACAACTCAATGAACTAAAATACCCAGAAATCCACAGAAAAAATCCTAAAAGTATCCGTAAAATCTCGTAAACCAAAGGCTAAAGCTTCAAATTTAATTCTGGCACATCGACCCCCCGACAGAACAGAAAACGACGGAAACTGTAAATGAGAGTCAAGACTAAAAAAAGGCAATACGATAATGTTGAACTGAAATGTAAAAAGGGGCTTTAATTGGCGCGGAAAAAACATTTCATTTTTAAAAATTACGCAGAAATTATCATTAATTTTTTTAAACTATACGATACAACAATTAATTAATATAAAATTTGAATGCTAATTTCTGACCTACGACAAGGTATTGTAAAAACTTAATTGTATAAACAGCGACTATCCTCCTGATTCACTTAATTCCCGGAAAAACCAACCGCAGAGCGAAAAAAAGTCGGTTTAGGTTTCGGAAATTTCCATACAATAGCGCGCGAAACTTCTGGCAGAGCGAGATTTCCAGCTGAACTCGCAAGATGGCGGCACACAGCTGCTAAAGCAGAGCGGCTCCGAAGCCAGCTGCAGCGGCGGCAAGTGCCGGAGCATTTCGCACGCGGAAAACACGTTTTCCGGGCCGGCACTTTGCGCTCTAACCTCATTCAGGTTCGAAAATTTCGCGGCAATCACACAGGAGACTGGGTTAAATAGCTTACCGGCGCGGCGAGACGGTCTGCGAGAACGAAATCCAGTTTAATGCGGTATTTTCACTGTGCATGAAACGAAGACTCCAAAAGTGAAAAGCAGCACTTTCCCGGCCTTTGCAGCGTTCAGCTGCTCGGACCAGCAGCAAAAACACCAGCCTTCAGTAGTGTTCCTGCACGCGGATCTGCAGTTCACAACAAACATAAACAAAGCACAGTTTCGCTCGACTCTCGGTCGGTGAGCAGACACCACAGGTTTTTCCAATTGTACTGTTGCAACTGTCACTAGTAACTATTCGAACCACTGTTAAATCACAAAAAAACACAAGCGCTGTCCTCGGCGAATCCTGAGAATGAACAGGCCTCCTTCGCTGTTACTCGAGGAGAGCAAGGCTATGTCGCAGGTGAATGAATCCACGACGGAATGGTATTTCGGATGTTCACCAACACAAACGGCCTGTAGGAGAAACGCGCGCAAGCAGCGCTCGACACGGAATGAGGGAAGCATGGCTGCCTCGGGCAGCCGCCGAGATGGTGGGGGTCACGTCGGCGCACGGGCCGTTCCCCCTTCCTCTCGGGGGAGGGAGCCAGTAGTCGAGTGCGCCCCGACCGGGGGAAGAGAGAGAAATTATTGGGGTAAGGAGGTGGGGGAGTAGTGCAGGGAATCTAACAGCCTGTCGAGAGCAGGGACTTGCCTTGTCACAAAGAGAGCCAGTTTTCCACTCTTTATCGACTCTGTCCACCTATGCAAGAGTTTCCTTCTTGTAAATGGAAACGTAAACGGGGTCGAAGGGGTTTTTGTGCGGCCGGCGATGTCATTTTCTGACTTCCTGGCAGGAAGCTGGCCGAGATGCACTTGAAATAGGCTAAGCGTTCAACAAGTTTCTCGTTTTTCGTGGATTTTCGATTCGCTGTGAATTTTTCAACAAGCCATGATTATGTGAAGTAAAAGTTGTAATGTCAAGTACGTTTTCTCGGATGCATTAAAATGTATTTGAAGATCACAAGGTACTATTAAGCAAATTATTCAATGACAGAATAATAGAGCAGACACATAAATTACTTATAAGCCATTTAACTATTATGACACAAATTATTAAAATTGGACTTGTAGTGAGTGATGAAGGAAAGATTATACGAATCAATGAAGAACAACCTTCGCTACTCATCTTTTTACGATATATAGTAACATCTTATTCAATCGCATGAAATCTAAAGATTTAAATATTTTTTTCGTTAAAAACAGCATTTGTATATTGTATTAAAAAATTAATGTAAAAAATGCAAAATCTTTTAAAATGTTTTTAATCGTATAACACAATACATTTATAGTTGTTTTTTAAATCATAATTAACATTCACAGCTAAACTAATGTTTATTTTTGATTAAATTAAAATCCTTTTAATTTTACATCCTGTATTAAAACATTAAAATAGAATTAAAGTTCTATTTAAACGTTCATTACGTTCTGAACATAAGTTCAGTGTTTCTTAAAACGTTCTGGAAATTAAGTGCCATTAATTTTAGTCCACGTATTTAAACCTTATTAAAAGTTATTTATAATTATATTAAATTTCCGCGTTGATGATTGTAGGAAATTATTGAGCAATATCATTGTTCTTGAAGACATTAAACATTAACTATTATTCTATCGTTTTATTTCATTTTTCATTTGCATAAATTTCAAAATACAAAGTTGGAACTGCGTTTTTTTTATAACCTGTCGTAATACATCGCAATTATAATTGCCAGGATAAGTTGATGTCAGATTCTTTTTTAAGTATTTAATTATGGGAATCGCGATACATGCACAATGTTCAGTAAAATTGTTGCGTGCAATACTTGTATTAAGACGTTGTTATACTTTTAGCTTTATTTTGAATGCCGCTTTATTGCTTATAAATTTAAACAGAATATTCAACGATAATTATGGGCTTCATGTTATTTATTAGATAGCAATAAAAAATGTACTTTTAATATTTCGTTCTGATAAAATGCGAGCCATAATTACAGATTTAGATGTAATTGCCCTATCGGATTTACTGTCAGCGCAGTCAAGTGCAACGATACGTTACTCAAACGTTTGTTTTGTACTTTTTGTTTGTTTTCAAATTAACTCGAATTACGTAAATTATTTACAATGCAGGAGTTGTTCTTGAATTTCGAGAAACCAGTTTTCTGAATTTGAAGTGAGCTAAATTGTAGGTTGCACATCGAATCAGCTATTCAAGAATTTTTAATACTTTTTTCCAAATATCTATGAAATTATAGAATGGAGTACAAAAATAGTGTGTTTTAAAATTACCATATGAAAGGAGCACGAAATAACAATACCTTTTTCTCAATAATACATTTCCAGAAAAGGACAATGACTAAATTATAGTATCGAACCAATTTAAAATTTTTTACTTGAATAATAATAAGAAATTCAAAATAATACTGAACATTAAAAACGAATATGAAATTTAAATTAGCAGTTCAATATGTGGCAAAATAATTACTCAAATTAAGTTTTCTACTATTTCTTGTCAATTTTCTAGAAATAAATAGTCTTATAAACTATTCAAATTAAAAATATCTTTAATGATACATAGTTATAGCGATAATTTGAGTCAGCCAATTTTATTACTTAATCTTAAAAAGAAAACTTTTCAAATTCTTAGACAGGAATTAATTAAGAAGAGGAATAAAAAAAATAATAACGAAAAAAAAATAATAATCATTCCTGCAAAAGCTTTAGTTTAAATATTAAAATGAATTCATCAAACAGAATGGGTATAATTACTTATATTAATTTCAACGAACTAAAAATACGGTAAATGTAAACACTATATGTACAGTTTGCATAATGAAATCTTGGAACGATGATTAAAATTATAATATAATAAATATAATTTGGTAGTATCATAATGAAGTGTTTATGAAATCTGAATTTATTATATAAAATAAATATATTATAATAAAATTGTAAATTCGCTAAATAGAATATCGTGAAATAAACAAAAGTAAAATATACAATTCATACTTTTCATTAGTTATAAAGTGCAGGTAAAAAGAACTGACTGACATTTAATTTACTTTACTTAATTACGAAACATTTTTATTTTACAAAATAATTTTAAAGCAGTAGATATAAAAAAATTTTACGGTATAAAGACGTCCAAAAGTTTTACCGTAGTTTCATATAGTTTGAATTGTTGAAAAAGTGAGATTGGCGCAACGTCTTTCTGAAAATCCAATTTTACTCAATTCAATTTTTAAAAAGGACTAACATTTTTTTTTTTTTTCAAATATTGACCTGTGATAGCTTTCATCGAAATTATTTAATCTTTAAAAAGAATCAGTTTTAATTGTATTTCGATGCATCCTTCACTTTATCGTTATAGAAATTAATTATAATAATTAATAAGTAATTGTACTTTTTAAATTATAATAGCAAAAAGTAATTGAATCGATTGGTAAATATTATATCATTAAAAAAATTAAATCTATTAACTATAAAGAACGTTTTAAAAATATTTTATTGGACACCAAATTTTAATGTATTCTATTAAATTTAAAATTTATGTTTATGTACTAGTTTTTCTTCTTGTAACTTAATCTTTATTATGATCATAAGTATTTTTTAAATTATCTTATAAATTAGTTCCTCTTAATGGTTTTCGTTCTCATAAAATCTTATATGGAAAGAATAAAGATAAAATAGATCATTACCCTTTAAGCGGATGATAAAAACTATATAAATCTAATAAAGATTCAAGAAAAGAGCTTAATCAAAGTATTGGCTTTACTTATATTTAAAATAATTGAATTCGTTTCTTCAAAGTTAAAGTATACGCAATTCGCTTTTAAAGAACAAAGTAGGTTTATTTAGTAATACACTTTAGCAACAAAGCTGTACAAATATTGAGTTAAAATTTTCACGAGAAATTCACATTAAACTTTATTCAGCGCACAGACGAGTGTATTTACAAGAGAGAGCGGTTCATTTTTAGAGAAAGAGGTAAGCAGCGGGAGAGAGAGAGAGAGAGAGAGAGAGAGAGAAAAGAGGAACCCTTACAGCGGAATAAAAATACATATTTCTTGAAAAGCTCGAGTACCTACAGATATATATTCGTGAAAGTGGGTATACCCAGCATGTATATACAAAAGAGGGGCGGAGGACCATCTTATCGAGCGACTGTAAGATCCGCTGTAAGGAAGAATTCAGGCGCAACTTCGAGAATCGAATGGTAACGTACCTGCATGCGCGCGTTTACCTACGCCTCTCTGTGTGCACAACTCCTGCACATATTCATGACCAAATATGCCCGCATACATTATTCCGCAATTACTCGATGCATAACACTCTGTACGGCAGAAGTGGGTGGGAGGAGAAATAAAAAAAAAACGGGAGGCGGGATGTAAGCTCGTGCGAAAGAAAAGAGAAAGAGCTAATGAGAAAATTAAAAACAGTTATTGTACACGCGCAGACGTCTATATACGCTTGTACGCTCGTTTTACAGAGGTGAGGGGAGGATTCGGGTGGGGACGAAGCCGGCTAGGAGAAGACCGATGGGGGAGGGAGGCAGGGAGGAGAGAGAGAGCTCGCGTTATTACGTTTCTATGGAGATATCGCAGAGGGGCTTTAATTTCAGAAGTATTCAAATTTATTTAAATCCAATTTCCGGTAGAGTTCTGTATTAAATCCGTTGTGTGTCTTGGCCTGTTTCCTCTCCTCCCCTCTGTCTCTCTTGCGCCAAAACAAATGTGCTTAGACCCTTTCTTTGTATTATCTATGTACACATTTAACATGCTGACGCGTCTGCTTTTTATGCTCTTCGAAAGGTATTCCGCGCACACGTGCTTATATCTGTACTTTTCTCGCTATCTTGTTTTTGCTTTTTATCAAGTTTCCGTTTCATATACGTCGACCGCCGCGCGACCGGCTATGCACTGTATTTAAGCTTTTTTTATCTTCCCTCTCTCTCTCTCACTCTCTTTGCCATCGTTCTTCTATTGTTTGTTACAGTCGTTTTATTCCGCAGCTTATGTGTGCGACGATTTAAAAAGAAAGGTAGAGACGAGAGGAGGAGGGAGAAAAAATTATACAATGCAATATTGTGCTCCACTTGGATGAATAGTTACCAAGTCTCTTGTCATTTCACTACATTATCCTTTTTCGACATTTAGCGAATGCTTTTTAAAGGTTGTGATTGTAGTCAATTAATTCTAATTTTTTTAATTCCTTTTTTGGTTCTATACTTGAGATTTCCAGATTTATTTTAATTTTTCTATTTGAAAAAAATTTGGGTTTGGCTGTACAAGAAAACTTTATGTGCATTAATATTTATGAAATTGAATACACTTATCAGATTAAATAACAAATAAATGTACCGAGATTTTCACAATGACTCATTCACCAGCAATTTAGGTAACCGAATAAACTTTCACGGTCTCTTACGTTACGGCTAATTCTTCGAAACATATTTTATATTTTATTATTATAACGTATTTAATTATAGTTTTAAAAGCAAAAACTACATCAAATTTTCTGCGGTAATTACTATAAACATAGTAGGTTCTTTTTGTAAATAAATTTTTTCGATTGCAATATCAAAAATCAAATCCTTTAGCTCAATAAAATAAATCCTTTAGAGTAATTACTCTCTTTTCTTTGTATCTTTCAAATAAATGGAAACAGTAAATTGGATATCCTGGAATGAAACTAATTTATCATTGAAAAGGGAGTAACTGGAATATAAACTCAATACGGCGAATTTTCAATGGAGAATACTTTCAATTACGTGTAAATTGAAAATTAAAAATTCTTTAACACTCACATAAACTGAATCTGTCATGATTATGATCATATTAATACATGTTAATTAAAGTCTTGAAATTTAATAAATGGCTTTTGTTCACTAATTTACTTTAAAAAATACAAATTTAATAATTAATAATAAAATTAAAAACTATTAAATGAATATTTAACAGTTAGTTGCAAAATACTTAATTTTCTCGTTTATTAAATAGCATTTGGTGAATTTCTTGATTTAGTTAAAGTAATCTCTATTGTAATACGTGTTCATGGAGAAAACTAAGAAGCTTATTACTTTGATTTGTCTGAAAACTTGACTAAATAAGTAATTTAATTTAAATGTAATATTAACTGAGATTTTAACGTACAGTGATTTAATACAGTAACACTGCTCACAAATAGGACTTATTTTAATTTAATTTAAATACTTCAATATTGTTTTTGGATATTGAAAATGATTTGCTTAATTAAACAAACAATTAAGAACAGAATAATTATGGTCCGTTCAAACTATATGCATATATGTGTTGTAAATGTAGAAGAGAATTCAAATTATACATAAAAACGTAATCATTAAAAGTACTTTAACAGTTTTTATTAACAAGAAGTCTGACAAGTAAAATATTGTTGTTTTTCCTTAAGTTTAACTTTTTTTAAGTTGAGTTAATGTAATATATAAGTATAAAATTTTCACACTATCCCCTCGCATAGTTACGGGATGCTTAGAAAAGCATTTTATCAAGTACCTTTGCTTACGCATACATGCATTCGTCCCCTCGTACCATTTAGAGGAATTAAATTTTATCTACCGGAAAATTAACTCTCGAAAGTTCCTAATTATAATTCCTAATTAATCCTTATTTTATCTTTTGCTAATTCGGAAGTCTATATTTTTAATAATTACTGAAAAATGAAAGAGTTGTACTGAAAATCATTAGTAGTATAAATGACAATAAAGCGATACGACATGGTTTTAAAAAAGTTATTGTTGGAGAGCGAAACAATATAATATCTGAATTATCAATTTCAAAGAAAGTATAATAATTCTTAGTAAAGTTTGATAAAAGTTTCGTTCTATAAATTATTATTCGTTGTGTTTTTAATGAGTTAATAAAACTTTTATGTAGACTATAATGTTTGAATGAAAAGTTCTTTAAAATTCAATTTCAAGATCTTTCCAAGCAGAAGTTTTTCTTCCAAGTACAACGAAATGTGAAAGCAGATTGCTAAAAACTATAAAAGTTGTAAAGCAATTTACTTCGGAATTTCTGGGATTTTAAAATCACAAAAATTTTCAACATTTATATGTATAAATATTTATTAACACGTGGGTATAAAAAGTTTTGATATGGCCCTTAATAATCTCGTCCACTTTACAGAAATTTCTCTAAATTTTAAATAAATTTTTAAGACGACATGACGAATTATGTTTTTTCGTCAAACAAATCATTGAATTTTATTACATTAACATTGAAAATAAATGATAGACAGAAACTAAAAATAAAATTTATTATATTTAATATTTTAATAAAGTTCTTAAAACATCGCGAAAATAAAAGTTTCAATTAAAGTTATAATTAAACGTTACAAGGAAATAATTTAATTCAGAAGCTAATTAAATTGTTGCAACTAAAAAGATTTGAAAAATTAATTGGCCTTTTAATATTAAAATTATTAATTAAACTATCCATGTAGAATTTAAGGTAATCCTACTAATGCTTAAGTAATTAATGTCTTTTACAATGATATAAAACTTCTTGAAGAATTTGAATACCTAAAATTTATACGGTAATTTTGTCCTGTAAGTATTATTACAAATTTTCAAAAATAAGTAAAAGAATTCACTTTACCACGGGCGCTAAATATTTAAAAATTCATTTTATCGAATTTCGATAGTAAAACGAAGATGGTAAAATATATTCAAAAACTATCTAAAATTAAACTATTAAAAATTGTCACTAAATTAAAAAAAATGATAGTCATAGAACTATAAGTGTTTTCTAGCCTCAAGAAAAGATCTGTAGAAGTCCTTTTATAAGCCATGTTCATCAGATAACGCAGTAAAACTAGACCTGAAACTCAAAATTGAGGACATAAATACTGCACTAATCTTTTGAGTAAACAAATTTTTCTAATTACTGCAGTAAACAAGAAGTTAGGGACCCAAAATAAAAAATTTGTTTGCGGTTTTACAGTCTTCTTTATGAAATTTGAAAGCAGATGCTATTCTTACAAATTTCATACCTGAAAACTGTACATTGTAGAATAAAAAAAAAATATTCATTAAAAAAATAATATTCAAGGTTTTTCAGATAAAATCTGGACACGATGAACCTTTTTAGATAGAAAGTCGATCTTCCGCCGATCGAAACATTCCACACATTCAGGTAAAAATCCGGTAAAAACTTTCAGGTATAAAATAAATTTGGTAACAAATGGTTGAAATTTTCTAGTCAGTATTCTAGCGAATAGATTCAGAACCTAGAATCTATCTAGAAATTTAGAGGATTTCTAGCTTAAAATCAGATACAAAAGGTAAGGTTCTTGCCTCCTAAGACAAACATTGCTTAGGGCGGGAATTCGAATTCTCGTCGACTTTTGATGGATTTTTCGGTGATGGTAGAGCTCATGATGCACCTAATTGATAGCCAACCTTAGTAAGTACCATGATTTTTTACTTTTTTCAAAATATCCGTAGCTTCTACATAATCTATGTTTTCCTCTAGGTAAAAACAGAGAAAATTCTTCAAACTTTATTAAGATCAGTTGAATAATTTTTGCATGTTTAAATAAAATGCAAGAAAAAATTTCACAGTGTACATTGTTAAAAAATTCCCGTTTATTTTAGTGTACATAAAAGATACGCAGACACAAAAGTAAGAACGTAAACTCCAGTGTAGATAACGTCCTCAATGTGTTCTGTTTTTAGATAGTTCTCGTCGAAGTTTAAATAAAAATAATTTAATTACGTAGTTGGAAGTAAAAGCAACCTCAATTCGTAATATGTACAATTATACACATTTTACAAAAGAGATCTTCTTTGATTTCTTTTTTCTTGTATTACTCCTTTTCCCTCGTATTCACAGTGGCTAAACCACTGTACCTTTAATTAAAGTACTTCTACGAATTGATAAGGATTTCTCCATCGATGGCCCAAGATTTTCTTAATTACAGAAAACTTTGCGATAATTTTTGTTAGCGTAGGTTTATACATTATTCTCAGTTATTTATTGGATAAAACACCCAAAAGAAGTTAAAATCGACAGAACTGCATTGATTTTCGTGAAAAAATAACTCGAGATTTTTTAAAGGAGAAGGAGAAGAAGGAAAAAGTTTTACATTTTAAAAGAGATTAAAATGCGAATTGACTCTTAGATATATCATTGAAATCGATAACGAGTGCACTCTCGTATAGTTTTGTACGTGTACTGGTAAAGCTGACAGCAGATAAATTCCCTACAGCCTCGCATATATACGATCAAATCGATAGCACAGGCGTTATAAGCAAGTGAAATGTATGAAATTGCTAAAATATTGAACTAACTATTCGCCAAAGTGAAGAACTAAAAACTGCTTTAATCAATATTTTCCTTTTGCGTGCTTCATCTTAAATGAGTTTATTTTTTGATTGCAGAGAAGTTTCCTTGAGAAATGCGGAATTGGATGCTTGTATATCGGGACTGTTTTTCCTTCATGTAAAGTTTAAAAGTGCAAAACGACTTCATCAAAGTTAAACGTCAATCACCGAGTCTTATTGCAGACCTAAAAATACCGCGTGTGTACATACGTACATGCAAACTAAGGAACTTTTGACGACGATGATGAAATTCAATTGGAGGAGAAAAATGTTTTCGACATTTAACCGCTGAATTTTCCTGACTCACTAAATTGCTAATTGGAGATTAAATCTATATTACAGTAGTTATTTTCATGGCAAGTTAAATCAGTATCATGTTTATTATCGTCAATGAGTATTGAATTAATGACGAATCGTATAGACAATATAAATGCACTTAAAATAAGCAAAAACAAAAATAATTTTAGTTAATTATAAGGAATAATATGCGTATTTATTTAATTGATTTTATAATGTTAAAAGTTTTTTAAAAAAAGTTTTTAATTTTACGAATTACTGTTTTACGTCAGCCAGTTACATTTACAGTTGTTTTAAATGGACAGATTAACCTAAAAGTGCTAGTCAACGACCGATAATTGATCGAATCTCTATAATTGACGCAGTTTTTAACTCCTGAAATTTCTGAATTATCAGTCACGTATTTACTGAAATGTCTTTTAGAAAGCTTATTCCCTGGTAGAATTTTCAATCTATAAAATGGCCATAAAAAATGGCCATTTTTCGTATATTAATGTAAACGATTTTTCA